>JANPWX010000049.1:10328542-10527204 GCA_024734555.1 Trochalopteron elliotii
CCCTCCCCTCCCCTCCCCTCCCGTAATAGAATAGCCAAGAAAAAGCAAAAAGCTCTTAAGTATGAAAAACCCAACCAAAAAAAGAGAACTTATTTAAACCAAACTGCAAGAAAAATATTACCTACCATGGTCATTAGGAACTTCTTGATTTCCAGGATAGGGAGTGTTCACCTTCAGACAAAGAAATCAATCAAAAATTATCTGTACATATTAAGCAGTGGAAATGCATTGCTTAGTGTGACTGAAAAGCCTGGCAAGTTTACATGCTATTAAATATTATATCAACACCCTGGGATTGTCTCCAGTTTGACAGGGTCTGAGTATTAGCTGATCAAGTTTTTATGAGGATTATGCTCTCTTTGACATGCAACATGCTTTCAGCAAAAGGGTCATCATGCATTTTGGAGGCATCAGCAAATCCTACTCTCGGTTGTATCAGTGAAGCATCAGAAAACTCATTCTCCATTAACAATTCTGAATTTACAACACTATGTTTGGAAGCAGGATTTGATTTTTGACTGTGAGATAACAGCTTGTGTTCAGAATTCTTTTCATCAGACCAGGGCCACCTTATGTCTAATGTTAACCTGTCCTCCAGGTGCATTGAGCGCACAGTGGGGAGACAGAAGCTATTCTGTCTGTCCTCTTCTGACACCAGCTACCTGTAACAGTGGGCATGCTGCCTACCTCTGTGCCTGTCCTCAAAATAGGGACGATGCAGGAACTGAAACGTGGCACAGTGCCTGGAAATCTTGGTGCTTTCTACTACTATTTATAGGAAACTAAGCAAGTGTATGAAAAAATGGAAGTTGCTGCATCTGGCTAATCCTGTAGTATTAGTCTGTAGAAATCTTACTCACATGGATAACTCCATTAACTTCTGAAGTTCAGTCCCCATGAGGAAAACCGGTGGGGTTCAGTCTGTAGTTCTTTATTGACACTCATTTATGTAGGCATGAACAGCAGACTTCTTATCTATAAACTTGGATAGGTTTAGGAGATTACTCACAAATGGAGGGCAAATCTATCTAGCACACTCAGGTGCATGAAGAGATGTTTACAAGTACATGTTTCCATTACTTGTGCACATAAAAGTTAATACTATTTTTCACTGATTGTATCCTTCCTGAAAAGTGGCTATTATTATCTGAAATTCAGAGAAAATAGGCTTGTTTTGTTTGAATCATTCCACAGGAATCAGAGGAGAGTTGAAGCTGGAAGGCATCTCTGGAGGTTGCCTGGCCTGAAGGAGGATCAACTACAGCAGGTTGTTCAGGGCCTTGTCCAGTCAGGTTTCAGAGGTGAGGCTGACAAATACATACGTGGTTATGGACATATGTTATCAATGTACAACAGTGTTATACAATGGGAGTGAGAAGATTTAAGGGAGAAATTCAAAGAGGTAAAAAAAATGATGAGTGGAGGTGGTAGGCCAAAACTGTAGTAATGGCAAATTACTGTAGAGTAATGACTATTTATCATTAATTCTGAGAAAGGTCACAAACTGGGATACAACTTTCTTCTGCAGTAAGGTTAGGGTGATGATAAGTATCAATATATCTAGCGTAGAGGAAGTCAAGAGCTGTTTCTGTAAAATAAGCGAAAAAGAACTGGAATGCAAATTGGAGGAGAGGGCACAGTATTATTCAGAGCTACACAGTTTAACAGAAAAGCAGAACCACAATCCTGAACCCTATAGTATTCAGGGGTGGACTGTGGCTCCCAAAGACAGAATCCTTTCCAAGTACATACCCCACACCTTAACAGTAGGATATTGCCTTAGGGAAAATACTTCCAGGACTGAACTATGTTCACCATTTATTCTAGGATACAATTTCTGTAATTCATTAAACAAAAATTGCACTATGGCATTCTGAAAATATGAAATCCATCTTCTTTCTTTTCATACTATGTGTGAAACTGCAGGTCCTTTGGAGGTAATGAAAGCTTTGTCATACTCTTTGAAAAGGAGGGGCAGATCTTCACCTGCTGCCATTCTATGTGAACAGATTGCATTTGAGGGTCAAATAAAGAACATGATCTTTTCTGATGCATCTTTCATGCCACACTGAAATACATACCAAATCTTATTTTGGACAGGCAAATTAAAAACAGGTAAAGACATAACAACATGGGGACTGTATTTACACATACGTCTAAAAAAATACTTGTACCTGTATGCAAACACATTCAGGTCCCCAAAGCAACTCCTAAACTATGGAAACACAAGCTTTGAAAGGCAAAAGTGTTAGAAAAAACAAGTAATTGAAGTGCTTGAAGCAAAAGAGTCTACTGTTTCTAGTTCTGTTATATATTTCATAGATGGCTAAGTTTTCATATATGGCTAAACACTTGAAAATCTATTATCCTGAAGAACAAGTAAAACACATCCCCGATGCAAAGCAGAAGGCAGGGGGAGAAAAGCTGCAGGGTTATGGTGTTTAGGTGTACAGCTGCTTTGGTTATGTTCTGGCCTGGCCATGCATCCTGCTAAGAGCAGATTCTGCATGTGTGACTTACTGGCATTTTGCAATGAGGCCTGGGAGGGACTGGGAAAACTGTCTATTGAAAACAGGAGGGAAATTACTTTAATGAGCATAGGTATGATACAGCATGTCACACACTATATAGATCTAACAGCCATGATGAGGCTAAGCCTGGAAACAAAACCAACACCCCTCTAGAAGAAAGCCCAGCTGGTGCCAGGTCTGTCATCATGTCCTTCTCTGTGGGGCCATGGGGGCAAAACTCTTCCATGACAGTGGCTTTGGTTAAGAGATCTTTTTTCTCTGCACACAAGCAAGGTCACCCACAGTGAACTGTGTTGACTGAAACCAGTTTTGATGTTTCCTTTTGCAAACTGCTTCTAGAGCAGCACATTTCTGCTACAAACTGGTCACTGATCCCCAGTTGTACTTACTCCTTTGATATAAAGTATACGTCCAGGAGGTCCAGGGGGTCCTGGGGGCCCAGGCAAGCCAGGCAGGCCCTGGTAAGAGAAAGTGAAAGAAGGAAGATATTAGACAAAAATAAACCCCAACTGCAAACTGGAACACGTAAAGCACTGCATATTGAAACTAAATTAAGGACAGTGTATCTCTAATGCAAGGAAAGTTAGATATTCTACACTGATCTAGATCTCTCAAGACTACTAAGATTCATAAATTTTCCAGTGCCAGTCAGATATGTACACGCTAATTAACAACCCTGAGGACCCCTGCTAGACCAGAGGCATGACTGCCTTTTACAAAAAGTGTGTGTCAGGTCTTTACTGTGTAATCTGAAAACCTGGCACAAGGCTGTGTTCACTTCAGTCCACATCAATGTAACTTTCTGTATGGCGACGTATGTCATCTCATCAATAATTAGAGATCCATTAGATTTTATCTTCCCTGAGCACTCCAGGAAACGCTACTAGAACATTTAGCCTCTTTTGTTTGCTTGTTTGCTTTAACTTGTCAGCCTGATGTATTTCATCTAGTTATACTTGCTACAATAGCTTTTGTGTGGTTAAGGCAGACAATCCAGAAAATGAACTTTAATATTGGTTGAAGATATGGAGGAAAGGAAAATCTACTCTCATATTTTCTGTCAGTGGGTAGTAATTTTTCTGTCATTTTCTTCCAATTAGAATTTGTCTAATTTGTCTGTTTTCACTTTCCAGGAACTATATTTCTATTTATACCTTCTTCTAGAGGTGTAAGCCACATTCAATACCTGGTCTTTTTTACTGTGGAGATACTTAAATACTTACCAATTCTGCGAAGATACTTACCAGTTCTCAGTCTCCCTGCTACTCAAATAAAGCAATAACATCCCACTTCTATTTATTGTCTAGCTAGACAAGACACTTGTGTCTTGCAGTTTGTGTGCCTTTTTTTTTTTTTGAATGAAGTATAACCACGGGCTTCCTACAACAGAATCCATTTACAAAAATTGCTCTACTGAAATACAATGATACTGACTTTATGCTAAAACAGTAACAAAACCTTGTATTTTATTTTTTCAGCATTATCTGTGATGCAGATGAAATAGCATTAGCTGCTGTTGTGGCATGGCTACCAATTTTCCTAGCACAGATAGTTCCATGACATCAGAACAACCACACAAATTACTCTGCTATTGTGAAGCTTATTGTTTATGCTCAGCAGAGCTAGCTGTTGTGTGGTCCAGTCTCAATGTTTGTCATGAGACAACCTGTCTGAAATCTTTTCATGAGAAGAGACTTGCAGCAACAGGAGCTTGGTTCATCACTTGTCATTCCATAATTGCAGGTTGTAGGTGAGCATGGATATGCTGTCATCCGTGCAGAGGTCATCATTTTGGATACATGTAACTGTAGGAGGTAGCAGGTGTGAGTATCTCCTTGTTAAAGTAAATATCACTTCTCTGTGATATGCTCAAGTGCTCTTTGTACGTGGGCTAGAAAGCTCAGAGCCCGTGGGAGTGTCTTCACATCATGAGAGGTCACACTGGTGGCCTGGTTCAGGAAGTCCTTGATAAATATAAAATAACTGGAATTCTATATCCTTTGCTATTTGAAACTGCTATGGTAGCAGTGAATGACACACATTAACTGTTACATCTGGGAGATGACACGACTATGTGTATCTGCAAGAACTGCCCAGAAGAACCCAGAAGTTGACTTTACAATGACTGGTGCTAGATAGGAAAAGTAGCAGAAACACAATTATTTCTAGAACATTTCAGGATTTTAGTCCCATCATCATTTGAAAGGAATCAATATAAATCAGACTTCAGATTTTAACAGATTTTATTTTTCAACTAATTGAAATACAAAAAACTTACATTGACTGCTTCACCTCGATCACCTTTCACACCTCTCAGTCCATTCAGTCCTGGACGGCCCTAAAATAAGCAGCAATAATTTAGCATGTGTCAGGAGCAACTTTTGTATCTTTATCCCACTTGAGAGCATAATACATACTGGGCGTCCTGGGAGACCAAGTTCTCCTTTGGGTCCAGTAGGTCCTATTGGTCCCTGAACAAAAAATAAAATGTGATTATGAGCCATTTTGTTGACCTATATTTGATTATTTAGAATAAGACACATAGTTTTATATCTACATTAAAAATCAGCCTGTGATTGCCTGTAGAGACTGCACAGAACATTCTCTATGCTTGCTCTACTGAGTGATCTCAGAAGCTGAGGACTGCATGTAAGTCAGCTCTGGTTTGGAAAAGACCGTCTATCTGAAATGAAATCTGAATTCCCAGCCCCTTGTAGGGTACACAATTCAAAACTGATTCACCATCTATTGAAGAAAAATTAAATGCATCAGTTAGGAAAAGAAAAAAAAGTTAGAGATGTATGCTTTGTTAATCTTTTTTCTCCCCCCCCCTTTTTTTTTCTAATTATTTTTGAATCAGGCTCTGTGAGGAAATGTCTGTGGATTGGCCTAAGAATTCATGCAGTGCCAGGCTTCTACTTGCCTCTCACCAGCCTGGGTTTGTGGATTTGTGGGGCTGATAGTTGAAACAGCACCGTTCCTTCTGTACACAAGTTTGACTGACTCACCAGGTTCCACAATGTAATACGAGCCACTGCAAAAGGAGAGGACAAGCAGGCTGCCTGGGAAAGGTGGTTCAGGACTATGGATGACCTATGATGGGGCATTTGCAAGCATGCAGCTTCTAGGCAGCCTGCAAGTGATCAACAAAAAGCAGCAAATCTGAGGATCTACAAACTTTGAGCTGCTGTCAGCTTCCTGAAACTCACCAAAACCACTAGGGTCTAGACAACATCTCTACGTATGTGTCAGCCCTTCTGGTTTCATTTCCTTTTTTCAGTCTGCTGAAATGCTGAGATTCTCCTTCTTGCATTACTTGTTAGATAATATGTCTGTAGATCTCACACTGATATCACTTATGTGTGACGGTGGGTGTGTTTAACCCTTCACATGATATCTTTTCAGTGAACTGATATGTACGTTCATGAAAAATTTATCTGATGAAAAAGATAATTTCTCTAGCTGAAATTCATGGATCAATTGTTGTAATTTTATCCTAGTGAAAATGAAGACTGGATTAGACCTGAAATTCATAAACAGTGACCATATGAACATATTCATTTATAATGTCATCACTGTAATCAGAATTTAAAGCTCACTAATGTCAGCTGAAACTGCTTGAAGGTGGTAAGGCTTTTATTAATCTTCTATTTTATTTCCTGTTTGAAGGCAATTTCTGCCCCTGTGATCAAAGTTAATGACTATGTCTCAATCAGGCAGGAGATTGCTGTCAAACTGGTAGATGTGAAGTTCAATATTGTGCCCCAAGATTTCAAAATTCAACCCACCTTTCCATGATACCACATCCAATAATGAGGTTTGAAAAAAAAAGTCCAAAATGCTAAGAAGCATTTTCCTATTTCACTCTCTGGTACCTGAGCCTCTAAAGATTATGTAAATCTGAACTTTAATCACCAGTGAGGATGATTAGAAACAGACTTTTTTTTTAATTTAAATAAAGATCAATGCTTTAACTAGGATTCCAAATAAATATAAACAGTGTGAGTGTTGACTAAGCTGGGGCCACCTTTACTGTTTTCTCTATGTGCCAGCCCAGTCTGCCAGGTGTTAGCAACTCCCTGAGACAGAAGCCAGCAGTCATAGCTAGAAGTGAAAGATGGAAGTGTGGAGGCTGCAGGAGTCTGCTTACCACGAAAGGAAATTTCATTTACAACAGCACAGTAGATTTGGGCAGACTGACACTGAGCTTCTTACTAAGTGCTCTCCTTCAGTGATACGCAGCCATTGCTTCACTGACAGGGAACAGCATGATCCAGCATGAAAAAGGTTCTCTTTTCTCCTGTGGCAGGAGCTTGGGTTCAATCTGCCTCTTCTACTTTTGCTAACAATTGTACCGGCCTCCTGACTATCCCTAGTTCTCATCTGCCAAACTGTGACTTCTCTGTAGCTCCTTGTACTCCTAGCTCCTGTGATCCTAGCTCCTATCTTCTGCCCAGGTGAAGTCTCAAAATGACTACAGATTTGATTTTAAATTCTGGAAATTTTGTGTGAGTCCAAGAGCAGAGAGGAACAATCAGAGTCCCCTGCTACCTCAAAGTAGCTCTTGGGCCAGAGACTCACTTGGAGCAAAGTCGAACAAAATCATTGCACCAAAGCCTTTGATAAGCTCTGTGTCACAGTCTCTGGCCCAGCACTTGAAGTCTGTATATTTTTGCTGCACAGGACTCACACTCACTACAAAGGGATTTTTTTCCTACAGGACAACAGCAAATTGTATCACCCCCAATAGCAGTGATGATCAAATGAGAGTTCTGTGCTAAGAAGAGAACTGGCTGAACAAAGCCTTGAGACAGGCTCCATTTTCCTGAAGTGTAACCATTCCCACCAGTGCTGGCAAGAACTTCCTTGTCTGCATGCTGAACTGTATGAAGCATCTTATGGCAGTACAAAAGGAGATGTAAAACACAGAGTTTGGAGCTGAGAGGAAAAGGACATGTCTGCAGGATGCACAGCAAGTAGTAGGGAGCACAAGCCAGAACATGAGAAATTCCAAATAAATATAAGGAAATTTTTTTTACTCCAAAGTTTGTCAAATGTCTGGAATGTGCTGCCCAGAGAGGTTGTGGAATTTGTATCCTAAGAGCTGCTGAAAACTTCACTTGACAAGTTCCTGAGTTAAAGAGACCTGCTCCAGGCAGTGATGTCCATGAGCTCAAGTCAGAAGTGTACTTTCATTCAAAGTTATTCTGCGTCAAGTTGAAAGGGTAGATCATCTTGCAGTCAAACAAGAAGGAGGAGGGGAACATCCTTTCTGGTAAGTTAGGATAGCCTCCTCAGGGTATTTTGATAGACAGTAATTAAGAAAGCAGTTACTCAGCACACCTACTTAGCCCCTTTTGAAGACTACAAAAACGGATGTAAAAATCTCCTGCACACCTTGGTGTGCAGAAATGTCAACACCTACTAACATTCACTAAGGGACAACATTGACCAGTCTACATCAAAAGCAGAAACAAAGAAACATCCCTGACATCCTTGATTTTTGGAATACTAGACTAGAAAAAATTGGCACCCTAATGCTGCTGAGTCTGGGTAACTGTTCTTATTTTGTAACTAATTTCTTGTGCTTTCTTACAACCTTCTGTGTCCAGTCAAAAGTATTAGACCAAATACTTGAAAGAAGGCCTCTAAATCCTGATTTTGGTACATGATCTTACTCTACTGACTGGTGAGCAGCTTTCTCAGAATTCAACACAGTTGCAATTTCTTGGCATTGACAGAAATTGAGCTGATACAATTAGTTGTTTTAACATAAATCATATAAATAGAGAATAATTTAGGTGGAAAGAGTGAGATCCTCTTGCACAACCTTTTGCTTACAAGACAAACTTGTAAATTAGGCTTGTAAGTTAGGTCATGCCACTCAACACGTTGTTCCAGAATCCATCACCTCTCTGGGCACTTATTTCTGTGTCTAATCACTTTTAACATGAATTTTTTACTCTAAGTGAAATTTCCCCCTGGTAGAACTTGTGATCTTTGTTACTTGCCTTTTCCCTGTGCATCTCTGAGAAAGACCTGACTTGTTTTATGACTCTTTTTCAGGCTGCAGCAGGGAGCAATTAAAGCTCCTCTCAGTCTTTTATCTTCAGGACTAAACAAACCCAGTTCACTCAGACTCATAAGTCATGTAAGTTTCCTAGCTCTGATGATATATCACTGTCAGTTTAGATAGTAACAGATACATTTGTTCTACCAGAATTTAAACTCTGCATCAAGTCAGCAGTTCACAGCACCACATATGTAACAAACACATTCTTTTCTGAAGGACAGTGATCACCCCGAATCATGAATACTCCTTATTATCCCTACTCAGAAGGAATGAAAAGCTAAACCAATTTACCTTTACATTTACTAACATCTGTAAGGCCGAAGCAAAATTAAAAAATAAAAAAACATCCATCTTTGGAATCATCTTACCATTGGTCCCACTGGTCCCACCACTCCAGCTTCACCCTGTTGAGGACCAACACAGAGAGAGCAATGACAAGGAGAATTCCTGCAATGTCTAGCAGAGGTGGCTGGTAGTATGGCCACCAAATAATTCTGGAGGAACACAACACAGTATTAGCTCACCTTCTCCCCTTTTCTTCCTAATAATTCAGTTAAAGATCCATCAGCAGAAATGATAGCTCCTGGTTCTCCCTTTTCACCCTGCAATTATCAGAGTAATTACTGTTTACAAAGCAGTTCCCAGTGAATCAGAAGAAGTCAAAGCAGCTTTACTTTTGTTTGAAGCATGAAAGATTAGTCATGCTGTGATATCAAACAAAAAGTGATATCAGTATGAGTAGGGTGAATCTTGATTCTGGGGAAGAAAAGAGATGATCTTTATTAAAACATAATAAAGTACACTAAAAATATCTCCCTGAGATGAATAAGCTCTTATTTTCCTTTAAAATTCTTAAATTGCTCTCCATACAGTAACTATGTGAAACATGCTGTGTTCACAAAAGGTCTCTGCCAAAGGCAGACAAGTTACTGATGTCTTCTTGTGTACCATCAGCTTGAGGGTCAGCAAATCCTGCTGGAAATGCACCATCTTGATAGAGCACTAAATGTTCAGATTTTACTACCAGGAAAGCATGAGTCATTCTATCTATGTGCCTGGCATGATGCAACATCATTAACTTTAATGAAGGCCAAGTCTCAGCATCCAAACCGTGACCCTCAGCATTCCTATTCCACCACCATGAATTAACACTTCTCAGTGCTAAGTACATGGCTCCCACTCTGGATCTTTCAGCTGTAACTTTCCACTTCCTACCTCAGGCCACTTGCTACAACATCTTTCCCAAGATCTCATGGAAGAAATCTGGCTTTGAAGTTATCAATTGCATTGATGATTAAAATGACAGTCCAAGTTAGAGACCTTTCATTGAGCTCTAAATGCTGTAACTCTTCTTCTTAAACCACTGTGAGTCTTTGAAGTCTCCCTGAAGATGCTTTGGAAGCTTTGGAGTCTCCCTAAAACTTGATTGGCTTCACTGACTTTATCTTCTGTGAGAGTTTATGGACCTGAGGTTGAATTTAATGATCCTTCAAGTAAAATTCTCCTAGGTGTCTGTACAGCTTCACAGTGGTTCCCAAACTTCATCGGTCTTGAGCATAGCCTGGTGTTCACAGCTCAGAAACACCATCAGATACATCACTTTGTTTTTAGTGGGTCCAAAATTAAATGCTTTCCAAACTTAGAGTTCTTGCCAGTGTGGACACCAGAAGCAAAAAAAAGCACCAACGACAAAACAAAAGTAAAAACCTCCACAACCTAAACCAAAAATCACCCGGCTGGTTTTAAGGTTGAGTTTGATCATTTAATGCACTTTGTAAAAGAACAGGAAACCTTATGATAAACAGGGACTGGTATTTGTGGCATGAGAAGTTTCCTTCTGAGCAATGACAATGCTGTTCATATACTACCACATTTAAACCATAATTCACCATTTCCAAGTCCTCTGATTACTTGTGAGAAAGTGAGCTCAGCTACTTAGAAAGAATAAGCAGAAAGTGTTTCTGTTTTTTGTGTTTGGTATCCCCAAGGTACTAGATGTTCCTCTCCCCTGGTTCCTGAAGGTGGATAAGAAGAGGGTAAAACTGGAACAGCTGCCGTATTTACAAAAGAGCAGAGTCAGTCTTTAGTAACCTCTCAGAAGTGCTATAAAATACACACTTTTTGTGAAGAAACAAGAGAAAGAATCCAAAGAAGAGAGCTCCTCAAGTCTTATACTTTCTTTGAGAATTGAAAATTGCAGTCTTCACTCTGTAGGCAAAGCCCTCTCTGGCATAGCAGGAGGAAAAGATTGATTTTTTTTTTTTTTTTTTGGCTTTTGGATAGGATCCCAGGTTGTCAGCACAGCAATCAGCTGGCAAGAAGAGGTCACTTCATGTTTAATGTTTAAAGAGATTTAATCTGGTAAGTGCATACTGCACTGATGAATTTCAACACTGGAATAGGAAGATTAGCTCTGGGTGGGATTATATCAAGGGATGTCATTTAGCATTTTCACATTCCACCTAATACATTTTTCACATGAACTTACTAAAATCACAATTCCTACCAAAATTAGAATCATTAAACTTTTAATGTTGCTAAGTACTTGTTGTCTAACATATTTCTCATCATCTACTTTCCCCTATGCATTTTTTTCATACCTGTTGTCCTTTAGGTCCTTGTGATCCAGGCAAACCAGTGTCACCCTTTGGACCCCGAGGGCCCTAGGCAAAAAGAGGTACATAAATCCATAGTGATATTTGTGAAGAATATGGAGCTAGGCCATTTTACTAAATGTAATTTTCAATTACTGGCAAACTTGAAATTAAATCACTCTGGTTGCAATCTAAGAATTCTTACAAGACTAAATTGCTCTCTGAAACAAGTTATTCCCTAAATCAGATATCACATAAGGAAAGTCTTTTAGAAAGACCAAAATGAAAAGTCCCTGATGGGGAGTGGAAATTCAACCTAAAATCCTCTATTTCTTCTGTAGTCGATCCTCTCTCTCTCCATGATCATTCAGCTAGACTGATTTTCAACAGAATTTCTGAAGGTATATTTTTGACAATATGTAAAACAAAAAAAATAGAGTATATGAAATAGAATTTATCTATTTGAAAACAAGATGATTTCTTTATCTCTTTTGTGGAGAAAGCATTCCCCTCAGATCAAATTGTACTTTACAATCTTCCAAGAGCATTCAGAAGCATTTTTTTGACACAACAAGATCTGAACTCAGGTCTAAATAATTTCTGCATTAGTCAAGAGATAAATAAAAGACATGAGGTGAGAACAAGAATGGTGTTTTCATGTCTGTAGAAATCCTATAAAGGACAGAAAACAAGAATTCATTATATCACTTTCTAAATGTTATCAGATCTTTTTCAAACGAAATACATTTTTAAGGAGGTTTTCCCCCCCTTCTCTGGTTTTCTATGCAGTCCACAATACCCAGGACTTAGCAAGCAACCTTCTCTAGAATTTTGGGCAATTTGCCAGCATTTTGTTAACATCTTTTGTCAGCTTTCCCAGCTTTCTCCTTAATTGTTCTCAGGTAATAGACAAAGGATCCTGAGACCATATGCATGCTCTGAACTGTAGAACAATCATAATAAGGGAAAGTAATTCCATCACATTACATAGAATATGAATACAATAACTAGAACAGTACTACCTGACGTCATAAGCCAAATAGTCACAGAACACAGAATATTCTGAGGTGGAAGAGACCTACAAGGATCATCAAAGTCCAACTCTTGGCTCTGCCCAGGACACCCCAAGAGCCATACCATATTCCTGAGAGCATTGTCTAAACACTCCTTGAACTCTGTCCAAGTTTGTTGGACAGAGTTTTGTTGCTGTGACCATTTCCCTGGGTAGCCTGTGCCCAATAAACCTCTGGATGAAGAACCTTTTCCTAATATCCAACTTAAACCTCCCCTGACACAGCTTCAGGCCATTCCCTCGGGTCCTGTCACTGGTCGTCAGAGAGTAAAGATCAGTGCCTGTCCCTCCTCTTCCCCTCACAAGGAAGTTTTAGACTCTGATGGGGTCTCCCCTCAGTCTCCTCCAGGCTGAACAGACTGAGTGACCTCAGCTGCTCCTCACACAGCTTCCCTTCAAGGCCCTTCCTCATCTTCTCAGCCCTCCTTTGGACACTTTCTAGCAGTTTAATATCTTTCTCATATTGTGGCACCCAAAACTGCCTCCAGAACTTGAGTTGAGGCTGCCCCATTACAGAGCAGAGAGAGACAACCCCCTTCCTTGCCTGGTTGGTGATGCTGTGCCTGATGCATCCCAGGACGAGGTTGGCTCTCCTGGCTGCCAGGGCACTGCTGACTCACATTCAACTTGCCACCAACCAGGACCCCCAGGTCTCTTTCCCTGGCACTGCTCTCCAGCATCTCATTCCCTGGTCTACATGCGCAACCAGGATAGACAGGTGACTCCACCCCAGGTGCAGAATCTGGCACTTTCCCTTGTTGAACATCATACACCTGGTGATCCTTCAGCCCTCTGTGCAAGCTCTTTCTGCCTTGGAGGGACTTAACAGCTCTTCCCAATTTTTTCACTTCTGCAAACTTGGTATCCCTCCAAGTCCTGTGTCTAAGTAGATAATGAAGACTTTTATACATGCTTATATGGCAGTCTGAGTGCAATATGTAGGTGGCGAAGCAAAACACACCTTTTGATACTCTAGTTGTGAAATGCTTACATGGTAGCCCTGGAATGTTATTATAAAAAATCACAAATATTTCCTAAAGAATAAAATAAAAAGGATACATCTTAAAGGGCTTTCCTGTAATCTGTAGTGGTGACAATAAGCCTGAGGAATAGCACAGCTACATAAGCATATGCAGATAATTTTCAGAAGTCAATTTGTTCCATTTGTTTCTCCTATATGGCATAGGCTTTTCCTTAGGCAGTAGTTTTCCATGAACTACACCCCTATTTAAACCACAGAACTGACACTGAGATAAGCATATCAGAGCATACTTCGTTTCCGACAGAATAAATTTCTAACCTGGTTGGTAACTTCCTAAGACCTGCAGTGTCCTATATGAAAATTTATTAGACTTCATGCAAATTGTGTACAATATATATTTTAATAAATATTAAACTAGATTGAAAAATACTTAAAAATCCCAGGAAATACTTTTAAATCCTAGGCAATTAATACTTACAGGAAATCCTGGTAGACCTGGTTTGCCATCTGGCCCCTGCAAAATTAAAAAACTCACATCCTTACAAGCACATATTACAGCCTCCCCCAAAAATGTATGCATTTTTCATGTATTGTGTGATTTGTGAATATCAACTCATCTGCTACTGAATTAAGAACTTCATTCGGTTGATGGTAAAGGTGTGAACCTCGACAACAATCTATGCTTCTAATTTAGCATTTACTTTCAAAAACTGGCAAGACAGAGATCCAGAAAAAAATGAAAAAGGATGACATTTTCTACATATGAAAGGCATGCAACCATTATGCAGCCTCCTCTGAATATTTTCCAGATGCCAGCACAGAGACCCCAGTAGCTGCCCACCTTTCCCCTTTTGGTTCTGGATGTCTTTGGATAGAAAACAGAGTGTGTAGTAGGCTGTGAATAGAATCATGGTTTGGGATTTGTATTGGGCACATTTAGGATTTCCCTGCTGTGGTAACTGCAGAGAGACACTTTAATTCTGGTTCAGATCAGCAGGATGTCTATTTCCCCACCCACTATGAGACTGCACCTCTCTCCTCACTAGGGTTAGAGCTTTGAGACTGAGGTTCAAATCTTTCTCGCTGCAACTGCTCTTCAAGCTACAGGATCTGCTTCTTTTTTTGTGGGAATGTGACTATAACATCTATCACAAAACAAAGGTTTGAATTACCTGTGGCAAGTACCTCATATTTGCCATACTATTTTGGCATCCTATTGTGTCCAGGGATTAAGGGAACCAGGTCTTTGAAAAATCCATGAAAATACTCTTCCATGAAAACTCTTTTACCGTAAGCATGGCTGGATGCAGCCACAATAACATGAAGTTGTCCTGTGGTGTAACAAGTGGGAAAGAGCCATTCTAGGCTAGCAGAAAAAGGTTACAAGCTGCTGCTGGAGCTAATGCCCTTTTTCCCAGGTCAATGACAGATTCAGTAAATATTTGTTTTGGGACAGCTGTAATAGTAAGATACAAAGTTTTTGCAAACTTAAGCTATTTAGAGTGAAACTCTGCTATTGGCTATGAACATTTTGACTTTCCTTGTTTCATCAGGGATTGAATGTGGGGGAGACCACTGTGCTCACCAACAAGAGAACAGATAAAATGAAACACACAAACAAGAATTCACAAATGAAACTAGCTGTAAAGTAAGTTGCTTAATTTGTGGTGGTTAAGATTTTGCAAATTGCAATATGTTGTATGCTTTTGGGCAAGTTTGAATAGACTCTACAGCTTGGAAAATGTAGATTTCTCTTTGGATCCAATCCTAGGAAATTGAAATCATTACCAAGAAGCATTCAGGAGTTCAAGCATTTGATGGAACTATTTTGCAGCTAGAAGAGAACCTGAATTTCACATCTGTTGTTCCCTCATGAAATTCCTAGTTTTTCATTCACAACTATAATTTGTGTGAGACGACCACACATACACAGGAGCCTAGCATTTCTAGTTGAAGTCTCAAGCAGAACTGAGCAAAATATTTTTTATCCCAATGCTTTGTGACTTGAAAAACAAGAAGGAAAAAAAGGGAAGAAATGTAAATCTTGGTCTGTATTTTTGCAACAGTTCCACATTTCTATAATTCTGAGCATGTAGTTCAGAATTAGAGATAAGCCAATTTCTTTATTTCATACAAACGTGTAAAAGTACTTTGTTCACATAGAACTCAGTTCTGTCTGAAAGTACTTCCTCAGAGTTTGGTGCTGAAGTTAGCAGAAACACAATCTTAAAGCATAGGAAATTAATCTCTAGTTAATACTCAAATGGGGAGACTGAAGATAGAGCAAATCTGAAGATTTCATAAAGCAGCATATACTCACTGGAGGCCCAAGAAGTCCTTTAATTTCAGTAAAATTAAAAATTCCATTTGTGTCATTGAGAAGCATCTAAAAAGGGGATTAAGAAACAGGTTATTTCAAATTGTTTATTGAGGCACACATACATTTTTAGAAATGTAAAATTATCTCTTTATAAGTATGACAAACCAAACATAAATAAGGCCACAGAAATGGCTCTCTACTTCTAATTTTCTTTATATATCTGGAATAATGAAACCTAGAATTTCCTTTTTATTTCTTCTATAAAAAATGCTTTCAGAAATTTAATTAACTGACTCATGATTTTAATCTGAAAGCTATGACACCAAATTTTGCAGCATGAAGCCATTTCTCCTCAGCAAGATAAAGATCAAATAGAGGTTTTATGCTCCAGTATGTCACTGGCATTCTAAGACGGCGAATCAGTCTGAGCATGCTCATCCTCTGTTGCATAGCTGAAGTTTTAATTATATTCTGGACATGTCTGCATCACACCTTGCAGTGCCATGCTGAGATTCCTAAGTCAGCTCTGACCATGCCTCTGTGTCTGAAACTAGCTTGAAACTCCAAACTGTGATGTGGAGCCCCTCCTGTGCTACTCAGCTCTGAGTCTCCAGGTGCCTGAACAGTGCAGTGTAATTGCACTGCTGTTATCCTGCTTCCTACCCTGGAATTGGTGAGCTCCCCATTAGCCCAGGCATTTCTGCATAACTCAATTACAGAATCATAATAATGAAGTTGGGACCTTTGGAGCTCTGGTCCAGCACTCCTCAGAGCAGGTCTAAATGGATCAGGTCACTCAGGCACTTGTCCAGTTAATTCTCAAACATCTCTAAGGATTGAGATGCTACTATTATTTTGGGAAATTAGAGTATTTGATCATTGTCAGGGGAAGAAAAGTTTTACTTATATGTAATTGGAATTTCCCCTTTTCCAACTTAGGCCTGTTGCATCTTATAGTATTTCCATACACCTGCAGGAAGAGGCTGCTCCCATGTTCTCTGTATCCTCTGATTATGTAGCTGTAGACAGAAAAAAACTGTCTCTCCTTAGCCTGCTTTTAGCCAGGCTGAGCAGACCCAGTTCTCTCAGTGCTCTGGTCCCCTGAACATCTTGGCAGCCCTGGATGGGGCTTGCTTCATTATGTCAATGTCTTTCTTGTGCTGGGGATCTCACAGCTGGAAACAGTACTGAAGAAGTGATCTTGTGAATGCCAATCACAACTCCCTGAATCTATCAGCAGAGCTAATTTTACACCTATTTTATCATTCTCTTATCCACTTCATAGGTCATCAGTTTGATGACACCAAGGCTATGGGAGATTGCATCAGAAGTTTTGCTAAAGTCAGAGTCTACAAAATCAGTGCCCATCCTGGGTCCACAAAGAAGCAGTGATTTTGATCAGGAGCAGACTGCCATTAGTAAATCCATGTTGGCTTCTTCCCATCAGACTCCTGTCTGGTGTTACAATTAGGATTTCATTTTGGTTTCAGATAGCTAACTTTCTGGTTTAAATAGATGCTCCCAATATTGTATCACATGGTCTTACAGAACAGTTCAAGATGGACAATATGCAAGGTCTTGCTCCACATAAATGTTTTAGGTGAAAAGATACCTTTTTATTTTTTTTTGTAATTTCCTTCATTCCAATGGTCCCATGGTCCCGTTTGACACTTAGCCTTGTTTTGGATTCAGAAGTATGTCCTGAATCTCCTTGAAAGCTTGAAATGGTCCATTTGTTTAGCAGGCAAGCCATGCCATCCATTTCAGTATAAGGCTCTGTGTGAAGCAGCGTATTTCCCATTCAACGAATGGGAATGAAAATCTGAATTTCACAAGGCCAGGACAGGGCCTGCCTTCAGGTGGCAGGGATTTAGTTTGCACACGAAAAAACATGTTGTCACTGAGGTTTTGTGAGATTTGAATGCCTCTTTTTCTGCCTGCAATCATGTACAGATCGACACTATCACAATATTTTCCAACATTTGTTATGAATACAGTATCCAGGAACTGAGTTTGAAACTACCTTGCTTTGAATAGGAGGTTTGACCTTATGCCCTCCAGAGATCAGTTCCAATATTCTTTTGAGTCTCTGAATACTATTTTTCGAATCCAGATCATACATCCTATCCTATCCTATCCTATCCTATCCTATCCTATCCTATCCTATCCTATCCTATCCTATCCTATCCTATCCTATCCTATCCTATCCTATCCTATCCTATCCTATCCTAATCCTATCCTATCCATGTCATCTGAGCATGGTGGTGTACTGTCAGCTTTCTGTACTTTGAGGTCATGTTGAATAATTCATACAGCTAAAACTTGCTGCTTCTACTGCGTGCTTCTTTCTGCTCCCCATCCTCATGTTCCACAAAAACCACTGGAAAAATTGCCAAGTGAAAATAGAGTTTATTTCCTACAGGCAGCACTCCATCTCCCAGGCTGCATGAACTCTGCTGCACTCTTAGGGGTAGTATGATGCCCTTGGTACCATTCTATTTCCAGTTCTACATGGCCCAGAAAAGGAACAGGACATGGGCTACTACTTTAATGACAGTAATAAAAAAGTCCTGCTGCTGCAATTGTTCTGCTTTATCTGTGGCAGAAATCCAGGAGCCCTGGATTTACACAGCCTTTTCACTGTGGAATCACTCAGTATTCATTGGTTTTGGGCTCAATCCAAACTTTGGGAAAAGAGTCCCAAAGGCTTTGATGAGTTTGGGATCGGGCAATTGTATATTTTACACATACAGTTGATCTGCAAACGGAAATTGTGGCTGGAAGTCAGAAAACTGTACATAATGCTGAAGAAAATTTGAAAACAAAAGGTAGGAGAGTGATGATTAGAGGAAAAGATTGCACTCTTCACAACCTCCTCCAGGTATATAATTATTTATCTTTGGGTTTGGGTGTGCAAACAGCTTCAATAACAACAATCCAGCAATATAACTCTTCAACACATTGAATTAGTTCAGAAAGTGCTGACTACAATAGTAAGGACAACATCCATATTTTCTTCACTGTTATGTTTTAGGATGATTGTCTGTGTTGGTTTCTAAGCAAACCTTCAGATTTGCATCCAAAAGGCATGGATATGGCCTTGTTAGAATTATAGAAAGAATAGACTGAACAAAATCTTTTGACATCTGCTTTACACCCTCAATATTATCCTTTCTTTGTGACTTTTGTTTCTCATACCTAAACTATGGGTAAATAGTGGCAGCCAAAGATAAAGGTTTAAAAGCTTGAAATTTAAATTCAATAACATTTCTCCATTCAAAATTACATCCGTACTATATCAAACTACATTTGTGTGATAAAATCAGCAACAAATATTATGGTTTTCTGGTTATCATGATTCCATTAATGAAAATGCACTGAGTATCAGCAACAATGCTCCAAAAGAGTGAAATAGCCAATAAGGATGAGAAATACTGATTTTAGTGTTTTGGAATATCAAGCAGCAGCAAACAGAGGGACACTTTTTTTAAAACGTGACGGGTCAGAGCAGATTTCCTGATCAATCACAGGAGGCAACAGAGGAGGCAGCAAGGACAAGAAGCCTCTGAAACCCACATTGCTGGTGGGAACTGCAGAAGTTTGGAAATGGATACGTTCCACTGCAGACCTCAGTTTTACCCTAACGCATATTTTCATGGTATGAGAAATGGTTCTTGAAGGAACCAAATCACCTCCATTCACATAGGGACCAGGTGAAATGAGAAGAAAACCAAGGTCCACTTTTCAGTGTAGCTCAATCAATGTGCTATCAGCCAGTGACTGGTGAGGCCTGGCCCTGAGCCAGAGCTGTCTGTGTCAGCTCTAAATATTTCAACAGTGCTGAAACTGCACTAACTATTTGCTTTTTTTTTTGTCAAGCAGCATAAAGTCAGTTTAGGTGTAGTCACAGAACCCTTCTTAAGAAAACTTCCTTCCAGCTCTGAAGGATCAGTCCATTGGGCTTCTGTAGCCCAAGAAGTATTGTTCTTGGCTACACAATGGTTAAAAGAATGACCCTGACCTGGAGAGTGTGCCCTGTGGTTCACTCAGATCAGTGATCTCTGCTGCTCTACCCACATCAAGCCAATATCCACATTACAACAGCTGGCAGTATTATTTATTTTAGTTCTGCAATTCCAACTGCAATTGATAGGTCTGCTTGCAATAGTTCTTTTCCATATTTGAAGCTTACTACAAAAGATGAGAGACTGAGTCAACAAAACGCACTTGGATAATTTAATGTCTATCTCAGCAAACTTATTGCAAACAAATGTCCTGTTCTTACACAAACATTTGTGAGATAGGAAGAATTCAATGTCATACATAGTGACGAATACTTCCACACATGTTTAATTAACAGTATCAAAATCCAGTACACCAAGTCCTCAGAGAAATCTGCTGATTAACAGTACAGAGGATTTGATGGCTCATGCTGTACCTTCCCAGAACATCTATACTACAAATGTATATAAAGCCACAAATGCTCTCAATTTTTTAAAAGAGCTTACTTCTAAAACCCAAAAGTACTTAGAGAAGAAAATGGGTTTCTGCATGGATTTGTAATGCACCTAATGCAATACAGATTCTACCAGGCTCTATACATTTCTGTAATACATGGTAAAAGTAGCTCATACAGGGGATCTGGAGGATTCAGAGGAGGCACTTTAGGTTTCTTCAGACATAGCTACATGTTTGACAGATGTGTGGACTGTGACTAGTGCAGGTAGTGAGACATGCAGCCTCCAGCAAGCGTCATTATTTTATGTCAGCTTCAATAATCTTTTTGTGTTCTTTATATGTACTGTCCTCCCTCTAAGGCTCTCACAGTGTTTTTTTCAAGTATTAATGAGCTATGGAACAACACATTGAGGTTCATTTTTACTGCAAACAGAGCTGTTTAGTCACTGATAAGAGTTAAGGCCCACAAGTGGCACCGTGGCAAGGCTGTGAGAAGAAACATGAATTTAATATTAGCATTTCTATCACACTATTGAGCAGCTCCCCAGAAACTCCAACAGAATTGTGGTAAAGTGTAGAGCTGCTGAAAGTCCCACTATGAGCAGGATGTTGAACAAGACCCTCATACTGCCAACATTTCTGTGGATCTATAATTCTGCTCATCCAAGACTGGGGATCCAAGATCCTACTATTCTGCACGGATTCCCAGTAAATTCAGTAAAGAAAAGAACACTTCTGTTGGGATGGGTGATGTGGCTTATGGGATGAAAATTAATGATATATTTCCTAGTGGTAGCACAAGCCTAAGTGAAAGCCCAGTTTTTTCAGCCAAAAAAGGTTATGTGTAGTTCAGCTTTATGATAATGGTGGTGCCAAGCTCCCCTTAACACAGATTTCTCAGCTGGGCATTTTCTCTTCTTGCAATTACAAAACACTTCCGACTGCCCTTATTTGCATTCCTATGGACACATCTGTCTGCTTTAGGCACCTCCACCTCTCAGAGGTGAAGCTTTCTGCCATCACTCACAGTTCCTCCAGACCTTAATGTCATACCAAGCCAACTACTAAGATTTTTGTTGTCAGCTCCAAGTGGGATTCATTCTGATCTCCAGCCCCCATTACTGCTAATAGCACCGTTTTTGCAAAGGCTGATGTACACACAGCAAAACTAACTGAAAATATACCGCCATCTAAAGCACACTGGAGAGTTTTTATGGGCTTCTACTATTTTACCCTTTGAGGCTTCCAGTGTCAGTGCTCTGGTTTGTACAGTGGACAACTGTCAGGAAACGACTCTCCCCCACACACTGCTGTGCCTCAGGTGCTTTGTTTTGTTAAATATCTCCAGTTTTGTGTTTCTCTTTAGATTTTTATTTGATGTTCCCAACTCCTGTAGAATCACCTAAAGAGTTTATGTGAGATGCTCAATATGACCTCATAATTCTTGTAGGTAAGCTCTTTACCCACTTTCTTCCAATCTAATCTTTTCAAAACAAATCCATTTGATACAGATATATATTGAGAATCTTTTGTTTTAAGGAGTAGACTTATGACATGAATGTGAGCAGCAGAATTTCCAGTGTATTAACCATTTTTGCCCTCTTCTCTGTAAGGGGAGTTACAGACCTCAGCAGTGGCTTGACATACACACTTACCTCAGGTATTGCTATGACTGGTCCTGGTGGTCCTGGTGGTCCAGGCGGTCCCACAACACTGTTCCCATCCTGTCCTGGTTCCCCCTGTTTCAAAAGCATCACATGTGGAAAACCTGTATACTAAACACTACATTTCACATAGGTTTTTCAAAAAGAATGAAATCCACACAATCTCACCTGAGGTCCTGGGTCACCCTTCTCTCCTTTTGGGCCCTGCAGATGATAAAAAAAAAATGAGCGTAAGAGATTTAAAAGGGGAAATTATGAAATGTGCTCTCCCTTGCTTCACAAAAAGCACAGCAGTGAATTGCATGTACAGAATGATCAAACCCCAGCTCTCTCAAAGCACATATGAGGCCAACAAGTTTCAACTCAGATCTTCTGAGTGTTTGATGTTTAAAAGTATTTCCCAGAATTTTGGACAGAGTTCACAGATTACTAGAAGCAAATGGGCACAAAACATTTCATTAGCTGGGAATTAATCCAGTGAACCTTTCTTTCACTGCACTGAAATCAGCCATCCCTGGCTGTGCTGTCCTTTTCTGGCATCAACCACATCAGTTGTGTCTGGGATTTCCCAGGGACCAGATAGGAGAAGACAGGGGAGCTAAACTGTCATCGTTCAGGCATCTTATTTCTAAGCTTGATCAGCCCCTCTGTAGAACTCCCTGTGCTGGAAATGCAGACACTTTGTCTGGCACAAGTGAGAGGAAGTCGCCAGGGGACAAGCCATGGGACTTCCAAGCAAAGCATGCTGTAATCCTCGAGGGTCTTAAGCATGAGAAATACATTAAAATCACCTATGAGCCTGCTGGCTTTTCTCTAATTGAAGGCAGAGCTGATTTCTGAATAATTAAAAGTAGAAGGAGCATTGAGGAATCAGAACTAGCCTCTGGAGATGCCTGAATCTCTTCTGACTGATGAGGTAGACACGGGAAAGGTACACTCTGCTACTGTGTTTTTTGTTTAAGGTAACTGCTCTAGGTTAAGCAGGACAAACACAGCACCAGCTCTTCACACTCTGCTAGCAAGCACTGATCCTACTGGTCCTTAAGAGGTAGGTTTGGGAGCCAGTGTGTGTTAGGTGATCACAGATTATGATAACCCTACTCACCACTTCTCCAGGATGCCCAGCAATGCCAGGAGAGCCTGGTTTTCCATCTGTGCCCGGCATTCCCTGCCACAAAAACCATACTGTTATTCTCTCTGAAAGCTGAACGTTGAACTGCATTCAGTTTCATACAAGCAGGAGGCTGCCATTGGGGAGGGACACGATATGGTTCTGAACGGGCATGTGGGCAGATTTGGGGGAGGCTCATTATCTCATTAGTCATCTGCTCTCTCCACTCCTCCTGCTCTTTCCCTCTCTCCAGAGCAGGCTTATGGCTTTTTTTTCCCCCTGCAACTTCGAAGCAGTTTTTCACTGCTTCCACCCCTGCTTAGCAAAAGGGTGAATTTCATTGCTTTCCCCCAAAATGCATCTGATGAGTTATTTCCATGCTTCAGTTAAATGACTCTCAAGCTGGAGGAAGAGAAGGGATGTAGACATTGGCATTAGATGTAGACAGGAGTCAATATGTGGGACAAAAAACACCCCCTGCTGTATTTTAATACAGGCCTGTATATGACTGCTGGAATCTGACAGCTAATCTGTTCTATAGGAAAAACAGAAGCAGTAATGATGATGCAGTTTGCCCTGAGAAAAATGGATAAAAGAAGGTTATAATTCTTACAGGACCAGATAAACAGCGAGCTACATTTTTGCATCTGTTTTTCTCTGCATCATATGAAAGAGCAAAGGAAATGACACAGAGCAGCCTAATGATTCATCCAAAGGACCAATTACTCCTGTTAGCTTGTTTTTGTGGTGGGATGTTTTGTTTTGTATGTGGGGGTTTTTTTGGTTTTTTTTTTGTTTGTTTGTTTTTGTGGTTTTTTTTGGTTTTTTGGGTTTTTTTGCTTTGAGAGTGTTTTTATTTGTTTGGTGGTTTTATTTTTTTTTGTTTCATTTTGGTTTTTGGAAAATACTATTTTGTTTCCAACTTTTTTCTCTGCTTGAAGAAAATATTTTTGGGTTTTAACAGTAGACAGTACCACCATAAGAGATTTAATGTGCCTGCTTCATTAAGGAAGGATATTCTCATTGCTATTTCTGTTTTTTGTCAGTGATCAGTGAAGCGTATGGGTCAGGAATAAAGTATGATTTCTGAAATACTCTATTCTTCATTTTAGAAATAATTTCAGAGACAAGATAAAGGGTATCTGAATGCTAATGGAATTTAGGCATCAAAGCAGCTACTGGGTTTTTGGTATCTGCATGAGCAGTAAAAATTGTACTTAAGTCCCTCAAGTGCTTATGGAAAATTATAAGTACCTATCTGCAGCAAAGGTAAATGGGCAGAAGAAATAACTTGGACCAACATCATTTCCGCAACAGAGTGTTGTCACTTCAGGCATGCTGGCACTTGCAGGACAGCTTCCTACCATTACAAACACTGAATAATTTCTCCCATTAGTTTTCCTAACTAAATTTAAATGGGAAGAAAAGATCCAGGATAGGTAAGATGTTTTATTGCAACTAATCTATCCAGAGACATCCTTATTTCTAACTCCCTTCATATTTTACGAATGTAGCTCATTGCTCAGGTATAAGAGGAAGAAGATATTTTTTAGTTTGAGGGTTAAAGAGATAAATTGCTGATTTTTAAATAACCCTGTAGTCAATCCACTTAAAATAGACATGTATTTCAAATACATCTATCATATAAAACAACAATAATTACTAGAAAAAGGACCTCAGAAGGAAGGACATTTAGTCATAATAATAAAGAAAATATTCTATAGTCTCAGATTAACAAGAGTTAAACTACTGTCCTGTGTGTCAATGCATCAGCTTTAATTATCATGCTGACAAACATCTATGTGAAATGACAACACTTGAAATATGTACAGCAGATGGAATTTATGGCAAGAAGAGTCCTGCTACATTGTTGGTATTTTTTAAAAATAAACAAGCAGATGCTGCTAAAAGACTGTGATAATACTCTTGTAAACACTCAGCAAGCATCACTGCATTTATCTTGTTTCCTAGAGCAAATTTTTATTTCAGGGCTGTCACAACTGCAGGAGAAGGATATTTTATTTTATTTTATTTTATTTTATTTTATTTTATTTTATTTTATTTTATTTTATTTTATTTTATTTTATTTTATTTTATTTTATTTTATTTTATTTTATTTTATTTTATTTTATTTTAATTTTATTATTTTTCTATGAATCACGTCAGCGCTCCCTGCTGGCTTACGCCTGCAAAAGACACTCAGGTCAGACAGGGTCCAGCAAGGAGCAGCACAGTCCCAACAGGAGTTTTGGGGTGGGCTCCAAGAGGAGTTCAAAGCAGAACATCGACATGAGCCTGTTACTGTGGCACAGACCTATGCCATGGGTGGGGGCGCTCTAGTGTGGGGTGACTGCTACACACCACCACAGGAAGGAACGGGGGCAAGTGGAACTTAGTTTTCTGTCTAAGCTTTGCTGATTTTCATCTTCGTTCTGGTGCAAATGTAAAGGGCCTTGCAAGACGCCTTTGAAGACATGCACCTTTTAGATGCAATTTTAGATGCAATTTTAACCACATTTTAAGCAGAAGTCTTAAGCACCAGGTTATACTGGCTCCTGATACTCACAATTCACCAGAGAAAGGGGTCTGTGAAGCCATCCTGGGCTTTAATATGCTGACAGATACAAGAAATGTTCATTATCTCCTAAGTGCATTAAGAGATGAAAGGAAAGAGAGGAAAGAAACAACTGAGGTGTTAGATCAGGTTAAATAAACTTCCCACCTTTGAACCTGGAGGACCTATGTTGCCTCTTTCTCCCTGAAACAGAGACACAGTAAGGCTCAAGTATTAGTGAGCAGTAATCGCAAGGATTTTAAACATGTATGCTGCTTTCCTTAAAAACAAATGAACCAAATGAAATAAACTCATTATAGAAATATGGCATATTTTTGGTAAAGTGATTCTCGGCATACATTTGTGATTTGGTTCTGGGATTTTAACCACCCAGTTGCCACCCATATCTAAAGAGTTTATGGTCCTGACTCATTATTTTTACTGAGCATCGACCAAGCCACATGTCTGAACCCTCATTTTGATGTCTGAAATCAGCTCATGGTAACATTCCAGATGTACCACTGTGGCCATGGCCTTGTGCCTCCAGAAAGGACTCACCATCTTCCTCCAAAACAGCTAACACAGCCCCCCCACACTGCTACTCTCTCCATTTCCCCAGTCACTGCATCAAAACCACCAGTGAAATAGTGAACACTGCACTGTTCCTCCTTTGGGACGATTCTGCAGGATTTTGGCCCTAAGTAGACACAGTTTCTCAATTTTGTAACAGACAGAGAACATCCAATTTAGTTTATTTCTTTGGAGACAGAGGATATAAACTGGAATAAATCAGCCATTGCCTCAAATGTTTATGCTTACTGCTTTTTGGGAGTTCTTATATTCAAGAGTGTGTGAAGACTGTAGGCTGTTTCTTAATGAAAACAGCTTTTCATAATAATAAAATTGAAAGCAGAATTTGGATCCATGCTTACTTGATAGGAAAGAGTGAAAATTGATCGTAGCTGGTCTTCTCTGACAGCTGTACTTGTCTGGGGTATTTGAAGGATGAAAGATGCACGAAACAGAACTACACCTTCAACTCCTCGTGATGCATTAGCTCTTGGATTTGGGAAGTGGGTGGTTGTTGTATTTTGCCACTGTTGCTTAGTGAAGTCATTTATAATCATGAAAAGTGGGTGTAAAATTCATCCCCATGAGAATGATAGTGTATTAAAGCCATTTTATATTAATTTTGCCATAGTGTACCTGGTTTTGTAAGATGTCAGGCAATAGCATTATTCCTTTCTGTTTCTCCTGTATCGTGGGGGTGAATGACTCATGGTTAAACCAAGGTGATGGTGAGGTCTCTTGGCCAAGGTTTATGACTACCTCTACCGCTCCAGCCCATTTTATAAATCCTAGGAATCATGCTACCTCAATTTCTGAAATCTTTGTGAAGCTACATTTCTTAGAAACAAAACTTCTAGCCAAGGGCAGAGAATAAGTTCTTTAAAAAAAAGTGCTTTCAGCGTGGAGACTCGGCGCCTACTCATGTGCACAGAGCAACATCATGTGAGAGCACATCTATTCTTGCCAGTCCACTGCAGTACCACTCACCAACACGTGCTGTGCAAATTGCCAGTTTTTCACTCATAAGTTATATGCTCCAGCAGTAACAGGAGTAGTACCCAATGGAGGGACTTTTTTGAGCTCTAGAAGCTGAGCTTTACAGTCTCTAGACAGAGGGGCCTGGCCAGATCTTTGGTAGCTGTTGTGCTAGGAATTAGGTGCATGCAGTTATTGCCAGCAATGGACAGCCAGTGACTAGTGCTGGGTGTAAGTTCAGGGGAAAATATCACGGGGAGAGGATGGGCACTGCCACACCTCATCTCCCATTTCCTGCTCTTTCAATGCTACTGTTATTTCCCAGGGCAATGAGGACGTCAGATTTCTTGGACTTCACATTTAAGATGTTGTCATGCTGTACTATTACCCTGAGTGGTACTCAAGCTTTACAAAGGAATAGGAAAAGCCTTTTCCTGTCTAAGGACCCATTCTGCAAATCTGCCCTTTCCTTCTGCGATTTTTCATCTCTCCATTTTTTTCCTTATGAGTTACACAACCAGTAGCAGCTTCTAAGCTCAAATAAAACCAAGGCAAAGTAGTCATTGCTCCCCTCTTCTTTCCCCCAGCACCTTCCAGAATGTTTTCCTGTCACCTTCTGGGATCAGAAGGCCTCCTCATGCAGATTTCTCTTTCAACAGCACACATATAACCTCTCAGAGACCAGAGCAACGTAGAAATGAGCAGCAGAGAGAAATTGCCAAATGTCCAAAAAAAAATTAACAAAGATGCCATGGAATGCAATAGCCCAGTTAGTATTTACTCACTGCTTTTGTTGGATTTACACATCCAGTGTAATTGGGAACAAAATTTGTCCCAGCTTAATCAGTATTTGAATCTTAAATGAATACTGTTATGTTCAGGCAAATTCTGGGAATATAAAAATAAAAAATAAATTAAAAATATATGCCAAAACAGTATAGGTTATCTTCCAGGTGTTTTACCTTTGGTCCTAATGGCCCATGCTGTCCAGGTCTTCCTGCAGAACCCTATAAAAATACACTGAATTTAACACATGGCCCCTCAAAATAATTTTTTTTCAGAAAAAAAATTTAACTCATAACCACAACTGTTACAAAAAACAATGCTGGAGGCCTGTAGTATTAACAGAGAGCAATAAGATGTACTTCTTCTTACAAATGCAACTTTAGTTCTGTCACTGCATATTATACATATTTTTAGAAAATATTAGAAATAAATTTATCCAAGTGCATTTGTTGTGATGGATTGCTTTCAACTGCCTATAATTTTTTGAATTTGCATTCTTGGCTAAAATCAAGATATGCTACCAGTTTAGAGGCAACAGTCTTGCTAGGTTTAAAAGCAGTTTCCCAAAAAGTTTGTTTCAAAAAACATTTGGAAATTCAAATTCCTCTCATCTCTACATGGTGACATGGGTTGTAAAGAACAATTATGCCTCTTTGATTGTAAAATGGACAGCAGTTAATTGTAGGTCATTGTAGAAAGTTGAATTGAAGAGAAAGGAATTCAACAAAGTGATTGAATTGTCTTTTTCTGGAATATGAAGGCAGTAATAAATAGTAATGCTAAATAACGAGAAGACACCAATGAAACTTTACACCGATCTGTGGAAGAAAAAAATAGAAACTCAGGAAATGAGAGCTGAGCCGTCAAAAAAAAAATTCTATTTCTATTTCAAACCACAACCACTACTCTCTGATAAAAGATTAGTAGAAATCTCAACAGATACAAAGACAGTGCCAATAAATGTAATTTATTTCCTAGCAGCAGTTTTGAGTTGCAGCCCCCTTCGAAGCAGATTTTCTGGTTTCACCTAAACACCACTGGGTACTCTGGAGCTGTGATAAGGTGTAAATGGCTCATGATGCAGTACCAGTAAGCATGTAAAAGCATTTTCATAACTACAGCAGAATTTTTATTTTTCTTATCTTTTTCCCATCTGCCTTCTGACTAACTCAAAGTTTTCAGACTAATTAAGCAGTAACAGGAAAATTTTTATTCAACTGCAACAAGGCATTTTTTGAATATTTATAGCTGAATGACTTGGATACAATGCCTGTTATAAAACCAAATGTGAGAGTAAGGCTGTGACTAAGGCAGGTCAGAATGTGCAATTTTGGCCCTGGTTGTGGACACCTTCTTTTTTCAGCTAGCAGATTCAATACTTACTTTTGCAACTGTATTTTTGTGATATTTTTCATATCTAGGAAAAGACGTAAGAGGGGGCAAAGTTCTCTAAGCTATCAGCTACAACTTCAGTGACTCACAATTACTAGTACTTTCAACCAACACAGTAAAGAGCTGCTCAAAGTCATTCCTGCCTCCAGTGTTCAGTTGGTGCCCGATGATTCATGGAATTGCAGGTACAGGGTTGTACAGGCCTGTGGAGGGCATCTGGTCCAATCATCCTCTTGAGGCAGAACTGTCACCAGCTTTGGATCAGGTCAGTCACGTTTCTGTCCAGCAAAGTCTCGATAACTCCAAGACCAGACCAGACCTTCTGCAACCTCCCTGGCCGAATTGCCCCAGTCCTGCACCAATCTTCTAGTGAGCAGCCTTCTCCTAAGGCTTAGCCAGAACACACAAGCGGCAAATTGTGACCACTGTCCCTTGCTGCCCCATCTGGCACTACAAGGAATAGTTTGGCTTCATCATACTTGCAGTTGCCCCTCAGAGACTCATCAGTAGCTACAGGATCATGCCTTTGTCTCCTTTTGTTGCCAGACTAAACCACTGGAGCGCCTTCTATTGTTAAGGATGACAATAAATCCAAATTATCTGGTTGGTACTGATACAATATATTCCCATATTTCCTACTTGATGATTTAAGTGGCCCCCACTAGCAAAAAGTCTCCTGAGACACAGTGATGGAGAAAAAAGCATCCCTTTGTCTGCAACATTGCTTCCACACTACTGGGAACAATTTTTTAGTTTAAAAGTGGCATGTCGTATTACGCACATTTGATCGTCAAACTATAACATTTTAGTTTCATCTTCATATGTGTGACTCACCTCCACATGAGAGAAAGGAATCTATTAGGGTAAAAGAAGAAATAGAGAGCTAGATAACATGAAAACCCTTATTTTATCCTTTAATATCTCAAAAATATATCAGAGCAGAATCAAAAAAAATCATTAGCTAATGACGTATCAGTAAAATTCCATTCAGAGTCTTTAGAAGACACAGTTATTTTAATGACATTCTAAGGCAAGTGAATCCATCTCAGTGTAGGGACTCTCAATCTATAGCTGACTGGGGCTATATGTTTCCAAAAAGCAGAATGGAGGAAACTTCTCTTTGGAAAAAACCCCAAAACAAACGAAACAACCCAACAACAAATTATACTCCCCTCCCCCAAAACACCCACTCACCTTTGGCCCCCTTGATCCGGGAATTCTTGACTCACTTAACAGGTTGATGCTACCTGATCCTTCCATATCCTAATGGAAGAGACAAAATGCTACAGAATTTAAGAATTTATGTTTGGGTTTGTTTTGTTTTTCTGTTTTTGTTTGTTTTTTTTTTTTTCTTTTTCCAACTGCTTTGTTTCCTGAAGTTCTATAAAAACTGGAAACATACCAAACACAAATATTTTAATCTTTTCTCATTAACTTTTTTTCTGAGACAAATGTATGATGTTCTGGAGATAGGCTTTGCTCAAATGTGGTAAAGATGTGTTGGTCTTCCTTACAGAAACTCTGGCGTTTATTGTCTTGCCAACTTGACACCATTGCTCCAGCACTTCAGGCTGAAGAGCATCAAGCAGAAGTGAGATGGTATGTACTGTGTTAAAGCACACTTCTAAGCAGTATTCTTCTGTATAGCATTTATTTGCCACCCATCTGTGGAAACACTCATGACTAGTAAGGGTTACCAGAACTGATTTATGGCAGGGAGAACTTGCAAACAGTTTGTTAAGGGCAGCAATCCCTTTTCATCAATAAAGGTTCTTCCTGATTCTCACAGTCGAATTTTGAACTCCTGCCTAAAATGCTGCTTTCTGAAACTGAGCAGAAAGAAATAGTTTCACCATCAAATTCTAGAATTAATTATGTTGAAAGGGTCCTCAGAGGCTGCCTGGCCCAACTTCCTGTCAAAAGCAATGTCAACACTGTATTCCAATCAAGTTGTTTAGGTCTTGGAACCTTCCAGAGATGAAGATTGAGTGTTCTCCAGACTAAGCAAGCTCAGTCCCCTGAGACTTTCATGATAGGTTATCTGCTCCAGCCCACTGTCCATTTCCATTCCCCTCTGCTAACGCCAGAAAGAAGTCTCTGTGTAGTGGGGGTCCTTGAGAGCAGACTATCTATTTCCCATGGAGATTTTTTAGTAGTTTTGAAGGAAACTGCACAGAAAGCAGCAACCTCCCTCCAGCTTTCATTGCTCTGTGGCATTCCCGATCCATGGTAGAAGCAGGAGCTGCCAGTTCCAAGGCAACAAAGAAATAAAATTGCAGGCTGCCATAATTACTTGTTTCAGGCCCAGTACCTGTCATGTTCCTATCCCTTGGCTTGTGCCTAGTCTAAACTTGTCAGACTGTGCTTCAAAACATTTGGATGAACCATGCCAGCAGGGAAATGTTCACTTGCTTTCAGCTGCAATTTTAGTTGCAGCTGTGCTGGCGTAACTGTTTCCTTTTTCTGAAAAGGGAAAACCTTAGTCTGTCTTTGTTTCAATTCCCTGCTCACAGCCATACAGCCTTCATTTGCAACATCAGCATTGTGTGTTGAATCCCCTCACTTTCCTTTAGATGACTAAAATGGCAGAAAATACGTTACCTTTGGGGTGCGAGTGTACCCTAAAATTTTAATAAATTAAATTGGCTTTTGGGAGAATGGATGGAATACTGAATGTTAGTGCATGTGAAGGGTAGCCATGTGCCAGTAATGTCTGCAGATGGGAGAAAGAACAGGAGCAAAGGAGAATCTCCACCTCCAAGCCCTTGTCTCAGCTTACCATGTTTAGAGGATCCATACTCCTGGCCTGCTTAACTTTCTGCCAGATAGTGACTTGAAATGGCCCAGCTTAGCACAGCTGTGATGCTCTCAGGACATGGTGTAAGGGAAAGGGTGAGATATCAAGTAGATGAACTTCAGCTACTATTGAATGACAGCTTAACACCAAAGGTATGCAAAACATCATCTGACCCAACTCCACTGAAAAAGAGATCTTCTTCTGACCTTTTCTGCCAACTCCACAAGAGTAAGAGAAGCAGAAGGAATGCACAGCTAGAATCAGGTCCTTCCTTTTGGGGGACCAAGGTGAGAGACCTTTAGTGCAACTTCACCTGAAACAGAAATCTCCTCATATTCTCTTTGGCATATTCTCTTTGGCCTGTTTAATCAAATTCTCACTGCTTAGGGTAAACCACACTGTGTTTCTGGGCCCTTTCCCTTGACTGTGCTGTGTCAGTCTGTTTTTCCCTTTAAGAGAATGCTTGATGCCTGCTTGATATAACACATCATCTCTTTTGACATCTGCATGTTTTTAATGGGTTTACCAGGTACCTTCTGCAGCTCAAACTGTTCTTTTGGCAAGCATAAGTGCCAGCAAACACCATGCCATTTGGTTTTTGCACATAGCTGATCACAGATGCTAACAAGTGCTAACAGGAGTGTTTTGCAGAAACAGCCTTACAGCAATAAACAGACTGCCAACCAAAAGGTAGTGTCACCCTAACAAACTGGCAGACCACGGTGCTGCCTCAACAGATGGCAGGGGTGGGCATCCAAAAGATCAGCAACATCTAGCAAGCCTGCTTAAAGTAGTATTCCTCTCAGGGAAATGACAATCATGCCAGTTTTGTTTGGACTAGATAAAGTTCGAATTGAAGCCAGTCAAGATACTGTTACTGCAGTTAGAGCTCAAATCCTTCTGCATTTGCATCCATAAAAGTGGGGACTCCCAGTTTTCAACCTTTCCTGCTCATCTGCTAAGTTTGCTCCTCTGAGGCTTAGGTATCAAAAGTGGCAGAGTTTGATCCTAAGCACCTAATTTCAGGAGAACTCTTTGGTGACATAATAAGGGCATGTTGTCTTCTACTCAAATAGGGCTAATGGGGAAAAGTGGAGAGTCTCTTAAATAATGGGCCATCACAGGTCACAGAAGATGACTGTAAGTCAGAGAAGCCATTATTCTGGGTTAAAACTCAGGCCAGGCCTGGGATGAGGATGTGACTTGCCAGTGGTCCTTAACTCACTCTGAGACAAGTAGATATTTATTCAGGGGAGACTGTGAACCACTGCAGTGTACCTAAGACAAGGCAAAGGACTCTTTGTGTACTTAGACTTCAAGCTGTTCCTTGCTAACAATTTTGCTGCTGGCAATTAAGAACTTGTGAACTGCTAGAGAGATTTTTGTCCATTGAAATTCACTGACATCAGTGAGATTATTAACCAGGAGTGTATATAGTGCAATATTCTTTAGTCAGATCTCAGAAAGCAAATTAGGTCTCTAAACAAGCATTAGTGGTCACGTCTGTGACAAAAACAAAAAGACCTCAAAGTGTCTGTAGAGTAAAGAGAAGAAAAATACAAAAGAGCTGGGGTAGAAACTAAGAGAAATGTGTAGGTAAACTGGTATCTGAACCACCACCACTTCACTGCAGCTGTTCTACAGGTGGCCAGTAGTTTCAGTCAAAGATTCTTACTTTTCTGATGGGACTGCCCTGAGTTACTGTGCAAACCTCATTATGATATAAAAAACTTTGGTAAGACTTTCCTGAGACAAACAGCTAAATTAGAATTGAAAAGTATATGGGATAAAAAGGAGAAAAAAGGGAAGACACAAATACTTATATTGACACTTTCTTGACCTCTCTTCACAAATATGTTAAGGCAACAGCTCTAATTCTTGAACCTAGGTGTTCTTCCCTTGCCTTTCTTTACGGCAAAGCCATGTTCTGCTCCAACAACATTACCTGAATGAGCAGTTCTCAAATGATATGCAAAACTCATCTTGAGCTTGCCCAATCTCATATTTTTAAGTGATGAAGATACTATTCTCAGAAGTAGAAAAAGTAACATCTGCAATTTTATATTTTTAATAGGACATTTTTGTTCTAAGTAGAAGAGACCATGAGGTCAGAAATGAGTGTGTCTCTGTATTTACACTCCTCGGCAAATTTCTGTCTAGAACAAATTACTCTGTCGTCAATTCAGACTTAAATACCTATGAAATATACAGGTGGTCACATTGTCCTTCCTCTGTAGGAAGTACATTCATTGTCACAACAAACTTCAGAATAGCAAAATACCTCAAATCCCAAGCCATAACCCAGTCCTGGTGGTCCAGGAGGTCCAGGGGGCCCAGGAGGCCCAGGAGGTCCTGGTGGTCCAGGTTTTCCAGGAGACCCAATAGGGCCAGCTTCTCCTTTGGGGCCTGTTGATCCAGTGACTCCAGTATCACCCTAAAATAAGAATTCAGTCTATTGATGCACTGAATATACCTAAGTAGAGGCAAGTAAGAATATTAACAGGATCACAGAACGGTTTGGGTTGGAAAGCTCATCAAAGTTTCAATCTCTCTGCCATGGGCAGGGATACCTTCCACTAAACCAGGTAGCTCAAAACCATGCCCAACCTGGCCTTGAACATTTCCAGAAGAAGTCATCCACTGATCATGCTCATAACCCTCCCCTGGACTTGTTTCAACAGGGGCATGCCTTTCTTGTGTCAGGGCTCCAAGAGCTGGACACAGCTCTCCAGGTGGGCTGCCATGAGGGCAGAGTAGAGAGGGAGCATCACCTCTCTCCACCTGCTGGTCACGTGTATTGATTCTGGCTGAGCTGGAGCTTGTTTTCCCCACAGCAGCCCTCATGGTGCTGTGCTTTGCATTTGTAGCTGGAAAGGTGGTGATAACACACCAGTGTTTTGTCTGCTGCTGAGCAGCACTGGCACACTATCAGCACCGTCTCTTTAACAATTTTCTCATCCCCTCCTCCGGTCAAGTGGGCTGAGAGTGGGCAATATCCTGGGAGAGGACACAACTAGGCTAAAATAGCTGACCCAAATTAACCAAAGGGGTGTTCCATACTATATGATGTCAGCTCAGATATAAGAGCTAAGGCAGAGAGGAGGAACGGGGGACATTTGTCATTCTATAGTATTTGCCTTCGGAGCAACTGCTTCCTGGGGAGTGGCTGAACATTACTCACTGATGGGAAGTAGAGATTAAATTTTTTTTCTCTTTGTTTATACGCATGCAAACTTTCACTTTCTTTTTACTTTAGTAAACACTGCCTTATCTCATCCTACAAGTTGTTTTCCATCTTATCATCTCTTTCCCCAGTCCTGCTTGGAAGGGGAATGATAAAGTAGCGTCCAGCCAAGGTTACTTGACTACACCACACTTCATAGAGGAGCATGCTGGCCAACTGAGAAATCAGGTTTGTCCTCTTCGTTAGGTTGCACAATAATAATCTTTAAGATTTCTCAGCCCTTTTCAGTAATGTGCTGTATCACAGTGATCCTGCCATTATATCAAGACACTCTTTTTTGTTACCTTTGCACCAGCAGAACCAGGTAGACCTTTATCACCCTGTAAAAGAAAATGAATTCTAAGAATTCTTAGAATAAGACAATTAGGCAACAAAAACACATTTATGGTATTTTTCTTCATCTGAAACATCAGACCTCTCAGTTAAAAAGAAAGCAATCTGTAATTCAGGAGTTACAATAACACATTAATACCTCTGGTCTAGTATGCTGATTGGACTCAATCTTATATTTCAATTATTGCTGCAGATTTTAAGGGTTTAGAGCACACAGAATTAAACATTGCAGGTCACAATCCTCATGCTTCGGAACATAAAATGTCAAAATTCTTATGGGGTGTAAGAGAACTGGAAAAGCGGTCCCACTCAAGTTGTTTAGGGCACCCTTCCAAACACAGGATGTGATGACTAGGAAGATTTTAAGGTTCCTTTGCAGCAATCAAGATTTTATCAATATTTGCTTTTGTACACTTTACTTGCATACTGGTAATTTCCATTTCTATTTCATGAAATAGACAGAAAGCCAATAATAATGCACACAAATAATTATTTTCCAAATTGCTCTGAGTCTAGTGGAATAATTTTTATATTGGCAAGCTCCTGCCCTTACTCACTCAGCAGAAATATTTCTTGAGTAAAGTCTGAAAAAATGGGTAAGCACCAGGAGTAAAATGATAATGCTTTTTTCTAAAATCAATGGCTAAACTCCATGTCATATGCCACTCCAATGAACAGACTGAATTTACTTTCAATGCATCCTGTTGTTTTTTCCTGTTATCTTCTCTAGATTAATTTGGAATAATGTACAAAACAGGTATTGCAATATAAATTAAATCAATTTTTTCAGAAAAAAAATAGTAAAAATTTAAAAACACTCTTGTATTGAAAAGGTGCAGATACATAGTGCTCCAATTCTAATTGAACCTTTATGAAATATACGCAATACAGCAAACAGAATCAGTAAGGCAAAATATTGTAGTGTGGTTTTTTTGAGGATTATTATTTTTTAAAAAATTTTATTTCTGTCTAATTGCTTCTCTTTTCCCCATCAATCTTCTCCTATAGTATGCGACTCAGTTTACTTCAGCTAGAATTTTTCTGTTCTTAGGCTCCCTCATGTAAAACACACACCACTGATTACAATGGACATGGGTTTCAGGTGCCTCCTTTGTAGCACACATACTGCACTCTCTGGATGGCTGCTGGTTCCCATACGTGTGCTGCACTTTGATCAGCCTCAGGCTTTTGATATCACAACTCAGAACCTTCAGCCTCCAGAGATAAAAATAAATCAATGTTCTGGCCATTTAAGACATGCATTTTCATTTCCCTTACAGTGTGAGAGCTTACAATGTACACTTGGGAATTTACTTTCAAGTTCCTGTGTGTAAGGTGTGTTGTTGAAGCTCACTAGAGGATGAAATTGTTTTATAGTCTTTGTCTTTGTTTTCTTCACAACCTTCTTGAAGTGGGGTGTTAAAAAATGGTGCTTAAATGATGTTTAGATTAGCAATGGATTGGATTAATTTTCCCATGTCGAGTCTGTTTTGCCCACGACAGTAATTGCTGAGTGACCTTTCTGTCCTTATCTTGACGCATCAGCTTTTCATTGGTGGGCACCTGGTGTCCATCCAGCGTAGGCCATGACTTTGTCTCTTGTTTGCCAATTTAAATGGTTTGTGCTCCTTCAGACTCTTCACCCCTGTCATACAGTATGCTGTCACCCTGTGCCAGGCTGGGCTAACTGAAGTTCTCTCTTTCCCCCTCCAGACTCACCTGTCTGAGCATGGTCACAGCTGGCTTTTGAGTGGCAAATCACAATGGAGTAGTTCATACTGCATATTGAACATTGCATGCTGCAGAAAATGAGACAGTATCCAGCAGGAAATTCTGGATTTCTGAATATGCCTTTTGAGATGTGCTCTAATAAGCCATTAATATCTGGATTCCATAAAAAAATACTGAAGCCAGATGCTATTGTGTTGCAGGGACAACTGTTTATGATTTTCACAGCCTAGAATTGATTTTCCACTGAAATAGGAGCAAGACAGACATTTAACTCACCTTTTCTCCCTTCCATCCTGGTGGGCCAACCACTCCATCACGGCCAGGAGGACCTTGAGGGCCCTGTAGATGACAGTAAATCTAAAGCAGATGCCACTTGAGAGCTCGATTTCTAGACCGACTGGTGATGCAGCATCATGAAAGAGTAACGTGTAGCACCTCCCACCACTAAGTTTTAACACTTTCATTTCTTGTCTTCTGGGAGTTTGGCTTTGTATCAAACCAGTATTTAAATATATTCTAATAGAAAACTATATACAACAATCATAGAATAATAAGCAAAAATAAGCCCCAGCATATTGTAAATATAACCTTAGCAGGAGAGATTATGGTGCTATCCAAGCAGGTTTTGACAACACTGTAAAAGACACAATGGGGTTGAAATCCCCAGGCACCTCAGCTATCCACACTTTTGGCAATGCCAGTGTTAGACGAGTCCAGCCAAGAAAACCTTGGTATTGGCAATATCAGTAGCCAGGTTTCCTGTGTGGTAGAATCACTAAAAGCAGTTGTGATATGGAGGGAATGGTGTCAAACAAGAGACTTGTGTGCTGTCACTGCAAGCAGAAAAGCCAGTAAATTGACAGAGGTCTTGATTCATAAAACTCCAGTGATATCCTCACGTGGGAACAATGAGGCTGGGCCTAAGCTCCCCATGTGGGGCAGCACTTGGCTTATTCAGACTCACTTTGCCAGGTGTCCCTGGGTAGCTGAGCCTGGAGGTGCATTCCTGCACTTTCAGGAGCAGTACTCCTGAAGAGTCCTTCTGCAGAAGAAAAGGCACTGCCACTTTGCTTTGGTTGTTCATAATGTTCATGACATCTCACTGTAATTTTGCCTTGAAAAGTGTATATTAAGTTCTCCACCCAGTTTCTGGTGTTGTATCTGTGACTTGTTGAATCCTACATGTATTTGATTGAGGAGAAAGGCTGGGAAACCCTGGCTTTGTAGGGTCAACCAATAAATCAATGTAGGTATTGAAGTACAGCCCAGAAGGCAAGGTAAGGTAACAGGCATATTGCACAGCCTTTATTTTTAAAACTGGGCTCTGAAAGCCTTTGACTACATTTACAGAGGTGTATTCTGGCCTCTAGGGATATTTAATAACATTTTTTTATTCATCTGTTTTGGGGGAAGGATATAAATATCTAGTGAAGAAGATAGAAAATATTGTTTCCCTCTGATACTTTCAGAAGTATCACAAAGCCTCATTTTCCTGGCTCTCTCCCTCTCCCCGCCCCCGCTTTGCTCTTTAGATGCGCTGAAAGTCATAGAGTAACTAATGGATTTTTTTTTTTAATATTGAGAATGATCAGAAATATTTTCAGTATGTTTCAAACATTTTCATATTGTATTTTGGCATGATTACATAGACAGAAGAGAATAAGAAAAGAAGTTGAGCTAAGAATAATACCTGTTCTAAAGTTTACTGATTACTTCCACTGAACTGCTTAGCAATTTAAGGCTTTGTGGTGCTAAAATTGCTAATTTCCTTTAGAGCTCTGGAATAGTCTCTCTTATGTACCTAGCAGGCAACACTGGGACATTTGTTATTCTCATCAGGGTATATTAATGCATTTGTGAGCTACCTCAAACAAAAAATTATGATAGAAAATATCCCCATACAATGCTATGAGTCAATTTTATTTCATGTAGCATTTAGAAAAAGTGTATTTAATCAATACCATATAAGATCAATACCATATAAGTATGAGATACACTGAGAAGCAGTTTGTGCAGGGCTATTTCCCATTACAAAATGCAGCCTTTACTCAAACATTTCCATGTTTGCCAAGAGAAGAGGTACTACATCACAAAGTTCTTGATTTAGCAAGGACTTAAGCCTGTCCCCAACTTCAAGGGATTGGCTGGTCTTCTGGAAGTATAATTCACAGCTGTAAACCCTGTATAACACAAATGTATTAATGTGGTGCTTAATAAGGATTCCCAGCCAAAAAAATTCTTCTAGGAATTGATCTTACTTCATTTATCCAGAGTGTGCAAATGTGTGCAAAACTTTGAAAAGCAGGATGATAGTTTTTTAGGTTATCTGAAATTGTGGGAATGCATTCTTCATTTCAATGAAGAATGAAATTTCAATTCAATTTCAATGAAATTGTGGGTCTGTATTCTGAACAGCTGGAGTTTTCCTTCAGCAGCCTGCAGATTTGTCCTGGACTGATTCTTCTGAGAATGTTCTTTGGTAGTCTTATTAACATTTAACTTCTACTTTTTAAACTAATATGTTTCCCAGGAACTATCCTGAAAAAATGATTTCTGTTGCATCAGAAAATTGGCTGTCTATAAGTAGCTCATGTTATTGACTGTGAAACCCCAAACTACACAATAGGGAATGCACTCATCTTTAAAAATAAAAGATTAATAGATACTTATTTCTCCATTTTCTTTTAATTCCTTTTTACATTATTCTTCTATGGCAATTTTTAGTATGATATCCTAGACCATTTGAATTACTTTGTATTCTAAAGATATAGAAACAGCCACAGTCAGTAAAGTTGAAGGTACATTTTGAATTGCAAAGAAGCTGTTATAGAGAACCTTTTAATCTAACACTGCACTTTATCAAATGCAGTAAATAAAACATTAGGGTAACTGTCTTTTTTGTAAGACTTGCCAATGCATTTTCCTTAAATTATATTTGTAATCCTCAATACAATTTGATCTGTCTTGGATTCAGAAAAAAAAAAAGAGTACTGTTGGGAGTTTAGCAATTAGATGAAATCTGTTCAGCATTTCAGACTTTTTTATTTTATACTGCCATCCATATTACAATCAGTGGATGCAGAGAATAATTAATTTCTTTGGCTTCCCATGCACTTGACTCTTTAATCCCATATTAAAGACTTTCAGGTGCCTAATTTCTTTCTGCACAAAAGATGCTGCTCTCCACCTGGATGGCCAAACACTTTTAAGATTTTGTATCAACTTGGTTATCTTCAAAAAAACCCCATCCAAGCTGAAGCTGAGATATATAGTGAGATCTCCTTTTCAACACCTGCCACCCATACACTTCCTTGATATATGCCAATGACACCTTGTCAGGTACAGAAATGGTGACTCACTTTGAGGGTTGTGTGATGTACAGGACAAATCTTGCCCTGAGAACAACTGCTGCTAGCAGATGGTTGATAGGGAATAAGAGAACCAGATTACTAAATATATGGAATCAGAGGTTATTCTGAATTGGAAAGGATCACCGTGTGCAGCTCTTAGATGAATGGCCTATACAGAGATCAGACCCACAATCCTGACTTTATTTAGCACCATGCTCCAACCAGCTGAGCTAATCTCATTGTTCCAGAGAGTATTCTCAGAGCTCTTCAATGCTAAAAAAAATTATTTTCTCCACTGAAAAAAACACTTTACTGAGGATTTATTTGCAAGTTGGGCTTTAACAACATTTTTTACAGTAGAATTATATTTCACATGTCCAGAGGAATAAGTGTTTCTACCTCGCTGAAAAAAAGGACGGAAGAGGAAAGAGGAAAATTCAGTTTATTCTACAAATTCCCTGAAGCTTATATAAGTGATTTAGCAAATTTCATTTTCCTGAAAGTACCACAGGAAAACTGATGCTGAATATTATTCAGTGTTGGTAAAAGCATTCTTATTTTTTATTTATTCTGATCCATATTTACCAGTGTCTGTCAAATGTACATTACTGCTGTGCAGTAGTGTACCTTGGTTAACAAGACCTTTTTTTTCCTTTTTTAAATAAATAAATTTGCATAAGATTCAAGCTCTTAAATTAAAAATATTCTGCAATTTTAATAAGAATTATACAGATTGTAAGTCTTAGAACTTAGTGTTGCAGGACAGAAACAACATCAATGTTTGTGTACAAAAGGGTACTCACTTCAGGGCCTGGTTCCCCAGAAGCTCCATCTTCTCCTGGTGACCCAGGAGGTCCTACACCTGAATCAGGTGCTGGCTTTCCTGGAAGACCAGGCAGTCCTGGAGGGCCTGGTGGCCCTGGAAGACCCTGTGTAAATCAGCAGGACTGTTAGAAATTATCCGAGCCAGGTTCATTTCTATGTACATGGAACAGGATAAAGCTCACATAGACTGCTCAGGCTTATAAAACTCAGCTGGGGTTTCTACCTCACTTCTGCTTCACCGAGAACCAATTTTGGTAACACCCTTACATGGGGTCACACTGAGCTCCCTCACCCATGCTCTCTGAACTTTGCCACCTCAGAGCGTGCATCGGCAAGCAGGACGTCGAAAACCAAAAAAATTTGTGTCAGCTCCCTGTAACCCAGTACAGATCTCAGACATATCCCAAGGATTGACCTCATGATAAGAGACCTAACCATAGTGAAACCAAGGGATCATTGTACAGAGGAAAGTGGTTGGTTTTTTCTCCTCTACCGTTTCATAGGGTTTCTCCATGTTATTGCTGGAGCACTGAGAGTCTCTACTCATGGTCAAGACCTGCTTAATGCTGTAAAACTGGCTTCTGCTCTAAACATCTATCCTGCATGGACATGAGCAGAGGTATTTAAATTGAATGAATTGAATAAAATGGGCAAAATGTTATTTTAGGAGAAGCAGTACATTTGCAAATATTCTCTCTCATGTCCAAGTGGAGAGCTTGAAGTTTTGGGCCATGGCACTCTAGGTCAGGAAATCTTTAATTCTGGCTTAGGGCCATGTACAGGATTCTATCTGGAAGAGGGTCATGGATTTTCAGTACAGTAAACAGAGCCTTCTGCAGGGCCCTCACCTTTCTTGTTATCTACAAAGGGCATCTGAAGAGGCTCCTAAATTAGGCAAGATAGCTAACTTTCAGCATGTGGCAACTGACTTCTGAAGGGCCTTGAGAATAAGGTATTAAGCACTTTTGAGGAAAAAGAAAAACCAGGAATCCCGAGGTAGAAACCAGTCTGAAAGAATGAAAAATATTGCTAGTTGTGTTGCAAAGCAGAGGCCTCCAGTGTGCTATAGCACTCTGGAGTTCCTAGGAATCATAATGAACTCAGAAAGCTGCAGTGCTACTGATGTTCAGTTCACCAGAAAGCTGCAGTGTAAAGCAGATACAGATTTCATACAGACACACTTACTTTTTTTGAACAGGTACTCCAAATCGAAAAAAAGCAAAGGCTAGGGTCATATAGCACCTTCCACTGACTAAAAGGGGCTTACAAGAGAGCAGGAGAGGGGCTGCTTACAAGGGTATGTAGTAACAGGATAAGGGGCAATAGCTTCAATCTGACAGAGAGTAGGTTTACATTAGACATTAGGAAGAAATTCTTCACTGTGAGGGTGATGAGGCACTGGAACAGGTTTCCCAGGGAAGCTGTGGATGCCCCATCCCTGGAAGTGCTCAAGGCCAGGTTGGATGTGGCTCTGAGCTACCTGGTCTAGTGGAAGGTTTCCCTGTCCATGGCAGGGGAGCTGGAACAAGGTGACATTTAAGGTCTTTTTATGATTATGTGAATCTATGATTCCCATTCCTCTCCTATTTACTGTCTTCTCACAGTCAGATTTAAAGCATTTTCTCTTTTTGAAAAGTCCTCTTGCCATTATTTCTTTTTTGGCCGCCTCCTGTCTCATGCTTCTTCCCTGCTCACAAGCACTTAGGCCTTTCTGACCTTGAAATGAAATCCTACAAATCCTTTCTGGATGCTGTAAATTAAGCATGTATAAAACTTGCATTGCAAGATTGACCTTCTACAACCTGCATGAGTAAAATAAATCTCTTTATTATGAGAGATATCAATATATACTTACTCTTAAAATCTCAGTCTCTCTGATGCTCTCAATATCTCCAGAACCCGATTCTTCAGTTTCCAGTCTATTCTGAAATTAGGAAAATTCCATTTTAAATTTTTGCTTCTAAAGATGACAAATGCAAATATTGCTTGACACTTACTGGAAATACAGCTATCAATATCCTTACAGGAGTCTGTCACCAATAAAATAAATTATAATTCAGCAAAAACATTTCCCTTATGTTTCTGGTGTTTTATAGCATCTTCTTCTGTAATCACTGGGCAGTGTATTTACCTGAAGGTGCTCTATGAGCACAGTGATAACTATCCTGCAGGCCATGTGACTGTTTCAGTGAACTGAAGTTATGTCTCAGACAAATTTTAACTTCAGAGAGATATCTGTCAACATTAAGAATATCCTAAAATGCAGATCTTACAAATAACCCCAGTTTCCTACAATGTGCCCCACATTTAAAAAGCCAGATTCTGAGATTCTTACAACTTAAAACTGGAATCAAAAAGATGACTTTTTTAAAGAGAAATCAATATCAATCAATTTTCTAAAACATCCTGTTGAAAAAACACCTTAGTGTTTAGCCTTTGGTGAGGTTCATAGCTGTGTGCATTTTGCAGACTACAAAGAAAAGTAGAGAGAGAAGTACTACCTGAATAAGTTATCATAGTACCAAAACTGATGTTTCAAATGCCTGGGAGTTAAGGATGTATTCCTTGGCTCCACTGAGACTTCTCCCACTTCACTACAGAATATAAGGCCTTGAAACTTGCTGTCACAGAGAACAAGAAAGTAATGGTGGTGCAGGACTTGGTGTTCCCTGCTGCACTTATAGAAGTGGCCTTCGACTGGCTAAAACTGTTGGCCTGGAGCACCTTGTCCTAGGGATCTGGCGCTGCCTTGCTGGTCTCTGGAAGTCGGCATCAGTGCAGGCTCAATAATGCAGCAGAACACTTAATCTGTTTTTATGCTGCAGAAATATATTGACATAATTTAGCAGGCCCAGAATCAGGGGAGCATATAATCCATTTTGGCCAGTGCAACATGTTTCAAACTATCTTGTTAAATAGTCATGATAGCCAGTGTGACAGATGGTTTTGTTTAAAAGTCCACCCCAGGATTTCCACTGGTGTCTGTGGTGAGCTATGTCTAAGCGTAAAATCAGCTCTCACACCATGAACTGAAAATTCAGGCTGGATTCCTTCTTTAGCTGTGTGCACATGTATCCTCACAGATATAGTGGGAAAAGGCCAAGTACAGCAGTAAGATGGATCTGAAACTCATTCTTTAACATTGCCTGAGCACAGAGCATTCAAAGTACAAACACTGCCATCATGCTGGTATGTGTTCTAGTATTTAATGACAGCAAACATAACTGACTGTCAAACCATTTCTCTGTTCAGTAGCAGGAAGAAATTAATAATTTAGGTTTAGAACGCCTTTTTGTGGAAGTTCTTGTTTCATGTTCTCCCGTATATGGCTGCTTTTGCACAGGAGTACACACACATCCACTGACATTTTAACATGTGAATACTGGGTGTTTATGTAGCTTACAGTATTCACACACTTCAGTCAGACATTTATTTGCATTTTTGCATGAATGTTTTAGAAACCATGATTATCTCTGTGGCAGTCAGGCTACTTTCACAGAGAAAACCTCCTGTTTAGTTCTGGATTCCTCTGGATTCCTCTGTGGCAAGCTGAGCTCATTGACAGAGAATCCCAAATACTCACTAATCCTCTGGAAGGACCAGATGGTCCTGTAGGTCCTGGTAGTCCACCGGGTCCTGGCAATCCCTCACCAGGATCACCCTGAAATGGGAATTAAGATGAATCAGCAAGGATTTAACCATGTAAAGACTATAAGCACTAGCTACAATCTGTGTGGATTTCCAGTCACAAGAGTGGCAGCATAGATGCTATGAGCAGGGTTGAACTTCTTTCATTTCTAGGACAAGCTGCCAAGGAACATGATCTTTGCATTGGCAATGGAAGAAAGAACTCTTCCTTTTCTAACTTCTGCAATGAATTTGCAAGTGTACAAGCAGCATTAACAGCATTAGGCAGTGCATATGTCTTTCCAGAATAAGGTTTAACCATGGATCTTGCACTTTTAGGGTATATTATATATGAATCCTCGCTCCACCCCAAAATACCCAAACCAAACCAAACCAAAAAAAAATGTAGTCAGTGTGATCACACCATGGTACTCAATCTGTAAATTTCTTGATTTATTGCTACCCTCTGTAATGCTTTTTCCAATACCACCATGACACAATTTTTCTTCTCTGTGTTGACCTTTATCTACTGCCAACACAATGAAAGACCCTGTTCAAATATGTGCCATTTTCTCTTATAATTACTACCATTTCTTATAATTTCTCTTTCTTACATCACCTCTGACATTTTGCTGAGGTTACTTTGAAGTGCTTCAGCTGAAGATATTTGTGACTTAATTTTTCTGCTCAAATGCAGTATTTCCACTCAAGTCAAGACTTGAGGTTTTGCCTCCACTGATCTGAGCTTTACTCTCTAACCTGCCAATTTGCTATCTGGGCTTATGAGCATTTTAATTGTGTTCTATAAATTCACATATTTTGTTACATAGCAGGAAACACTGCCTTTTAATTGCCTCTTGGTCACTTGCTCTTTATGCTTGAGAATTCATTAGATAAATGCATTCATTCAGTTCTTTGTTCCCTGTGGCTTTGTCAAATGGTTCCTATAGAGATACTTCAGTCATATCCACAGAGAATGTGTTTAATTAATTTGGGGCTATTTTCACCGTATGCCAGCATGTTCATTTACAGATGCTCTTCATTCATTTTAACACATCCTTGCTTTTTTCCAATGACTATTACATTAGCTCCTGGCAGTGTTTGGTGCTTGTTTTCATGCAATTTCTTCCACTTCGTATGCACTGCAAGGAAGACAAAACCCCCAGATCTCATGTTTGGGTCTTGTAATTTTTAGGAAGCCTGACTGTATCCATTCCCAAGGAGCATCTCATGGCTGTATCTCTGCACAGAACATGGGCCATGGTGGAAAAGTGACAGCCAGCTCCCCACTCTCCACTGATACGCAGTATCCCATGCACTCCTGGCTTTCAGTTTTCAACTAGAAGAACCAAAAGGAGGAAGGTGGATCCTACTACTGTTCCTGAAATTTAGATATTGTTATACTGGAAAAGGTGCTGTCTGTCTTTAGATAGTATAACAGTTTCAAAATTTTGTGTGTTCTTTAAGCTTTGGTCACTCTACCAATACAACCAGGCCTAGGAAATCACACTGACTAGGATATTGAAGCAATTTTCTGAACAACTGATAACTTAAAAATAATTCACATGTATAAAAGAGGATCAGAAGAGCGTCTTCTTGTTTGTCCTGTTTTTACTGCAGGAGTTGTCTCTTTAAAGTATTGCCAAGACAAAGCTCTGCATATGAAGCTGTTAGCTTTACTCAGTGCTTTTGAACCTATTGTTAGGATTTTTAGCACTCTTTTGCTAACTTCACAGTGTCTCTTAGAAATGTCCCTTGAAAATATTCATCCAATTTTTAAATTAAAAACAAAGCTTAAGATGTCTACTAAAGGAGAAATAAAAGTAATCAGGAATAGACTACTGGAGTATTTTCCTTTCCAATATAACTTTTGCTCTCTACAGCTAAGCTGCTTCTCCTGCAGCTAGAATGTTTTCTTTCTGATGTCTATTCTGATCAATAATGGATAATAAAGGCTGGATGGCCTTTGGCTGTGAGGTCAGTTAGAACAGACTGGCTGGGCCCACAATCCTTAGGTACTTGACTCTGGGACTCCTTTTAGCCCTGCATGTTCAAAGCTAGCATTTTGAGTGCAGTTTTTTGTGCATTTTGCATGAAATAACTTTAGACATATACTGAAATCTATCAGCATGAGTATTTGAAAGCAAAAAGGTTACTGGGATGGCACCGGAGGAGTACAGAGCCAACCTATGCTCAGTCTCGTCTTGCAGCATACTGGGAGCAGTTAACAACTGATGCTGCCCCTGAGGCATTGTCTGAATGAGGTCTATTTCACACAGGACAAAACATTGCCAGAGACCATGCCTGCAATCTGAATCATCAGCAAATCAGTCAGTTCCTGGGTGTGCTCCATTTGGCAGTGTAGGTGTAGCACTTGTTGCTGAAGATTGGAATGGTCCCTAAAAGGAGCTGCGGCTGTAGCAGCTGCAAAATAAAATGCTTTTGCTGATTTGCACTTTGCATATAAATAGAAGAAATGGCAATGGGCATAATCCAGACATATTTTCCATTTGCTTTGTTTTCATTAAAAGAATCCTGACTGATTGTATGGTTTCCTACACATGAATTATTTACGTCAGTACCAAGTACCCTAGAAATAACTCTGGTCGCAAGAAGGACCAAAGCAGATTTGCAAGAAACCTAAAAAGCTCATTGTCAAAGGACATTTGCATGTCTCTAATGCCTGTTCACAACTGATAGAGTGTTTTTCTGATAATCTGCCTTCCCAGCCTATCTTTCCTGAAGGGCCTGCATCCATACACTCTAACACTCCACTTGTGAGCGATCCCACTGTGTCTCTGTAACCTCTGAGAGGTGCCAGCCCTGTGACTGTGCACGGACTTGTAAGTCCTCCTGTTTGTCTCCCATGCTGCCTGGTTTTGTGAACATGTACCTGAGACAGGTCTCAGAGGAGGGCAAGAGTGCCCCCATCGTGATGCTCCCTGATTGCCCCACATGCCTTCACTTCTCTACAGTTCATGAGAACCCTCTGCTCAAATATCTTCCATGTAATATCTTCCATGTAATATCTTCCATTACAACTGGACATAGAGATGGGGGATTGCCATGCACTCTCGTGACCTGATTGCTGTACTGGAGACTAATTTTACCTTTGAAATAATTCTGGATCATTTCAAATGAATCTGAATAGATGAGATTTATATGGGTCACGTTTGTGAATTTATGAAGTCTGTATTGTTTTGTTAAACAGATGAAAGGGATTATTAATTTGACACTTGGAACTGTATGTCAATTTTGTGTACAACATGTACTTTAATAATAGATTAATCCATTACATCTCACTTCATCTCAGAAGAGATACAAGCTGTTATTTCAGATGGATTGACTCTTATTTCAATTACGTTCATTTCCTAAGGGTAATATAATAATGCCACTGTTAAATTGCTTAGCCAGTAGAGTAAGTTGCCCAGAGCAGTTATATACAATTGACTTTTCTTTATTAAGTGTTCTATACATCTTCCTTAGCTCTTCTGTGAAAGCCCAACTTTTTCTACTGCTGAAGGTTATTCACAGCCTTGAAAAATACTTATGATTCTGGTATGGTGCCATCCAGCCATTCATGGATGAACAGCAGGATGTTTAAATTCTTCCTGTGATTCCGTATTTTTATGTCTCTTTCTGAGTGTACCAAATTCATACATGTCCAAGAATAAATAGTATCTGATTGATTGTTGAATATTAAGAGGACACATACCTTTTCACCTTTTGGGCCCGCTTTTCCTTTCAGTCCTGGCAACCCCTGAAGTCCTTTTTTACCCTAAAAGGAAATAAGTGTTTCAATTGGACATTCTCTTTCATGTAGGTTGAACAGGCTGTACACTTAGCAGCAGAGGCTGGATGTAAGGATGCTAGATTCTAACTCTTGGTTTGTACAGTGGGAGGAAGTATAGAACTTGGCATGAAATGCCCCTGGCAGGGCCCAAAATGTGCCTCTCACCACATCTACTCTTCTTACAGTAACGTGGCAGAGAAGGCTGTTTGGGGGATACAGATAGAAACACTTGTAGGCTGCATTTGGATTTGGCAGAGTACCAACAAGACTGCCACAGCACTGATGGCAAGGATTTTTAAAACTGTAGTATTTGTAACACACTACTTCCAGCTGCTGCTCTGAGTGCACAAAATCATGCCATTAACTAAAGCCTGCTCCCACCATCTACTAAAACATTTTTTTGTCCCAACCAACTTGAATGTATTCAGTTTCTACCAACTAGGATCCTTCCTGAGGACATATTTCTGACAGCCAATGTGGGATACTAGATAGCATTTCACCCCATTTTCCATTCTAAACTTCACCAGTCAAATGAATCCCAAATTATCCTTCTTTGCATCTCCATATTACCTACATACAATATGCATATGCTCTTCCTATAGAGGCTTGTTCATGGGCCAGAAAGAAGTCCCACCAGCTTTAAAGTCAGTGCTATTATAAAGTGGGGCTGCTTATAAATTCAGTTAGGACACTCAAGAAAATATTCAGAAGGCAAATAAATAGTATTTTCCCACTGGCATTTTGGGAATCTAGACAGCTGTGGTTATGGACTCCACTGAACAAGTTTTTGCACTGCCTTAATTTTAAAGATGGGTTATATAAAGTCATTAGGGAGAAAAATATGTCTCTAAGACTGGATGGTGGTTTTTTTCCTATGATGATTTTTCCTGTAGAGTTACTGGTAGCAGGTTCATAGAAAAGGAGCAAATACATGACCAACATGAATATAGAACATATAATTGCTAATGATGTGCCATATATATATGCTATATATGCTATACATATATGCTGTATGTTCTAATGATATGTTAATTTCATTGCTGAGTGAAGCCAAATCAAAACAATAGTAAAGTTGCATGGGTATATGTATGATTGGAACTCAGATACACATGGACAAAAGAGTAACTACAAAAAGTACAAGACACTGTCACAAGATGACTATGATAGAAAATATGATTGTTTTCACAAGGACAAGACAATTGGTTTTGAAGCATTTGAACTACATTTGAAGAACTTTCTCTAAAACATATTGATCTCATAGAATTTTCTTTGAAGATATGCCGCATGAAGGTAGTCAGGCTTCTGTTAGTACATAAAATATAAACTTCTTGTCCAAAAACACCTTAATGACACATAACCTGAGTTTTGGCTAAACATTTGCAAATCTAGCTGCATTTCTTTGAAGATACCAGTGTCTGAAGGCAGCATTCAGAAAGGAGCTCAATAATGTACCCTGTGAATGACCACTGAATTATTTTTTTTATATCTTAAAACATATCAGTTTCATTTGAGTTGCAGGGGGCAGGAAGGCTCAGGAAGCTCCCAGCAGAGGCACATGTTAGTATGGAAAAAGAGCAGAGGGCATGGGAATGGTGACAGCCTCTGGGTGTTAAGGTCATGGAGAGGGTAAAGACGCACAAAGTGGCAGCAGGAAACAAACGAGAAAGGAAACAAAGAAGCCAGGCAGCAGAACATCAGTAGAGTACAGATACAGAACAGCAGCTGAGAGGTGCACAGAATATGACAGCTACGGGTTTGCCATTGTGTGCTTGCTGGACAATACCTCACACAGAGGATGCATGTGCAGGCTATCAGCACCTTGTGGTGGACTGACCCAGGGGTGGGAGTTACCTGGAGAAGCTGGGAAGGAACACCCCAGGAAGAGGACAGCAAATGTGACAGAGAAGGGTAAAGTAGAGGAACTCAGAGAAAGGAAAGCAGGAATGATAAGGCAGAAGATGCAGTCGAATTACTGCAAAAGAATAAAGGGGTGGGAGGTACATCTTAATTAACTCAAAAGTACTCTCAATTAACTACAAAGTTAATTGCAGCTGAGGTTAGGAGCAGGCAACATGGAAGCATGTGTCTATGGAGGATCAATGAAGCATCCCTCTAGAAGGGGTCTGAGTATCTTCCCTTTCTGAAATTCCCCTCTGCAAAAAAAGCCAGCCTCACCATAGCCAAATTCCTGGTACAGCTGCTTATGGCATGCCATGCCACGCCACGCCACGCCATGTCTTTTTTTTCTTTGCAACTGGGAAATCGTAAATTTCTCTTAGAAACCTGGATTTTCCTCTCTTGACAACCTGAGGATGTCAACTACAGCAACACAACTGTTTTCTAAAGAGAGGAGATGAAGAAAACACTTTGCTGCTTAAGCCTCAATGTAGCAGAGCCTCATAAAAATGTTGTGTTTTTCTTAATTCAGTTAACCAAAATATGTATAAAAGAGTACTTACAGGTAATCCATTTTTACCAGGAATGCCCTAAAATAGAACGTTTTTGTTAGAAAGATAAATAAAACACTGTAACACAGAAGTAAGAGAAGAGAAAGGCAATTAATTAAATTACGATGTGCCATGCAGTGACAAAATTACAAACCAGAACTATATCAAACACTGTGGCACAGTGTGGTATTTTGCACCTCTCTTTAATCTCAGGCATGTTATGCTGATGGTTCACAAGGATTTGAAGTGAAACATCCTGGATATAGAGAAGCCACTGAAGGAGGCCTGTGAGTTCTGCACCTTTGTCCACATTCAAACCTGACAGCTAGGAGGGTGCTGCAGCACTGTCCAAGGAGTTGGTGGAATTGCTGCTCTGAGAGCATTTGTATGTTGACACAGCAGCTGCTTGTTTTCTGATGGTTGTCACTTGCCACGCCCCTGCCCCTGACATATGTGCAGTGCAGGCAGGATCCTCCTGAGCTGCTGGGCTAAAACCCCTCTCGTAGAAGTGTAACTGGTGACAGTGTGCAAGGTTGTGCAGTTCCAGGTCTCCATGTATGTGTGATGGATTACCCTTTCTAAAATACATGTTTTCTTTCAATGGAGAGAAAATACTCACAGGCTGACCAGGTTGCCCAAGTTTCCCTGGAGATCCAGGAGATCCTTGATCTTTATTTTCCGTATCTTCTATTCCTGACCCTCCTGGAGACTCTGTGGACCCATCCTCTACTTCCTGACCTTTCTGGCCCTGAGTAATTAAAATGTGAAATATGAAAAATATGTTGTATTACTTTTCCCATTTGTCTCTCTTCCCCCCTCCCCTCCCTTTCTCCTACAACCCTTGCTTTGCTAAATGCAGTCAGAACCTGACAGGCACCATACAAACAGTATGTTCCATTCAGAAAATTAAAGATCATACATGCACCTGCAGACAACTTGCTCTCTGAGCTGGTTACCTAGATGCAAATGACCATGATTTTATTTCATATCCACATAAATCTGCACAGTCTAAGTCAATAACGTAGGTTCGAAAAAATATAATGTACACATACTCAGTCTGTCAGGGAAAAAGTTGTGAGAATTAAGATAGACATGTTTAGGAGTGTTTTAGCCAGCTTCCCCAAGATCCATGATTCTAACAAAGGAGGGTTACACACTGGTTAAAAAGTGGTAGAAGATGAAACGATAACAAAAAATAAAAATGGAAAACAACAAGACTATAATATTGCTAAACATAAATATTTGGTTAAGAGAAAGCAATAATAACAAAAGGATGGATTTAAATATTCCCGGAACAAAATAAGACCTTCCAGGAATGAAGCTTGGACATTAATACATATTTAAATTAAAAACCAGAATACAGAACAAAAAAGGTAAGTCAGTACTGTATTTTGAAATAAACACTAGAATTTACTCACATTTTAAAGGACCAATGAAATATTTTGAGTTCCATTATCAGCTAATGAAATTAGGAGGGATGAAATATAATAACTCTCAAAATAAAGTTAATAGGATGACAGCCTTCAGCAAAGGAACTGTAAGCTGATTTTTTGAAAGACAATTCTGGGTTTTGACAAAAAGAAAGGTCCCAAAGACCAGCAATTTTTTTTTTTTTTTTTAAATCTCGACTCATTACAGATTTTTTTTCCCATCTGGAAAAGTTTTAGAAAAGAATCTGTTTAGTTAAACTGTGGGTAGAGATCACAGCCTGAATGAGCTAACAGGATTGTGGACTCAGTGTTAGAGTATTTAAGGAGGTAGCAGATGGTATGGCAGGACCCCTCTCAATCATTTGCCAAAGATCTTGGGAGTCTGGACAGGTTCCTCTTGACTGGAAGATAATCAGTGCTATTCCAGTCTACAAAAAGGGTAGAAGGGAAGATGCATAACTACAGATCTGTTAGCCTAACCTCAGTTCCTGGAAAGTTAAGGAGAAGATCACACTGATTACCATTGAAAAGCATTTAAAGAACACTGCACTTGTCAGGACCACTCAGCCTGGGTTCACGAAGCAAAAGTCCTGTTTAACTAATTTGGTATATTTCTGTGGTGAAGTCATCCACAAGAAGGATGAAGAGACAGAGGTGGGTGTAGCTTCCCACGGTTTTTGTAAGGTTTGTGGTGCTGCCCATCACAGCATCCTTTGGGACAAATTTTCCACCTGTGGGATGAGTGGGTTTGTGGTGTGCTGGGTGAAGATCTGGCTGAAGGGCAGAGCTCAAGGGTTGCAGTGAACAGGGCCACATCTGGCTGGTGACTGGTCACCAGGGGTGTTCCCCAGGGATCAATCCTAGGGCCAGCTCTGCTCAGTATGTCTCTCATTGATCTGGATGCAGGAGTTGAATACACCATTAGCAAGTTTGCTGATGATTCCAAACTGGGAGGTGCTGCTGACTCTCCTGAAGGACAGGAGGACTTGCAGTGGGTTCTAGGTAGCCTGGAGCATTTGGGTGGTGATTAATAGCATGAAACTAAACAAGAACAAATTCCAGATTCTGCACCTAGGCAGGAGTAACACTGGGTGCAAGCAAAACCTGAGGGAGATACGGGAGTAACAACTCTTTAAAATTATTATTTTCTAAATGATTGATCATTATCATAACATATATTCATCTTGGGTATCTGTGTTGTGAAAAACATGTAGAAATTGAAATAAACAAAGGAAAATTTGCAAAGATGAGTAGGAAAACCACTTGTCACAATAGATTTAAGCTTAATGTGTCACCCTTCCTAAATCAAGAAGGAATTTTTATTTAAGAAATATGGCACAAAAATGAAAAAAAGAGACAGTAATAGTTTATCTGATATTTAGTTTATCTATTTATTTATATAAACTAATATTAGAATTGCTGCTTTAAAAAATGTGAATTCATGCATGAAAATGTTAGATGAATTATACTTGGAAGTCCTTCAAATAAATACTAAATCTGCTGGTATGTCAGCTCCTATGGATGATCCTTAATGTTTCACCACTTGCTATATTGTACCACAGTAAACACAGGAACCCAAGAAAACCCTGCAAGGACTGACCTTAAACACTTGAACTAAACACACACAATGTGGAAATTTTATTCTAAATTTCTGTCATTGGTGAAATAGTGTGTTTTCTGGCAAAAAGAAGCTGTCATGACTGGCTGTAGTTTCAAGCAGTAAGAAGAATGAGTTTTTGGTGTAGGAGTCTCAAGGCAAGAGAAAGGAAAGGTCATTATTTTTTGCTTAGAAAAATCTGTGGTGGCTGTTTCAGTAGGAATGTTACTCAATAAAAAATGTACTGGCAGATGATTGTTTTGAAATATACCAACAAGCAGGGCAAGTATTCCAGTAGCTCACAGGATTGCAATTGGGTGACCTATGCAATTCTAATTTGTAGAATCGTACAGAATTCAGGTTACATACTACCTTACAAATGCAATATGTTTCAAGGTCCAGATTTTCCTGTTCTTGGGACTAAAAGATTAGGCGTGTGAAAAACTCGTTATACAGACCTCCTCTCTGCTTACTCCTGGCAAAACACCAGCACCAGAGGCATCTTCTTCTCTTAATGTTTTCTGTGTGACTGTGGTAGACTCACTGTTGACTTGTCCAGTTTCTGTGACAGCTACATCTAAATAAAATAATCACTTATTAATGAGAGAGCAAAACAAAACCTGCCCAGAGGTATTTATCAGAGACAGATGCTGCAAGTTGTATGAAAAAAGAAATTATTCAGAGTATGACTAAAATACATTCCAAAGATAATTATTAATCATTATATAACTCTGAAAATTTTCAAGAAAAAAAAAAAAAGAGAAAGGTGAGAGTAAAATTACAAAACATGTCTATTTTAAGGTCAAGGACTACATTGCATCATCATGGCTTCCTCGAGGTCTAGTCTAATGGTTGCCTATTTGCCATCCATGTAACACAAAAAAATAAGAATTAATTACAACAGATACTATCTGAAGCATGTGTGGAGTCAAAATAGCAACATTGTCTTTGGCCTTATTAATATATCTAGCTTTTCTTTTTGTTTTCTAGGAGTGCCCTGAAGTTGTCTTAGCAGTGGAGAACTGGATTCCTCACTGCATTATGCCTTGCTGTCATTGTTTTGCTGCCTACGCTTGCACCCAAAACACTCCGCTTGTGCACTAGGTACATTCACATCCTTTGGAGGCAATGGAAGTAGTAAATAGTTGTTAATTCCCTGGCAGGATTCAATTTTACATGAAAGGCTGTGATTTACTGTATCAGGTCATCAAATAAATAACCATCTTAAATCCCTTTTAAAGGTGCAATGTGGCTTTAGAGCCAGCAGGACTATTTGCAGAGGTGTATGACTCAAGGGGTGCCATGCTTCTCACTGATCTGAGCAGAATGAAGAGGATTTTTCTCCTTTCATTCCCTTTGCCTAACACTTGCACTTTTACTGGAGTGCTGTAGATTGTCACAGCAGCAGCTCCTCAGGTCAGTTTCTTAGTTTTATCCAAGTACTTTTAAAAAAAAATTAAAACACGAACTACAATTCTGTAACTGAAACTTCCACACTATAGAAGGGTAAATCCATTCTTGGCATGTTTAACAACAATGAGTCTGAGGTAAAACACTATACGGAGGGAGAAGTGAGAGGGGTGTTAAATAGTGGCTGTAGTTGCTACCACTTACCTTTGCTGCTATTAATGAATTGCAGTTTAATAGACTGCGCTTTCAAAGACCACATGTTTGATGTGCCTATTCTTTTCTAACACACAGGATGTCCAAAACCATAGGATTTTCCTTTCCTGGATGCACTCAAAATATGACAGTGGCTTTCCATACACAGGGAAATGACAGACTCAAAACCAGAAAATGTAAATGACCCCACCCGCCCCAAAAACCCCAAAACCCGAGGCAGTGCCTTGTTCTTTAAATTTAGCTGCTTCTGAGGTTTCTTCTGGTCTGGAATTTCCAGAGAAATCATCCTCTTCCAAATAAGACAGTATGGTTGGGGGGGCTTCCACTGGCTCGGTCAATGTATCTTCAGGCTAAAAAAAAAAAAAAAAAAAATCCCAAAAATGGTTTAGTGTAAAGGTTTATCACATGTTTTAGGGGAAGAACCACTCTATTACCTTCCTCAAAAGACATTAATCAGAACTACCATATCTATGAAGCAAACCAGAATTCTGAGAAAAACTAGTGTAGTACCTTTGGACTCCATTCCTCCAAAGCAAGGGATGTACACTTGACAAATGCATAGAGAGGGAGGAAACCACAAGAAATGTACACTTGTCAGAGACTGCATTTCCAAGAAGTACCTTTGGCTTGTTTCATTTGAGCTCAGCAGTACTTTACCTATTAAAGTGTCTTTATCTCAACCCATGAGTTTTCTGACTTCTCTTCCAATGCTCTGCCCATCCCATTGGTGGGGCAATGAGGAAGTGGCTGTGTGGTGCATAGTGGCCAGCTGGGATTAAATCACATCTTTCAGAAGGAGGAATAAAAGCAAAAACTTCTACTATTTGTGTGTGTAATTTTGAACCATGAATTATGAAGACTATTAAACAGAAGCAAAAAACAATAGCTAAAAGAATTGACATTTTTCTGGATAGAGAAGCTAGACACCTTTCCTGAATTAGCTACAGTTTTATCCAAATGAGAAAAAGCCAAGGCACAGTAAGATTTCATGGATTAAATTTTGTGGTGTGATGTAAAATGCAGAGGCGTCATCAAGCACTAGGTGATCTTGATGCCATTTGGAAAGACCCCATCTGGCTGCAGAAATTCAGGAAAAGTAAAGCGCAAATCCTGCATCCAGTGAGGAATTACCCCATGCAGCAGTACCAGCTGGGGCCACCTGCCTGTCTTTTGATCACTTAGAGAAAGGTGAGAGAGCAAGGACTGCCTCAAGAAGGCTCAAAATAATCTTATCAATGTGTAGAAGATCCTGATAAGATGGACTAAAGAAGACGCAGGACCAGATCCTTCTCACTGGCTGTAGCCAGTGAAGGGAAAAGAGACAATGGACACACATTAACATACAAGAAATTCAGGGTCAATGTCAGAAAAAAACCTGCATTGAAACAGAGAAGCTATAGAGTCTCCAGTCTTGAGGAAATCCAAAACCAGCTGGCACTGAACAACCTGCTCACTGAGCAACCAGCTGTATTCAACTCTGCTTTGAAAAGGGAGTTGGACAGGGCAATTTTCAAAAGTCCCTTTCAAACTCAAATAGTTTGTGATTCTGTGCAAAGCACAGGGCAGGCCAAAATTAGTTTAATGAGCTCATATGCAAAAGGCAAAAAAATGAATAAAAATTTATTCAAACACATCAGGAACAGGAGGATGGGTCAATACTTAATAAAGTTATATAAAAAGAGTGATCAGAGAATTTGAAGTCTATAATATATTAAAAAAAAAGGTTTTCTTCCATTCATGTTGACCCTGGAAGAGTTAAAATTCCTGAAGAAAAATATTCTTGGAAAACTCAGCAGTGGATATGACTAAAACTGAAGTTTTGGTATGAAAAGGCTAGGAAACACAGGAAGTGAATGACAGGACATCACAACTAAAAAGTATTTGCCCAGGGGTTCTGTAAGATTCAATAGTGAAACAGGTGAAGTACGTGCAATACCAGACAAATGTGAGCATGATTTCTGTGAAGTTATTTCTCAGAAACCTACTGATTTTCTCTAAAGGAATCAATGAGAACTTGTATTAAAAAAAAAAAAATGTTTGACACAAACAACAGAGAAAGCTTCATTGTGAGGAGTGGACTGGAATAATTAAGAGTAGTACACAAAGTGAGGAGGACATGATGTGTTAGAAATCTCTAAATTTGGTAAGAAACAGCTGTTTACTCTGTTATCCAGCCCATGAACCACCAAATGAGAGCTGCAGTTAGCATGTTCAGAAGGGCAAGAAAAAGGTGCATGTCCTTCACTAAACAAGTCATTAAATTAGATAAGGAATTCTGCAGGAGGAATCAGAGGGTGGTAAAATTCTCATATGTTAAAAAAATCCCAAACAACAAAACAAGAAATTCAAGGATGAATAACTCAGCTAATTTCCACTAACCACATATACTCTTGACTCAAGCATTTCCTGAGATAAAAATTGATGCAGAGTAAAAGAGTGTTCCCAGGGAGTGTCATATATATATTTCCAATCTTGTATTATACTCTTCCCAAGGTCTGGTTGCTGATTGTTGTCAAATATTCCAGATTTTTTATCTGGCACTGTGCCATCATTCTCATGGATGGGTGCACATTGTTCTCATGGGAGGCTTTGGAAATTGCCAAATATGAAAGCTACCAATCAAATCCAGACCCCACCCTTTAGAAGAGTAATATTAAAGCAGAATTTTAAAGTAAATAAATCAAATAATTTTACCCTCATGGGAAGACGAGAAGGTGCAAGGGCTTCTTGTGCCTCAGAAGTGTCATATTCTTCAATGCTGCCATTGCCACTGTTGTCCCCTGAAGCCTGTGCAAAACCCAATTATTGGGAGGAAGTTCATAAAAGTCAGAGAAAAAAGCATGATCTCCAAGGAATTGGCCATTTAAATTCAGGAAAATGCCCCTTTTTTTGGCTGGTGAAACCTCTGTGTCATTATGATGCTAACTTATTTCAGTACTTACAGCGTGCCATGAAAATGAACCTTCAGAGAAATAAAAGCCATAGTTCATTTCCTGAAAGGTGTTTTAGACAAAATAAAACGATACTTTTGGAAAAAAAAGGTTTAGGGGTTGTACAGGAAAAAAAATCTGTATATAGTTTGAAGTATGATACAATATTTCCAAGAAAAAATACTACATCTAGTGTTATGAAAGATGTCAAATGGAAATTTACTTTGCAATCTGTGAGGCATTGAGGAAGTGTTTATAAGAATACTTACATAAGGGTCATCATCTTCACAATGATCTTCAGTAGCCCTTGGGTCAGATTTGATTGTCAGTTGTTGAATCGAGCCCTACATGGAACATCAAAAGCATTTCAAGGAAGTAATATTTTAAGCAGCATGTGTGAAGGGGAGTGAGGGTGGACGGGTGGGAAATAAACGAAGCAACAAAATACCTTAAATTGTGTTTCAGTTTACTTGGAAAATGGTCTGAAGTATAAAATTTCATTATGATAATCTAAATTGAAAGATATGAATATGTTCACAAATTTTCCTTTTGCAAAATGTAGAGCAGAAGGAAGCTGCCAGAATATAATGACTGTCATGTTGCAATGACACTATGATCACCACACTGCATCATTACTGCCCCAGCTGAAGGATCTAGTCCTGGATTATGCCACACACTCTGTAAAACACTGTCTGCTTTTTTTAGTTAAGAAGTGCATTGCAGTTCCAGAAAACCCAGGCATGTGAAAACCCTAAAAATGGAGACAAAGGATGGGAATACCAATAAGTGAAGTGAGTCAGGAAGAAACCAGTTTAAAATTTTCCAGAGAGGAAATAAAGGAGATGGATTTTCTGATAACAATCAGAAAATTCAGTTTCTTTTTACAGAGTCACAAACTATACTTCTCAGTCTGACATGCTGAAAGAGCTGAAGCAATTTCTTTTAAAACATTTAACTATTGTTTCTGCAAAGACTCAAAGTGCTTTAAGAGATGTGGGAGATGTTTCCTTATTACAAGATCTCACAGTTAGATGTGATGCACGATGGGACACCAAGATAGATATTCAAGTCAAGAACCTGCTTATATGTAACATACCACCTTGAATATTTTAGAAAAGAATCAAATTTGTGATTCTATCTTTAAAAATCCTCTAATTTATCTACCTTTCAAGACCATGAAACTCATGCACTTTGTGCCTCCTGAGTTTGCCAGCTTTCTGAGGCAATAGCTCAGTAATCTCAACATCCAATTTCTCTCAAAACTTAATGGGCAACTCAGATATTGAACGATGTCAGGCTGACTGAACAGTTCACTGAAAAATCATACATGAAAGGAGGCACAACCAATTAAGCAGTCTCCTGGAAGTGATTTTTTTTTCACAATACAAGTGAATCACATTTGGAGAACACATTTTTCTCCTCTTGTCTTAATCTGTGTCCCTGGATGGTAAAGAAAGAAAAATGGAGAGCTCTAATGTTTTCCAAGTGTTACTGCTAGCCAGTTCCTCAATTTCTCCAACTAGGAAAGTCATGGACCAATCTGCATGATAGGGATGGTAGGTATGCAATATTTAACTCCCTCTCTGAGTCTTATAGCTGCTGCTGCCTTTCTGTAAAAACTAGTTTGCAGCATCTGGCATCATCACTGATTCAGCTATACTTGGTTGTTGTTTACAAGCATCATGGCTAGATTTGCCTTTGGTTTCAATAAATCTGATGATAGTTATGCCCTTTTGTGTCTGACAACCAGAGCCTTAGACACATGAATTCCCATTAGCCAGAGCAAACCAGCATCTGACATCTATTCATTTGCACAATCTGCTATGATTTGTTTCTGTTTTGGGCAATTAATGTAAACAGTTCTTGGCATAGAAACAACGTTTGAGTGAAGTTCAAGCATTTAGTTTTCCTACTCAAAAGCAATTGTGACATATGATGCATGAAGAAATAAAGGCACAGGACCCTGGAGTACAAGTCACAATTAGTGCTAATGAAGCAATCAGAGTATTGGCTGAAGTTTATGTACTCAATGTAGCATACAGAACAGCCTGTTTCAGTGGAAATGCATTACAGTGTCATCCACCATGCATTTCTGCCATCATATTTACAGATTTGTTGGTGATAAGCCCAGCAAGTGATCATCACATGTGTTCTCCAGGTGGGATACCAAAGCATTTTCCTTTTCTTGAATGTTCCTCAATCCTACTTAGTGATTGGGCATTCACAATACTCCAGTCCTCCTATGTGCCTGAGAAAGGTAGCACCAACAAGCAGTTTTCCTATATATCACTTTGCACCCTTTATTTCCTGCTAATCCATATAGTTCTGTGATTCTAGGTACTTAGACTAGTCAGACAAATTATAACAGTACATTAAACTTGACGCTTAACAGGTGGAACTCACAACCTGCCAGTATGCCTGAACATTGGAAAGAATATCTTTATTCCCTAAAGAAAAGAATCCACTCTGTTTTGTGCTGCTGCTTGACTAATTTAGAAGAGTCATTAATCTCACAAAACACAATACAAGTTCTGAAGTACAGGAAATACAAAAATAGGACAGATAAAGAGTGACATTTTCCTTTCCATTTGACAATGAGTTGGTCTCACGCATGCTGGGTGCTCTCAGTGGCTGAGAATTTCAGTCAGGGTGCAGCAGGAAGGATGCTTGCACTCAAGCTAAGAAGGCTTCACAGTAGTGGTATTGTGCATTCTATTTTCTAAAGCACCTGATAAGCTTCAAATAACATATAAATTGTAAAAATACACCCTTATCTTCCAACTATCTTTACCTTTGATGACATCATTCTCCTTCTGATATTGAATATGAACCTAACTAATAAGCATTTTAAACATTGGCTAAATAGTAAGGTATTCTCAGAAATTAGGAAAATGAATTCTCTGAAATCTGCCCTTCTTAGAAAGGCCATAAAAAATTATGTGACATTTTTACTTTGAAATTTCTAATATTCAAACTGAAGATTTGGCTTAATATCTGGACTATTAATAAAATTCTGAGGCTCTCAGAACATTTGTATATTAAACCAGAGGTTATATAGCTTCCCTGTCCAAACCCTAGCTAGGTATGGAAAATAAGCTATATGATTTGAGCCTCACTTGGGATAATAACCTTTGTGAGCAGGGTTTCTTGGGTAGGGAGTACATGCATTAAACAGTGAGGCATGTGAATTTATCAGACAGCACTTACTGTGAACTTTTCCAGTCCTGTGGCTCCTGCATTACCCACGAATATCCCAGAGCCAGATTCAAATGCCAAGGTTCGAGCAGACCTTTGAAACTGAAGCCTCTGATATTCTTCACAGTCCATGAACAAAGCAACATCATTTCCCTCAACAATCACTGTAAATTTATTCCACCTGTTAGTCATCACTGGCACTTTAAAGGAAGCAGCCTCTCGGGAGATATGGGATCCAGGCTCTGTGTAGTACATGATTATTCTCTGGGTGTTGTCATCAACTGGTGAAATCCTCAGTCCCAGGTAGATGGTTTTCTGGAAGGCATCTGTTATGGCAAAGAGCACTCCCCCACGGTCGCTGTTGGGTTTCACGGTTACCACGACAGCGAAATCTCGGTAGAAAGGCGATGGGATTATAGCGCTGGTCAGCCGGCCGATGTTGGAATCTGGACCAAAGCTGTAAGCTGGGAACCCTCCATAGCCCGTGACAAAGTAGATGGAAGGAGGAAGAGGGACTCCTATTAACTCTGTGAGGTCAAGGTGTCCTTTTGAGCCTCGTTCTGTGCATGAGAAAAAGCATGTTATTAATCCTTGAGGTACACAGCCCATTTGATTTACATGATTTAAGAAAGGCCTGAAAAGCTGAAATGCAGTGTTATAATACCAGGAACATGATTCTGATATTCCAGGCCACAGTTCAGCTAGTGCTGAAACACATCTAGCTACGTACACACTTCATTCTTTGTCCTTTGACTAACAGAGGTTTACTCGTATGCTAAAGGAAGGCACATGCAAACATTTGGTGCAATTGAATGGCAACAAGTATTTCCTGCAACATATATTTACTTCAGGTGTCCATAAACTGCAAAAAATGCTGAATGTGCATTCAGTGGAAAATGAGCAACATGTTAAATATATTGTGATCCTTTTTTCTCACATAGACAACAATAGTTCTCGACAAACAGCATGGTACAGTTTCACAAAACAGGATAAAAATTACAGTGGGTTTGCTTTAGCCCCTGCAGTTGCATGTGTCTACAACAGAGGTTAGATTTTTTTAATGCCCTATTTTCACATTTATCTCCTTAATTGCACGACATACGTAACAAATACTGTTAAGCAATCAAAACTTGGTTTTGAAAGGAGAGTACTTACACTTTGACAAACATGCAGAATTTTGTATCTCTGCCAAACATGCCCAGAGAGATAACTTCTACCAAGTGATGAAGGAACAATGACAGCATTTTAGTATCTGCACCCAATTTTAACTAGAACCTTGGGGAGGCACACTCTAGCAGCATACCAGAAACACAACTACCAATTTTCTTCTTCCAAGAAGTAAATGCAAGCAAGAAAAGATAACATTTTTAATCATAATGACCCATTCAGATCCAAAGCTCTACAGAAATCTTCTTTCAATTTTCAAACTTATTCAGTTACCTCTGACTGTAATGGCTATATAGGCTGAATAAATCCAAATGGAGTAGTAATGGAAAAGGCATTACAGTCTATCTGAATGCCACAAGCAAAATGAACTGAAAAACTTTGCCATGCATATTCCAGGTTGGTACTGCATATGAGCAATGAATAACAGAAGCACATTGCAGCTGAATAAACTCTCTAGCTCTTCATCAGAACCAGCTTGTCAGTTTACAGAACAAAGAGTAAGATTCTTTTATTTTGCCTGATTTTAATCAGGTATTTTAAGCAAAGTGCCTTCTGTTGTACTAGTGGTTTGCAAAGAAATTGTAAAGTGTTCTTCCTGTGCCAAAGATGTTATACTACAGTAGAAATAAATCCTAATCTATCTTCACTGTACTTTATAATCATAGAATCATAAAAGTTGGAAAAGACCTCCAAGATCATGGAGCCCAAATGTTCACCACTAAACCATGTCCCCAACTGCCACACCCACACACCTTTCAAACACTCCCAGGGGGAACTCATTAACTGGAAAAAAGGCTGATGTGCTTCATGCAGAAACAATGCCCTGAAATATTTTTGAAAGTATAGATGTTTTGTTTAGAAATGCTAGCTCCTCATCCAGAAACCAAATCCCTTTGTGGGTCTAACATTGGGTCATGTTTTCTATCCACACATACATACACATAAAGGAACCTGCACTACAAACAAAATACATAAGTAATTACACAGGGGTAAGAAGGTAAGGAAAATAGTGATCTTGAAGGACAATATAAGAACTGTACACAGATGCCAAAGCTACAGCCAAAGAGTCATGGTAAAGCGACCAAGAAAGGAGATGGACAATATCTGAGATGTTCAGCCATCAGCCTTGGACAGCAGGATGCATTCTAGGAGTGAAATTAATAAATACAACAGTAGCTTCACATTTCCCATTGTCAAGGGGAGATTTGGTGACTGGAAAAGAGCCCATTCATTCTCCCCACAAGTGTGCAGCTGCAGTCTAGTTGCAGTTTCCCAGTCACTCACCCAACAGTAACACAGAGCCCCTAACACGAGCTCTTTTAGCCTCTGAGAAAAACAAAACATGTTTGCAAAGGTGGCAGCAAAAGACAGCAAAGAATCAGGATTTTCATTTGAGTAAAATAAGTCAGAAGGCCCAGGAAGAGTCCAAACTTCAGTGAGGCTGGGGTAGAAGCTTGCATCTATCCACTGCAGAAAATCAAAATTAACCAAGAAGCATCTAGCCAAATTCTGTACTTACAGCTCATACGCAGCTCTTAATGGATTTATGAGGACCTAGACAGAGTTAAAAGCAGAATACAGACCTACAACCACAGGTTTTCAATTATCTCTGACAAAATAATGTCTCCCTACAGCAGTTATGTTAGAATAAAAATACTCTCTTATTCCCTTACATAAATAGGTAAGTGCTATGCTATTTTAAGTACCTGTAAACCAGCAGAGAACTATGCTGCATCAGAATAGTTTTGTTTCAAACACTACTAAGGCACTGGATATTGGGGAGCATCCAGAATTCATCCTGTTTATATCTGTGTTTCCTAGACCTGGGACACTGGAAGTTGTAGTACAGAAGCAGCTTTAATATTACCTATATTTTACCTCAACAAGCATAACCGCATAAATTGGGATGACATTTTTATAGTTTAGAGCTATGAGCTGTGCTGTACTTTGCATTTATTACTATTTGTTACTCTATGTTATAGTTGGAATTGTTTTAGAATTTGCTGATAGCTGGCCATTCCCACTGAGTAGCTTCAGGGACCATTTGAGAAGCACCAATGTGTTAAAAAAAATCATCATGTAAGTAAGTATACGGAATGTTTCAAGACTGCAGATGACATTACTAGGGGTTAGATTGTTGGTTTTTTTCACTTATTACAGTTTTTTGATGTAGTTACTTAGACAGGGTGAAATTTCAAATCTGTGGGATCCAAAATGCTTTTTCACTGCTAACAAAGGATGAAGTACAGAGGAAAGAAAAAAACCTACTGGCTTGGAGGCTGAATACATTTGTTTTAGATATTAAGGCTCAAACACAGTATTTATATGTTATAAAAGGGAATGGAGGCAGAGAAAGGTCCACATTCATATAATTTAACTTATTACACTGTGACTTTTTGGCTAGGAGTCTCCTTTCAGATGCCGTTCCTGGCACCCAGGAATTTTCTTACAAATAGTAATTTAAAACACAAGATTATTCACTGGGAGCAGAGTATTTGTATTTCCTGTTGTCTACAAGAGCTCATATAAAACTTGGAATACCCGCAGTCCCTGTTTCTAGCTGATACATCACACTTCAACACAACCTAACTTCAAAGGTGTTATAAAGCATACTATCACATAGGCTATGGGAAACTACTGCAACAGAGTCAAAGGCTACAGAGTTACAGATAAGGACACTGTCAGTCTACTTTTATCCATGGTTTCACCACTAGAAAATATAACAGAAGCAGAGTTCAAAGGCAAGGCCCGCATCTCTGACACAGACAGAATTACCCATCCCAGTCTCATTTTAAAATATACATTTCTAATGTTCCAAATCTGAAAAAAAAAAAAAAAAAAAAAAAAGGAGAGAAATATTGATAAGTCCTTTGAGCACAGGAACATGTTTGGCAGTGGTATGGTGAGACCAACTCAAGTCACACTACTGCAAGACAAACACACTGCTGCTGTCTTCTGTGCTGTGAGAAGATCCTTGAGCTGGACTATCTCAACTACATGAATGCAAAGACTGAAGTTACAAATGTTTGTCGTATTTGGCACTAGCCACTTACACATTAGCAGTAATATTCATTCAGCTGATATTTTAAGTAAGGATTGTCCCATTTATGTTTCCTATTATATTTTTACCTAGAAATGCCTGGTAACAATTATTCAGGTGAATCAGCTGCCACATTTAGCCCAATTCTGCTCCAGGCTAATGAACCATTATGGGTACATAAGGGTCAGAATAACATGCTCAAGTGGTTGCTATTTGCTAAATATAAGAAGTCAAGCACCCTGTTGATGGGACTATGACAGCTGGTTTTAACTCACTAAGGGGAGGGCTTGGATGGCTCCACACAGATGGGAGTGGGATGGGTGCTGGCTTTTGAAAGAAATTATTTTTTTCCCTTCATTTTTAGCTTAACTTCACCTACTGTTTCTCCCCGTTCCTCTTCAGAAACTTTTACTGGGGCTGCTCCTGGCCCACACCTGTAAAAGTCCGTTCACTCCACGGTCATTGACTCTCATTCTGCACTAGAACACCTTGTTTCACTGCTGTCCACTGCTACATGAGCCCTGCTGGCAGTTCCTTCTCATGTTCTTTTAAAGAAAAGAGATAAAAGCAATGTTCCCCAAAGGCTTTCATAACCAAAGCAGGCTCAGAGAAGCCAAGATCAGGCATGTCTGTCTTAGACTTGAGCCAAGCTGACCTTGCTTCCTTGTCCTCTTCCAGTCCAAATAATCATAACTCCAGGTTGTAAGCTCCCTTTCCAGCAGCATAAATAAACCATCTCTGTCTCAATGGCGCAGTGCCTCTGCTCTCTCTACTCTGCATTCAAAGTGATGCTGTAACTGTAATAGAACATTGCTTTATACTGAGTGCAGTTAAGAGGTGCAGTAAGAAAATTACTTCTTCCCTGCTGCCAAAGTGCTTTTATTTTGATTTAACAGGAAATATTTATAGCAATACCATTAAGCAGAGGATTTCCACATCTACCAAGTAAAATTTAATCGAGTACTGTAGAAAGAAAAAGAAGGGGAATATTGTAACACAGTCCCAGATGTGCTGCATGAAATGGAAGAGGCCAGCATCATTGCTGCTATCAGGAAAAACACCATTGGCTCTGCCTGAGCACATTTTTAGCTGCCATTAATATACTGTTGGAAAACATGGATAGAATCTATTGGTATTAAAGGATGCAGCATTTCCTTCCAGATGCCTCAGGTAACCTCAAAAGCGCTTTCTAGTGGTGTTGCACACCTGGAAGTCAGGCTGCAGCCAGTAGGAGTTGGGGTAGTCACTGACACGCCTGAGCAGTGCCGGCAGTCCTCTGAAAAAAACACTTTTCAACACTTCCTGCCAGCTCCTGCTTTTACGTCATTATCATTCTGCCCTCTACTGGGCGAAAGTGGTTAAATATAGTCAATTAAATAGACACCTATTTTGCACAAAATACAGTTTGAGGGTTCCCCCTCCCCCACGTTTTATCTTGTTCAAGAAACTATATGTCATTAAAATCCTCCAAACTGACCACCACCATCACCAAAATGCTGTCTTCCATGCAATCAGTTTTTCTGTTTTTCTGGGTATTTTTTTTTTCCCGATCTAATACTTGACTATTTTCTTATTGTTTTGTCAGTTGTTCTACTAGAAGATCTTCCATATATTTTTGGCACCTTTTTTTTTGTACATAAACCCAAAGATTTTAATATGTACTCAATGAACTGTTCTCCTATAATGACAAAAATCTGTTTCAAACACACTGGTTTCTTTGAGCCACAACGGTAGATAATACAAAATACAGCATATACACTAAATATTAATTGTCCTTCTTTCCTCACAAACAGATGGGAGGAAAAAGTGGGGAATATTTAGCAATTCAACTCCAGTAGTGAGGCAAAGCTAACCGAGCTGTTAACCACGTCAAGAGACTGAAACCACTATCTGGAAACTCAGAGTCCCGATTCTCCCTCTGTGTTTGCAGCCGCATGACACATCTCTGGAATTTCTCTACTCCTACCGTGCCAGGTTCACACTCTGCTTATGAGGCCTTTAAAGCCGTTTAATTATCTGTGAAAGGGATCGTTTTTCTCATGCTAATCCTTTGGGGATGTACCAGGCCCATCAATTTCAAGAATTTTTTTTTACAATTGCATATATTCCGTATATTCCATATGCATTAGTGGAAAAAGGAAAGGCAAATAGCACAGATGCCCTTCATGGTAAGAGATTTCCAGACTTGCTAGGATACCCAGCCTCCTCAAGATAAGTTGACAAAACTAACCCGTGTAACAATTACAGAGTCTGCATCAAATACAACAGCAGGCACCTGTGGCCAGGTTGGACACTGACTTTATGGAATAAAGTCTGTGTGTGGTGCACATATGTAACTGATATGGGCAGTCTGATTTCCAGCTAGAGAGACAAGTAGCCTTTAATAACTGCAGGAGAGCAGAAGCTTTTGCATTTCACCACTAGAAAGCAACACAGCACTTCATAAATCAGATGGGAGCTTTGGCTGAGGAGAGAACACTGCTTATGAATCACCAGTGTCAGTGCCTGCTGTACAAGCTCTTTTACAACATCTAAGCTAGGATGTTTTAATTTCCATTACATCTATAACAAAGCAGACGTGAATTATCACCCTACCCTTCTTCTTTCACAATGACCTTGAAAATCAGACAAAATACATTGTATTCTGCGTATTTTCTTGGCGGGGGTGAATATATTGCTGTTCTGGTTTTCTCTTTCCCTCTCTCTTTTTTTATCTTGAATTTTAAGGGAGAAAATGATCAACACCCTCATTGCAGAAAAAAAAAAAAAGTGTTTCTAAGATGATGAAGAGAGTTCACTTTTAAAACACTGGCAGAGGCAGCCGACACTCCTAGATTTAACAGTAGTACATGCCAGCAGAGAGTCTCTGCCCAAATGTGGAAAAACAGACACTGACATAGCCTGGCACACTGGCCTGATATAGATTCTCATCCCATATAAAGAGGTTGGATGGGAAGCAAGGCTAGAGAACACTTAATCAGCAGCTCCTGCAGTTGCCCCTGCTGTCTTTGCCACATCCTGTCTCCACTACAAGGTTCTGTCATAGAATAGGGGAATAAGAAAGGATATGGGCAGGTGGGATTTGTGAGTAAGAATTTGCTCAATGAAAATTAGGAACCTTCAGCCAAAAATGCTCTTTTGCTCTTTTTAAATGACCTGAACACTGTCTTCTCCCTGTGTTTCCCATGAGTATCATGGCTTCCTGCTTTTCCTCTGATACTGTGAGTGACCCAAAAAACTCTCTCCTGTCAGGAATTCCTGCTCCCAACAATCATGTGCTTAGTCAGTGCCTGTGTAAGAAGACAGATGTCATGCTCCCTGCTCATGCCACTTCCAAGACATCTGTTTCATCACAGCAGTAAAAGTCTGTATGTTCAGCGAGCCTTCAGGCCAACTTTGGATGCTGTGTGCAGCTTGATCTTGCAAGCAGGCCCTACCCAAGAACACCCAAGGACAAGCATTACCTCCAATATGACTGGAAAGGATGCCTGCAAGGAGTTTTTGAGTGAAACATGAAAGAAACAAAGTGCTGATAGATATTTTTGTAGCTTCTACTGTCTCTCCTGGTCACTGTGTAGTGGAGGCTGATACATTTACAACACATCATCAGAGCTTTAGGCAAAGGATTATAAGACCTTCCTCGCACAGCTAAGCTGAGAGTAGAAAATCACTTCATTCCAATTCAGACTAAATGAGAACAGAAAAATAAATACTGCAATAACTGAGGTAATGTTTTAGACTTCGTATTTTGGTCTTTGTTGTTTTGGGGTTTTGTTATTGTTGTTTTTTTAAAAAAGAATAAAGATTAAGGGCTATAAACCCAGTAAGGTAACAAAAAATAGAGGATTTTTTATGCATCCTTGACTCTTTCACTGCACTTTGAGACTTGGTGGACAGTGTACCTCTCTCAGGTGACTAAGCTATCCATCCTTTTATGTTAATCAACAGAAGCCGATACATTGTTACTAATGTTTCATTTTCAACTCCTTAGAAGGACTTCTATTGTGTTCCAGAAGCATCCTTTTCATAAATGTTCTTAAATTTATGCACCTGATATTTATCATTACTTTTTATCTTTCTAAGTATATTCTCATGTGTTCTTTATGCTATTGGATTTAGTAGCTAATAGATTTGATTTATAAATGCCCAGGATTTAGAAAAGTTGAAAAAAGATTGTGAGGTAGATGATATGGGAACAGTAAATACTAAAAGTATGTCTTGTGTTGAACATTAACTTTTCTGACAGCTAAATGCTTTTATAGCATGAATGCACCAGTAAAAATGTAGAAATAAGATCCAGCCAACATAGTCTTTTTTCCATCTTCCTTTTTCCCAGGAATATAATTTCCCAAGAGCTGTGCTACAGTACTTTTATATCTTAGTATAAATCTCATATGCTTTTATTATGCTTCTGTTTTTTTGCATTTCCCCAGTGAATGCACTGAATTTTGAAAAAGGTTGATTGATTTTAAACAAGATATCATAAAAATGTCATCTCTAGTCAAAAAGCTCTAGGCTGAAATCCTGGCTAAAGTCCTAAGTAAAAGACCTTCTGGTTTAAAAATGATTACTTGATACAAATTCCTAGAATTTTGTGTTATGATTGGATTCTGTTGCCAGGAGAGGGTAAGCACTCACTAAAATTTTTCCAGCACTTAAGACAAATGCAAATATGTTGTTTCTCCAAACAGTCCCTCTCTAAGTGGAGACAAAAGTACATTTCCCTCTCTTTCTCTGTTCCTGATCCATGAGGTCTGTAAGGATTTAATGGCCATCAGGCCTCTGTGTCTTCGTGAAATTTGGTGCAAAGAAGTTCGGACTCAAAGCAGACTCAGGAATCATTGCACAGTCACGTGCTGCAATAATATATGCATTATTTTCTAGTTAAACTCAAAGCGGCACTGTAATCCCTGCCTACAGATATCCTCTTAAACACCAATATAACAGGTTCTTTTTTTCAGCTCAGTGGAGTAACTACTTTTACTACTTAAAAACCACATATTTCCCACTAGGGACCTCACACATGGTCCTGTGCAACAGTAAACTAAACAAATCTGGTTTCAACTATCTGACTTCGTAAACAAATATTTTGCTAAGTGCCTTTTAAAGGAATTGCTATCTTCATTAAGAATGACATAGAAGTTTTCTTTAGAAGACAAATGAAGTAAAAATGAGGTGCTGGATATAACTATTTCACCCCATTCATACAGATGGAGAATGCAGTGCAGTGACTTTATTTCCACCTGGCTTCAAATGTGCACAGACTCATACATTACATTATGCATGTTTTTGGAACTTTCTTCACAACCAGAAGTGACAGAAGTTCAGAAAAAACCCTCAGATATAGACGTACTCACTGCTGTCTCTGTCAGATAGTTCAAAAATTTCAATAGTTTTACAAACAAGATTTACCATATTCTTTTGTTTTCACTGACATACTACCATGGCACACCAAATAACTGCTGTTTTTTTTCCAAAAAGGCATCACACAGAAAGTGACCATACTATGAAATGTGTTATTCTACGTAGATGATAATCAGAAGTCTTTCTTCATAGTGTAACATGTATTTTCTATTTTCAATTTTTCTACATATTTCTATTTTCAATTTTTCTATGTATTTTTCTATTTTCAATTTTCAGGCATGTATTTCACCTTTTCACTCCATCCTTGTCTACCTATCATCCAAATGCAGTCTCAGCCAAGGGCCTGAGAAACTTGAGAGAGATGAAACAATGTTTCACCATAATTCAAAGCTGCATTTCTCTTGCGCTGTTTCCAAGGAAATATGGCAGAAGCAGTGTGGCAACATCAGAACAGCCCCACGGATCAGACCTTTCAGGAATGCAGCTCACTGTTTGAATTAGGCTCTAGCATGTAAATAAAGTCTTCTATGTACACATACTTGTACCAAAGCTTGGGTGATCTAGCTGTGATATCATTGATCATGGCCTGATGACTAAATCAGGTAGATCATAATTAATCATACACTGACTCAAAGTGAAGTAGAAGATAATATAATATGTTTCCAGCTTGGTGACATTAATTTTAACAGCTCTACTATTGTGCAGAATTATTGAGCTAATTCTGATGTCTGTGCAGCTTATTGCCCTCATGAGCAGTTCTCTACTACTTGTATACAATGTGAATTAATCAATGGCTTCTGTCTAGAATAACTGAAACATCTGTTATATTTTATTCAGGATTTAAAACTGTATGACCAAAGGGGAAAAAAATGAACTTTTTTTTTAATCACACAGAGAATATATTATGTTTTACCTGTGTGTGGGCAAAAATAATTTCATTTCCTCCAGAGTATGTAGAGAATAGATGAAGCCTTATTTTTGGTAAATATTATATTTTTAGTTCACTCAAATGTTATTTGAGACAAGAGCTGAAAATAGAGAAAAAGATAAAAGCAGCATACAGCAATAATTCTTAGGTCTTGATATACAGTTGAAAGTTTTTCCCAGAGAAGCCTCAACTGCATGCTGTCCCTAACTTGGAGAATATAGCTGATTTACATCTGTATCCAATATTTATAAATCCATTTAAAATGTGTTGGCATATTGGCCTGCTTTTAGAAAGTTGGTTGTCAGAAAATATTGTTCTTTTTGCTTAAATTTCAAAGGTTACTTTCTCAAGGCCACTTGTGTTGTGACAAGAATAAGAAAGAGTGATGTCCTTAGAATTTATTGTGTTTTTCTTAATGCTCGTTTGAACTGAAGACTCAGAAAGTCAACAAAAGAAACTCGCATAATAAGCAACAAACCATAAGGTCATTGGCATTTTTTTTGGCTTTGATTATATGCTTCACTCTTTATTGTCACTGTCTGAGCCCTCATTTGTATTTTAAGATGCTGGTTTCACCAATTTCACTCATGATCAGTACAGCTGTGTTAGTAATAGGACAACTATGTTGCACAAAATTTTAATTAAGACTGAATTAAATTGTGCCCTTTGGTGCATCAGACTCCAAAAGAAGTCTCCAGGTAGTGGAAATTACAGCACCATGCAGCCTAAAGTCTGTGTTTCCCATGTTCGGAGCAGTGAGATCTTCAAATCTCTCAGCTGTCTGCTCTCACCTCCTTTTTCTTCCACCATTAGCTGGAATCACCTTCCTCCTCCAACATTCCATATACAGTCAAATACCACCTCATTGTTCTTTGTTTAGCAGCTTCTTGCCAAGACCACTGGACAAAGACATGGCATCCAATGTGCTGAGCTGCAGCTCTAGGAGGCGTTTTTCAGACTGAGGCTTTATGACAAATGTTACAGGCAGTGCTGTAGCCCTTTTCCCTGAGAACGTATCGCAGCTTCATCTTGTTCCCTGGCATATGCTGCACATGCTGCCAGATCTGTGAGCAGAAATGAGCTTTGACAGGTTGTGTACATGCTACTCTATGCACTAAATACAGCAGCAATAAAAAGCATTCAAGGAACAGCAGAATCATGCTGTAGTAGGTTAAACCTGAAATTGTTATAAAAACTGAGGAGAAAACATTGCTGTTAAATAGATTTTTTGATTCTCAGGAGCTCTGTACATACTGTCAAAAAAACCACAGAAGTGTAAGTAATTTTCACATGGGGTGAATCATGGTAGTTCTGTTGCTTTTAGTGCAGGAATGACGATTTTATATAATACAGCAGCTACTCTCAATACCCAAACTGAGGCTGCAATTGTGGAAACATATGACTGATGGCAAACCCAAACTTGTGTGCATCAGTTATTTCATCACTTTCTAATTTAATCATCATCCTCTTGTTTAAATGCTAAATATGTTACATAGAAACATAAATTACAATTTGACATGATCACAGCAGCTGAATGCAGAGGGTATAAACAGAACATTGAAATTTGCAATGCAGAGATTGACAGTATTCATCCCCAAGAACTTTTCCATATGGATTAGTTTCTTGGTGAGCCAGGTCAGTTCCCAGTGGTCTGTCTGGCAGCTGCATTGCTTGTTTTGGAGTAACACGAAGGAACTAGCTGATATAGCCTGTGAGGTCATGTGTAGGGGCTTTTCTGTTATTTTAAAGTAAGGAAAAGAATCACAAAATTACTTTGGCTTATAGAATGAAACTACAGTACTTCAGACTCAACACAGCAAGAGGTTTATCTTGGATCTGACAGGATGTCTCTTTCTGCAGCTCAAATTTTGTGGTTCTGTTACATGACCACACAGCCAAAGTCACACAGATATTAATGTATTTGGCTACACTCTCATATCTGGAATCTGAACATCTGCAGTGACCTGAAGTAACCTAGTGAATTCTGGTAGGCAGAAAATAAAGTCAGGTCTTAAAAACCACTTAGTACATATCTAGAACTGTGTCCCAGCAGACATTCTGTGCCAGACTGAAAGGGAACGAACAGAAAGATGCACATTCTGATTAGCAGGAGAAACAGAGTTCAAAAGAAACACCAGCAATACTGCCAGTATCTTTATTACATCCATCTTACTTGGAAATTTTTGGCGGTCAATAGTAACTGCTATTAATTACAAAAAGTAATATCTACTTAGAAACACAGTTAATAGCAGATCTGCTAGTAACAATCTACTTACAAAGTAGTGCTGTATTTGAAAGGCAACATAATATATATAGCTATAAAAGAATGGATGTTTTCACCATTGTCCTTCCTTTTATGACTTTTCCTTGTCTTCATAAACACTTTTGGAGAAAGTGGTACCCTCATCCATTGGTTTGATCACAGTGTCAAAGACTTCATGTTGTAGCAAATAATTCCTTGTAAGCAAAGAAAGAATGAGCTAGAAAGAACCTGACAGAGTTTCTTTAATATATACATATTTTTGCACACTCTCACTCACGTGTTTTCTAGAGGAAATGTGGCTGGAGAAAAGGGAGCTTGGATTCTTTGAAGTCTCTTATATTTGTAGCTATTAGAGGAAATTTTTTCAAAGAAGTGCCAAGGATCTGACACGCAGGACCTTATTATATTCTTACTAATTTATATAAAAACATGAAGAGTTTTTTTTTGGAAGAGGTTGATGCCAAACCCTTTTCAGTGGTGCCCATGGACTGGAAAAGAGATGATGGGCACAAACAGAAACACAGGAAGTCCTCTGACCATGAGGGAACCCTTTCTCACTCTGAGGATGACTAAGCACTGACACAGGTTTTGAAGGGAGTTTGTGGAATCACCTTCCTTGAAGATATTAAAAAATTATCTGGACATGATCCTGCGCAACAAGTGAGCAGGGAGACTGGACCAGATGACTTCCAGAGGTCCCCTTCAACCTATAAATGAATAGACTATAAATAAATAGTATTTATTTCCCCCATCATTTTTTGTCCTTTACTTTCAATGTTTTTCATAGTGAAAAGAGCCACTGATTGACTTCCCACCTGGAAGTCCCACTTTATTTGCAGCATAATGTGCCGCTAAGGAGAAATTGTCTCAAACCCAAAGACTGAATAAATCTTGCTGTGCAAACTGCCAGACTGCTCTGGTAGTTAACCATGATAGCAGGTGATGCACCAAAAGCCTACAAGCCTGAACTCTCCTGTTGATCAAAGCTGCTGAGGTACATGTGTGTATAGATATGTTTGTACATATAAATATACTTTTTAAAAAAATTAACCTATCCATTTGTCACTATACAATGATAAAAAATTTCTTTCTGAAACTTCTTGAACCAAAAGACGGAAGTGTGACAAATTAATTCAACTTATGCAACCCCTCTGGAATTCCCATAAACATTAAAACAGTATGTGGTAGCAGATTTTTTTTTTTTTAACAAGACCTGCTCAGTCTAGTTTTGAAGCAATTGGTGAAGTGTTTTCTAACAGCAGGGCCTTGTGCTGCTTAATCCAGTTTTGCCTATGTGGCAGCTATAGATATTCCAGACTAAAGATCAGATATTTATTGCTCATTCATTTCCACTGAGACAAGTCTGAAATGGGTCCTTGCATTTGTACTTAGTCCAGTAATGAAGAGGATGAAAACAGAAGCCTTATTCTCTGGCATTCTTCCTGCACCCAAACACAACAAGCATGAAGATATGGAGCACTTCAAGTAGGAATGGTTGTGGTTTTCTCTCTTGAAAAAAAACTCAACCCAATTATAAATAGTGGACACAAGCCAGAGAAATAATATGCTGAAAAGTGAAAAACAAAGCACATACCCTCCCCAGACAACTGGGAAAAAAACATACTTCTCTTTGAAAATGTATTTTATTCTTGAGTCATTAACAGCTATCAGGACTGTAGCATTTGCTTACTGTAGTCACCAATGAAATTACCTGATTGTGCCATTTTTGATTGAGAAGGAGACTTTGTTCAGGCCAAAGAAAATTCCTCAAGGAGGATTGGAAATACTTGGTGAGCTGTGATCATTTTCATGCACACATTTTGTGTTTGTTTTAAAACTTTTTTAGTTAGCCCTTTTTAGTTGAAGAAGTCAGCACAACAAAATTCTTATTATAAAAAAAATTGTTTAAGAGATGCATTGATAGATAATGATATTATAATATATAATAATTATAATATATAAGATATAAGGTATTATTATATATCATCTCATTGTAAAATAAAACATGAAGCCATGCCAAACATCTTTGAATTATAATTCTGGCATAGTTTAACAACACAATAAATTTAGATTCCAAGGTTTCTGCAATTGTATAAAAATGTCATCGTCACCTAATGTTAAGGCAGAAATTTACAGTTTAGCTTTGTAGAGTCTGCCTTCACAGTTTGCCAGAAATTGTCTGTCTCCTTGCTGGTCCTATAAAGCCAATATGGTGGGATTGACCCTTGAGCTCAGTTAATGAGATAATGTTCAAATGTGTTTCAACTTAATGCTGAAATGTGTATATTCCTGGGTTGCCCAATTCTGTGGCCAACCTCTAGGTGAAATTATAAATCCTTCAGCTCTTTCAGAGGATTGGGTCTTGACTGCTGAAATTATTCTACTTGGCTAACAGATTTTCAGTCTTTTCTTTCCATTTCTTTTCTGTTGGAAACTGTGAAAAATAACCAAGTCCACAGGAGATTTTTACAGTGCATACATTACTCCACTATTTATACTTCCCAGAGTTCATTCTCTTCAGTGAACTAAACATTCTCCTCTACAGAAAAGAAACAGTGCTTTACAGAACACATGTAGTTTCAACTTTTAACAATTTCGAGCCCAGGAAAGGTAAATTGAAACTGCTTTTCAGTACTTGTCACATTTTTCTATTTAGTTTCCAAGAGGATCCCAAGCTGAAAGAGGAAGCAGGTTAACTGGACACTGAAGCATAATCCTGCTTCACTTTTTTCTTCATGTGTTTGTAATTTCATCATACATATTTATGATAGTCATGCTCCTGACAGCCAGTTTTAAAATTTATTTCCCTGTTCTCATTTTGATGGTAAAAATGAATGGAAAGTTATTGTTTAGCTTGTGAGTCAGATTCACTTATGACAAAATGTGTTTTAGCTCAAAAAATGAAGCCCAGCAAAGTATCATCTGCTAAACATATAATCTAAATATTACATGCCTCAATCAGATCTAAAACATGATTGCAAAAAATAGGATTTTTTTCAAAGCACACACTGCTTGATTGTTTTCTTTATACAAAGTGCTCCAGTAGCTACCTTTCTTTTTCTAGTTTCCTGCATTCCATAGAAATTTCTTCCATTCCTTACATTGATCAATGGAGTTACTGTTTGATTTACAGCAGTCTTGATTCAGTTTGTGAAAGATGTTTTTCTAGGTGCAGATCTATTAAAAAAGGAGCCACTGCCATGTTTTAAATAAATTTTTGTGAAGCTCCACTTCATTTGTCCCTAGCATGCTAAGGGTTAGAAGAGGTTGTGAGGAGCAAAACTATTTTTTTTTTAGAATCACATTTAATAATGCTCAGATTTTTAAGCATAGATTTTGCAAATCATATTTAGAAACAGTCAGAATTCTGTGCTTATTTAATGTACTCTTCATGCATACATTTCATGACAAATTGTTTTCTAATGCCAGTGAAATGAGTAGATAATGTAGAAATATTTGATTAAAGAATAAAAGTAGCCTTTTGAAATAATGACATTATTTATGTATCTAAAATGTAAGTTTATTTTTCATTCCAATCTCTTCACTGCTGACACCAGAACTGCTGAGGATAATAAAATCAGATACTTTTTCCTTGGCCACTGAGTTCAAACCCTTCTAACAGACTGGAATCCAGTGTTATATCAGGGTGGAATGGAGTAACAGTGTAGACAGGAGAGGATGGCATTGCTAGTGCTGCTTTGCAGGATCACCTTCCCAAGAGACATGATGTTTTGCTTTCAGTTGCCAGGCTACAGGGAATCCCATTAGAAGGGTTAAAATACTTACTCCAAGTAGGTCCATCACATCTAGGAAGTTCAAGGCTAACCAGGCTAAGCCAAAGGTGGTTTGATCTAACAACGATCGTAATTTGAATGGAAAGTTGGAATAGATGATCTTCAAAATTCCTTTCCTTCCAAGCTGTATTTCCATTATTTTGTTTTACAGGTAGAAAATAATTTTTTGTAGCTGTGATTACTCACTGATAGGTTACTGTGAATATTACTGGGATTTTAAAGAGGACTTGGAGGAAACAACTCCACTACGAGAATGCTGAGACTGTATTGCGCAAACTTTAATACATGGACTTGAACCTGCTCTACTGATTTGCTAAGGAAGTCGCAAGACTTTAGAAAAACCTTGGTGGAGCAGAAGAGTGGTAGACAACACTTTTTTTTGAAGAAACCTCTACAAAAAGTTTTATAGAGAAGCACGTGGTGGTGAGAGGGAGCTACAAGCAACAAATGCTAGGAAATGGGGTGAATAGGGATTGCAATAAAAAGGAAACCTGGAAGGTGTTGCAGTCTCCTGGAGTGCTGTGAAAATCCCTGCATAGCAAATGCCAAGGCTACAAACACCTAAATATTCATATGGCTTTGCTTGCCAGGTACTTTCCCTCCTAATGATTTATACTAACACAATCCTGGAATGCGTAGAAGAGCAGCTTCCCAAGTTCTGCTTCTATCAGTTTCAGAAGACACTGGACATTTTCAAGCCTCTTCTCAAGGTATCATTAAGCTGCAGGATGGTGTTTTTTAGGCTGGTTCAGAATGGCACTTAGGGATGTGCCTTTTGGGACATCACACCACAGATGAGAGTACTGATGTTTCTAAAAGCAGAGACATAATCAAATACTCTCCCGAGCTGTGGCTGTGCTGTCTTCTTATTCATGATCATCTCATTATTAGAAAAGTAATGTCAAACTTCCAAAACAGATCTCTGACAATCAAAACTAACAGTGTGTTTAAAAGACTGAGCATATTGGTGCTCTTAAAAAGATGAAAAGTTTTCCTCTATTATCTGGTGATATCCTCACTGTTACCGACAATACAGTTTTGTATTTTCTAGGTAGTCTATGTTAAATTCACATCTCACTGAAGCTTGTAGCTATAGCAAAAGAATCCTATCCAATATCATTACTGTGACAGGTTAGCAGACATCCCACTGATAGGCAGTAGTAACTCCTTCAAAAGTAAAGCCAATGGCTAAAGGATTTTTTGTTTAAAATTGAAAGAAAAAGCACTTCTGTGTGAAGAGTTACTAAAACCTGTTTCTTAGACAGGTTGTCTGGCCCTGTGATACTGAGCAATCGAGGGTCTAGTTGCTACTGTGCTTCTTGCAGAACTGATTTATTGTTGTGTAATTCTTCAATCTGACTACAACCAGTAGGAAATCAGACTTTTATTTCATCACTCATCATACACACTGCGGAATGGATCATATAATGGAAAATATTTTCCATGCAGCAGAAAGGGGTTTTTATAGTTAACATGCTTGATATGGCTGTATTTACTAACAGCACTCTAAGTGATATAGACCAGAACATTTTGCAGAAGTACATCATGACAGACTTTAATAGCATTTATGTTAGCTTTCCTTTTACAAATATTATTATTTTAGAAGGACTGTGGAGTAAAATTTTTCTGTTATCTTGTTAACAGTAATGTTTCTATCAAGCAACTCATCAATGGTAGATTTATTAACTGATATGGGATTTTTGCTGGTATACAAGAAATAATCTGGGAGAAATATAATCTCAAAATCCTTGGAATAGATATCCCTCTGTCACCTGTAACAGGTAAAATAAAAATGAGCAGATGACCAAGCAAATAGTTTTTAAAATAACTATAAATGTCTTAATCCTTGAAACAGGATTAAAGAAAGAACATGGAGAGTGTGGAGGAAGAAAATTATACAAATGAGGCAAAGGTTGCAGAAATAAATACATGTCCTTAAACTAGCAACTCCCAGAGATCCTGCAGAATCTTACTGAAAACATTGCAAAGTATTATTCCAAGCAACTCTTAATATTACAATATTCCTATTACTTTTGCATTTTAAGTATATATTGTCATTTTTAAAAAGCCAACAGTGAGTCTAGCAAAACTACTTGGCAAGAATTTATCTTCTTGAGGTAAACCAGACTGCATGTCAGCACCCACCCCTGAGCTACTAGGATTTACTATGGAACTTAACATATTGCAAAGGAGAGATGGAAGCTCTGTGAGATGTCTCAATGTCTGACTGTGGTATGAGTTCTTTAAAATTTATTTTTATACTGCTCCCACTAGACCAGGCTGCTCAAAGCTCCATCCAACTTGGCCTTGGAAGCCAGCAGGGGTGGGGCATCCACAGCTTCTCTGCGCAACCTGTCCTAGTGCTTTACCACCCCAGAGAGAGGAATTTCTTCCTGACATGTAATCTAAACCTACCCTCTTTTAGCTTAAAGTCATTCCTTCATGTCCTAAAACTAAGTGCATTTGTAAAATGTCACTCTCCAACTCTATTATAAGCCCCCTCAAGGTACTGGAAGGTGCCATAAAAGCTTCTCTCTTCTCCAGACTGAACAGCCCCGATTCTCTCTGTCAGTCCTCATAGGAGAGGTGCTCCATCCCTCTGATCACCTTCATAGCCTTCTTCAGGACACATTCAAGAAAGTCTATATCTTTCTCATGCCCAATTTTCTACTTTTGAGTATTCTGACTGATTGTAGACTTGATGAAATGACTGAAAAACTGACAAGTAGCACACCTTGGTCTATGTATTTTTTGTCTACTTTTTAGTCACCATAGGAATGTTTTCCCTTTGATTACTTGCTTTTTACATAACTTTTTTTAACAAAGACAGCAACAACAATATCCAAATGTCCTGCCCAGGCTTTCTGAATCAAGCTCTATGGCTATTACAGTGTTAAAGAAAAAAAGATATTTAATTTGCAGTACATGGCACATTTATCTCATTTGAATGCAATTAAAATTGTTTGTACAACTTCTTACATAATGTAGAAAGACAAATCAGCCCTTAATTCTTCCAGTTATTTCACACTTCTTATATAAGTCAGCTAAGGGAGAAAGATAATGACATCTTACAGACTTTTGGTTATCTTTATGCTTATTATTAATAAAACAAAAGGTTTTTCATTCACGCAGATTATAGAAATAGAAAAATTCAAGACCAGTCAAATAAAATTGCTCTCTGATATTTACAAAATTTTTCATTTAAGACCAATTTTTCTCCTTTGTTCCTCAAGGCTCAAACTTTTATCAGAGCTTCTGAAAACAAATTTTGCAACGAATTCCCAATCTCTCCATACAGATGGTTGAAAATGCATTCTCTGATTTAGATCTTTCATGAAAGTCCTTTTGATCTAAAAGTTTTCATAAGGATTCCAATCATTAAAAAAAATGTTGTGTGTGTTCAAAAATTTGTATGTGTTTGATACAGCAGGAAATCCATATGCATCTATGGAATTAATAGCAATTTTTATAAAGCACTCAGAATTATGCTGGACAACCACTAATTGCTGTGCAATGAAGCCATCTTCCAAAGAGTCTTGCCACAAATTTTGTGGACACCATTCCAGTGTCTACTGAACATTTCCAGCTCAAACACAGAATGACTGAAGCACTCATTAGTCATATATTGCAACAGTTTGGTCACATTCCAGGTACTAATTTGCAAAGTTGGAAAGAAAATTGGCAGCATTCAGTAAATTCCAACTGCCCTTACTTTTTCTTTGTGCAGTTTCTGTTTTCAAGGCAGTGCTGGGTCTTCATGATGCTGCTTTGGCTTTATCACACCATGTGCTGGTTTAGGATCCAGGCTTGCAGAGAACAGCAAAGATTTCAACCCCTCTGGCTCCAGTTTTCCATTGTTTTTGTATTCACTTCAGCATCCAGCTTGCCTGAATTTTCATCTCCAACAGTACATACCACATAGACCACTCCTGATATTCAGGTCCATAGTTCTGATTTCTTTTTCCTAATTGATCTAAGGAGGATTTTCATAATGAAGTGAGGTTTTTTTTAAAGCCTATTGATTAAAGATTTTTAGAAAACATGTTAGTGCCAATGAACTTCTGCCAAAATACAATCATGCTTCTTTTGATGGGTCTGGCATACTATGTAAAATCAGATGCCAAACATGAAATTGTAACTGATTTTTTCAATTCACAAGGATATCTCAAGTTCAAGGCTTCAGGGCAGTTCTGTAATACAGAAATCCCCATTTTGTGACTGACAGTGTTAGGAGTTGGACTTTCCGGAACAACAAATGAACTGGGAAAAGCTGGAACACGTTTCCAAGGGTTAGTAATATTTCATATCTTACAGAGTAAGTGGGTGAAAATTGTTGAGAAAATGCTAAGGTTTCACTTTGCATTAAAAAGAAACACAAATTATTATTGGTATTGTCATTTTTAAGAGCGTCAGAAATTCCTAAGAAAAGCAAAACTTGACTTTATCTAGAACTAAATCTATAGAAAGCAGATTCTGCAGCTCAGTCTCATTTCTGCAGTCTTTCTGTAGTGAAACTTTTAAGTGGGGAAAGGTAAACCTTTTTAAGGAAGGCAAAGGTACAAGCTAAAAACACTTACACTGTTTAATCACAGCAGGTTTCCCTTGGCCTTGGCACAGTTTCACATGCAAGGATATATCCAGCAGCAACTGGACCAAATTTGGTCTATGGTAGGAGTAAAAGAGGTAAATAAAATCCCTAGCACAGCCTCAGCAGGTGCCAGCTGTTTTTCTGCACACTGTGAGACATACTCTGTCAGCAGTGAAGAAGGCACCCTCTTGCTATCTCACAAGACATCTGTTTGCTTCAGTCTTCAGTGGTGGCTGGTGCACAAGTCAGAGTACAAAAGAAAATGAGTAATTATGGAACAGGCTGCCCACTGGGAAAATTAATCCTTCAAATCTTGCAAAATCCTTGCATCTTTTTACTGGTCAGCTTGTTCCTGGAGGAACAAGAGCTGTATTCCTTCCATGTTTTTTAAAAATGTCCTTGTTTTAAAAGAAAGGTCCTTTATAAACAGTCATATTCTTGCATGAATTTTAGCATGTAGTTCATCCAAATGAATGTTCACTTCCTTTAGTAGTAACTGGAGACCATCTGCTGCAACCAAAAATTATTAGAAGTTGACAGGCATCCAAAGGCAGTTTTCCCTCATTAAACTCTGTAGATCAATGGCTGCCCTCTGTGTCAGACTTGTGTGTCTTCACTCTGGGTACACGAAGAACCTCCCCTCACAAATGTGCTGGTTTATGGCCAGGGGTCAGAGGTGTTACAGAAACACTTTAAGAAAATAAAATGACTTTCTCTACACAATACATTGAAAGCTACTTTTCTGGAGAAGACCTACATTCAACTACTGCAAAACTGCCTTCACTTGGCTGAAATTCAAAATAATCACTGGAAAATGAAGCCAGTAACAATACTGAGCTCAGAAAGCAGAGGACAATTTCTTCCGACATGATCCAGACTTCAAAGTGTCAATGTTCTACATACACAGAACTATATGTTTGAACTGTTGGCTGTAGCATAAAATGCTTTAATGTAGAAAAAGATCAGGCTGGAAGCAGTTATAAATTATAAAATTATAAAGCAATTTCTCTCTGAACAGTGTGGCCATTCCCATATGCTATTCCTAATGTACAGTTTAATAAATGGCAGTTACAATGGATTTGGTCAGTACCCCTGGCACGAAAAAAAGACACCATGAACACAGACAAAACTGATCTCTGAAATACATCAGGCTTTGCAGTTACAAGGCCATTGGGTTTTGTCAGACAGAGCAAAGAAAACTTCAAACCATCTTCTCAAGGAGCACACGCCACTGTATCTCTCAAATTCCTATTGTTGGCCATATTAAAATAACAGACACAAGGCAGCAAAACTAAAACCAAATTATTGTCAATATGAAAGAAACATGGTTTTCTCTGGACAAAATATCATGCATCTAAGGGTAAGCTATGGTACCCCAAAATCATTATGAGCTGCACATAGGTCTCTCTAGGTTTTCTTGTTGTAAGTTTTATATTAGTTACCACATTAATTATTAATTTTAATAGCTAAAATACCATTGCGAATTCAGAAAATATCTGGTTCTCTGCTTTGGAAAATAGGTGTATTTTTTCTCAGTGTGTAAACATAAATAGACCTGTAAAAGTACGATGGAGCAGGGAATCCCAGGGCCCAGAAGGATTTCATATCATCGTCATCATCATCAGTGACAGAATAACCTCTGGCTGTGAAAAAGAGGCTGTTTTGCATAGTGACATCTCTAAGTTTTTCAATCTCCAAATCATACAATGCCTGCGCTACTCTTGGGGCTCTGCCGTGCACCACAAACCCTCTCAAACCTTCCTCCATATCCCAGGTGATACAAAGTTTAAACAGTATAAAGTTCAAAATGCTTCAGGGATATCTCATAGGACTATCTGTTAGGGCTTTGATTTGCACCATTCTGCCATTTCTATCTGACACGAATTGCTGCTGGCACCATCACTTCTCTGCAACAAAGGCACATAATAGGCACAGATTAATAATAAGGCGACATCCTGAAGTGAAAGTCTGGATCACAAGATCATGCAGTGTAACTACCATTCTCTCTGTGACAATTTTAGACACCATCCAGTATACAATCACTTCAGCTGTAGTAAAAGCCAGGAGGACCTTTTTTATTCTGTGTCCGGACAGGAAACCAAGACAGTGCTCCCCACTATATGTTAAAATCCAAAGACAACTCAGTAACAAAGAGGTTCACTTACAGAGCAGGAACAGAAACTTCATTGTTCTGTGACAGTGTAGGTCTCATGCATTTAATATTCTTGTAAAAACGGTTCTAGGAAGCCACAGCAGGGCCTTCCCTCACTCCTCTTTTTGGCAGTTGCCTTCAAACTGAGGATCCTGCCTTTGGTCCATGACTGTGTTATGTTGCAGCTGGCTAGCCCATGCCCAGCCATGAACCCTGCTGACTCAGACCCAGAGCTTTACCCAAAACTTGTATTCCTGGCTTGACTTTCTGGCTTTCTCACCACTGTGGACTTGTGCAATGATACAGACTCTTGGCTAAACATGGCTGTCATCAACAAATATACTCAGATCATTTTGCCTTCTTTCTGCGGGACTGTATCCCTGCTGGTGAGGTCACTAACTCACATGTTTGGCTTCCTGTTCCCTGACCCCTGCAGAGCAGCCTGCCTTTGGTGCTCTCTGACAGTCTACAGCTGCTATCAAGAAAATGAAAACTACAGTAACATCGTCCCAAGTATATATTTAGAGCATACATATATTCATGACATGGCTTCAAAATGAAGAAAAACTATGAATGAAAAATTAATCATCTAATAGAGTGTCAAAACTTTCTTGTATGTAGAGAAACACGTAATGTGTAATCAGATTAATAAGAAGACACAAAGAATTTTTTAAGTGTAGTAATTTGTAGTCTTCAAACACAGAATTCTGCCAACTAATTCTTTGTAAGGTCACATGTCTGTAAAACTTTATTTAATGAGAAATACACATAAGACTTTATTAGTGATAAACTAATCATAACTAATCAAGGCCCAAGTCTTCCAGCAGAATGATTTCCAGTTAGGGAAGAATATATGTATTTGTTTCTGAGTTAAAATTAGGAGAAAGCAGTACAGACAATGATTATACAATTATGCTAGGTTTTACTGCCTTTTATGAAATTTTGGCCTCTAAGGGAAGAAACGTGTTTGTTTTCTTGATCTTGCAGCATACTGTCTTTTGTTTGTTCAAATCTTGATCCTATAGGGCTGAGATTAGCTTTTAGGAGCTGAATAAAGCACCAGTTTTAGGAAGGATTCATTGTTGGTTTTAAGTTTAAAATATCCATTAATATTGCAGGTGGAAGCCTTTCATAATGTTCAGTGATTACCCTAAATTAGAATGCTGTCTAATATCTGTGATATGCACGTAGCAGGAATAACACAGAATCAGAACAATAAATCACAGCTCACAGACTCACTGATATTTTAGGACTCTGGCCCATTTAGGACAGTCTTCTGGGTCTGAAATATTTTTTTTTAATTTGAGGCAAGCCTATTGGGTAGAATAGGATAGTTGTTTAACTAACTCCAGGTAAAAATTATGTCTTGGTGTGAGACAGAGGGGAAATTCTCCTCCATACTCTTCTGTATTGCAAAAATGAAAATGTATCTAAACAGGAAACCAAAAAAAATGCACTTGGTCCTATGTACTGTATTGATCTTGCTAGTCATATGATTAATATGACAGCTTTTAATTTTCTCTCTTTAGACATGTGTCCATGCTCAGGTGTTTTTTGGTTTGAGAAGTATCTCTTGAAATCAGAGACTTCCCTCTTTTTTACTGAGAGTTTATCTTGTACATTAGTAGAAGGACTATAATTCAGGAGCAAATACCATCACAGTCACAGCAGTAATAGGTTTGCTTGTATTAATCCAAAGATACAGTCTGCCTCTGTCCTAAACAGCTGAAGTTTGTGACTATAGTCACTGTGACAAGGTCCTCCTGAGACTTAGTGCAAACAGCTGCAGAGAGGGATGGACTACAGGGTTTGGGGTCAGTGTAGCCTGCCTGACCATGAGGCCCTGAAAGGTCACAGAGCAAGAAGGCACTTAAATTTCAAAAACCTTTCACCTCTACTCTCTTGGAAAGGGAGGACAAGAGCATTGCTTAAAGAGCCTCATGATCAGCAGGATCATGATGAAAGATGAGACATCATAAGGTTACAGGAACATATCCCTATGTTCTTCTCCAAGATTATTTTCCCAAAAGCATTCTACAGAACTTCAAAACAAAACAAAATAAGAAACAGAAGTGGAAATTGAAAGGGAGGAGAAAGAGGGAAATGGGGAAATAAAAATGGAGAAAGGGGGAAAAGGAAAGGGAAAAGAGAAGAGGGAAGAAGAGAAAAAGGAAAAAGCAAAAAAATGGAAAATGAAAAGGGTATATCCTTATATATAAAAGCATATATCCTTAGACAAGCATATAAAGTGGATATTGGGTATTAGTGTGAACAGCCTATCAGCTCTCTGATTATTCTAACAAGGCTCACAAACAGCAAGGGATTAAGACAGCCAAGCATAATCCAAGTCTTTTAGTATAAACTATATTCTCTTTCCTCATCTTTGACTACCCTTTTCTGTGATCACATCACTGAGAATGAAGCTCAGAAACAAATTAATTATGCAAAGCCCAATTTTAAGATCCCTTTTTAAAAATCACAGAAAAAAATAGTTTACAAGAGCCCTACAAAAGTCATCTAATCCAATCTGCTGCTCAATGCATGGCTATCCTGAAGAATTATGTTGCCAAGAGCTATATGTAATCAAGTTTAGAATACTTGTAAGAATGGAGATTCCACAAACCCTCTCATCAACTCCTTCCAGAGTTTAACTGCTGCCATGATGAAGATTTTTTTCCACACTTGTTCAATCAAAATTTCCTTTGTTGGACCTTTTGACTACTTATTCTTTTGCCCTGTTATATTCTTTAAGAAGAGTCTGCCTCTGTTGTCTCTACCACCATTCAAATAGTGATGATGAGGACCACGTCACCACCTTACTCAGGAGTGGAAACTTCTTGAGGTACAGGGTGGCTGGAGTTGTTAAGAGAGACACCTAGGATCTACAATTCAACAATAATAGAATATTGAACAGGAAATGCTGATAAAATGGTGATATACCAGTAGAGAGAGATAGAGAGAGAGGATGTCAAAAATAAATGCTGTACACTGCAGGCTATTCTAGCTGCTTAACAAAAGTTTCATCTTCAGATGAAGAATGCCTTTGAGTTTCTAAACTGCAGCAAGACAGTTCAGTTTGGGAAATCCACAGATAATGTGAATGTGACCGTCAACTTTTAGGTTTTCCCTACAACTTATGAGATGTATTTTAAGTAAACTGGCAGTTGAGAACCCTTTGTTTCATGACCATTACAGAGGTAGAGAACCATCTGAAGCCAGTCAAACTGATCCACTTGCACTTCAGGACAAATACAGGCATTATGACCAAGTTCCTCTCCCATCCTTGTGCAGATGCAAGAGGATGTGGAGACAAGTGCTGAGTCTCCCTGCCTCTTCTGGTTTCACAACATAAAGTTTGCTCCTTCTACATACTCTGAATCAAAAATGGAAGGCCAAAAGAAGCTGGAGGTACACAGTTGTCACAGCTTCCTCAGTAAGGAAATAAACACTACCTGTCAATCACTTTGATGATGGTGTCATTCTAACAGACTGTTCCACATGAATTTTCCTTCATGATTTCAGTCTGCATTGTTTGTATTGCACTGATCTAGGTTTAGAAATTTATCCATGAAGAAAACACAACAGAACTAAGTATTCAGACACAAGAAGACCTTTTGTTCCTATCAGAAAAATATATCACATAGGTATAGTTAATACTTCCAAAATACTTCAATGTATGGCCATGGTATTGCAATTACACACAGAACACGGCAAGGTATTCATGTAGATAATCTTGCTTTCCCCATAGTTGTTTTAGGCATTTGTACCAAACCACGTATTTACTATGAATTTTGTTCTGCTGACTGTATAGGAGCTAAATGATACAGTAGCTTCGTTTGAATGCTCTTTATGGAAATTCTGCAGTGTGTCTGGGAACAATATGGAATAGGACACTTAAGATATGAGTAGCTTCAGTATATCAGAGGGCTGGTAAACAAGTATTCGTTTAAGACTCATACTGTAAATACTTGGGGATGTCTGCATTAACTCCTAGTTGGAGAAGCAGCTTTATCCCCACTTATTTTTTTAATGAAAACTTCTTTGTTGTACAAGTCAAAGCTCATGTGGACAAAACAGTTGGCAAATTGTGGCAAATGCCACAATTCCATTCTGTCTTTTGAAATTTTGTAAGAGAAGTGTAAAAAAGGAGTTACAATAGTTCAGGTCACCAGTGGTTTGCTTATTTTTCCACTGAGAAAGCATCCTTGAAATTTTATGCTTGCACTGAACAGCACCCCCACTCCCCGACTCACCATATCTCAGCACCAGGAAGTTGCCATGTGGTACTCATTTGTCAGATTTGCGTCTCGTGATAGATATAAGTTTCACTAGAAGTGCATCAGAAAAAAACCCTACACCCCCAACCCCTCCCTGAAAACCCAACATGCAAAAAGACCCAATAAGATATACACATGGAGAATTGAAGCCTTGATTATAATATCAGGCCACCTTATGCAGTACTTTGAGTTCAGTCAAGTACTGTTTGGTGAAAACAAATGGAGCTATACACTAAGATGTATTTATAGAGAACTAAAACTCTTTCAGATAAGTGTTTTTACATTAATACCATTTCACTACAACAACTAAAAGGTTATTTTGATCAAAAGCCAGATTTTTTCAGCCAAAAAACTTTCAAAACTTATATGTGTTTTATATCTTTCCTGTAATCGCATGTGAAAGAAACTAAAGACAGAAACTAAAAAAATTCAAACCATGTGTGTTAAACTACATTCATGGCTAGCCTGAACAGGATGAAATGTTTGCTTGTTTTTTTACTGTGAAAAGCATGAAAGAGTTCGAGTCATGTATACCCACACCCACAAGCACCACGAAGTGGCAGCACTACTGTGGAGCATTCATTACAGATGAGTGGTTCCCCCTCACCAAGTCGAGTTGTGCTGGTTTGGCAGAGTGTTGAAACAGATGGAACTGGAACAGCCTTTGGAAAGTTGAAGACTAAGAAAAGCTAAGACTTTGGCCCTCTGAGAATAAAAAAACATCACATTCACAGAAGTGATGCAGTGTATTAAGAAAGTCTGTAGCTAACAAAAGCACGTTTGGGAAGTAAAAATCCTTACTGTGGGGAGACACTGCTCCCTCACACCTCCTGCTGTAAGGCAGCCAATGCACTGGCAAGAAGAATTCCTGATCAATGGATATTTTGGTGTTAGGAATTCCAAATATGAGAGGATTCCTAGAAAAGCCTTAGGTCTTGCGTAATTTTCCCCTCACTTTGCTTTGTAGACCACAATGTACACATTAATGCCTAATGATTACTCAAGCTGCCAGTACATTTGTTTTAATTATCCACAACAACTCTTTTCCATGTGAAGATTTACCTTCTCATGCAACATGGCAGTACTGAGCCAGAAGTTTTCTGTGGGACAGAAAGAAACACAGGGACAAGCAGCAACTCTAAATTAATATATTTCAAGAAATGTTGTACCTGCAGTGTATGATTGACAGCTGTTAGTTATCAAATTAAGACATCAAACATACAGTGTATATGCCTAATGGTGGGGAAGAAAAGGCTTGATACACACTGTCACCTGGTTCAGTTTCTTTGATACTGTCAAAGAAGAGAAAATGATAAATTTAGGAAAGCCACACAGTTCTTCTCCAACCCCAAACAGATCTGCTCTTTCTAGTTGCCTAGTTTTTCCATGAGCATGATGCACAGCTCAAGTTGTAAAATTTTTGGAGGGATCGCTTTTGATCACAGGACTGGATTCTACCTGAGATGCTCAGGGTTCAGTCTATCACATCATCCATGCTGTGCATGAAGGTGTTAAGGAGTGTTGGTCTCAGCGTGCACCACAGGGTAGTACGCTAATCGAGTGGTAACTGGCACCCAGTAACTGCACTTCATTCCACTGATTACATCCCTTCAAGCACATGTAGGTCAGACTGTTGTCAGCACACATCACTACCCACTCATCTCGTCCTTACTTCCTGAGTTTATCTATGTGGATGTTACAGGAGACAGTGCTGAAAGTCTTGCACAAGACCACCAATATCAGCTGCCTTCTTCTCACACACTGAGTTGGTTATTTCATTGCTGAAGTCTACAAGACTCCCCGGGCCAGATTTTCCCCTTCCCTCTTATGTGCTGACTACTTCTAATCACCTCGTTCTTACTAGAACGGCTTCCACAATTATGTGCTCCCACACCTTCCCAGGAACCGAGGTCAGCTGCTCAGCCTGGGGAACCCCAGGTCCTGCTCCTTTCTCTTCTTGAATATAGGAGTGACATTGGATTTCCTTCCATCCATAGGATCTTATTCTGATCACCACAATCTTTCAAAGATTGTTTTCCAAAATTCTATCTCAATGATATCAGCCAGTTTGATGAGCCCTTTTGGATGTGTCTTATGAGGTCCTGTGAACTTGCAGATATCCAACTGATTTCAATGTCCCTTCTCTCAGTCTGCCTCAATGGAGAACTGTTCATGCCTTCAGACTTTCCCAGTGGGTTCAGGGGCTCAGTTTCCTGGAAGGAAATCTTACCAGTAAAAAGTGAGGCAAAGAAGGCATTGAGTACCTGGGCTGTTTCCATGCCCTGTCACCAGATTTGTTGCCCCATTTCATTTTGCAACAGATCCACATTTTCTCTAATCTTTTTGTTGCTGGTGTACCTGTAGAGACTTTCTTGTTGCTTTTCTTTTCCTTGCTAAATGTAATTCCAAATGGGTTTTGACTTTTCTGAGCTCATTCCCATACTCTTAGAAAGTGTCTCTATATTTTTGCCATGCTACCTGACCTTGTTTCCAACTCTCATACATTTCATTTTTTCATGTTTGAGTTTACTTAGAAATATTACCAGAGATGAATCAGAGCTTGGATGTCACACAGGTTTTACTTTCTGAAACTGTTTTTCAGTGAACCCCAGTTACAAACAGCTATCCACAGGTTATAGGAAATTTTGAAGCATGTCTTGGAGTACTATTCTTTTCTCTCAAGAGTAATCAACTTATTCTTTAGCAGGCAGCACAAAATTAAAATTATTTCTAGGGGGGTTCTGTTCCCCTTGAGTTAGGTTATGTGTGTTAGTTGTAAGAAAGGCAGTGATTCTAAAACGCAATGAGTAATGACAGATGCTATAATGACATCTTAGTCACCAACCACCAAAAAAGTACAGAGATAATCAAAGGCTATATTCAGCTTTCCAAAGAAGCAGAGACAGACATCACGACTATGTATGGAACTGTGATTTCACAGTTCAGAGGAAGATATGTCACAAATAGGACTGGAAGTTTAATCCTACCTGAGCAGTTGTAAGTTACTGTGGTAACTCTTCACAGCAAGAAGTGGATTCTGGTAGCAGAGGAGGTAGACCCAGAGTCTTAAGACACAGGAGGTTCCCAAATATAGAATGAACTGGCTGAAGCCCTTACTTGTTAATATTTTGTCTTCTGTACTAAAGATGAAGCAAAAGACCAGGAGTGATAGGGCAGCTCATATTCAAATCTCATTGCTGAATCACTATTACCAGATTTAGGCTTCCGGCAACTGAATGTTTGGAATAAAACACATTTGAGTGCCTCCAGAAAACCCTGGTTCTTCTCAGAACCCTTCAGGAAAATTTGGTACAGACCCCAGTTCTTCTCAGACTGGGCTGTAAGACAGCCACAAATGATTTAAAATACTGCAATTATTTTTCAGGACACATTCAGCTCTGCCCAAGCTTTCCTAAGCCTTGGGAAAGCTTTTCCTAAGGCTTTCTGACCAGAAGGTATCATGAATAATACCTTTGTCATTTCACACTGCTCATATGCAAATACATTAAAACTGAGGTTTGCTCATTTTACTTGTTCTTAGGGAGAATTCTCCCTGCGTCTGACTCGCTGCAACATCTGTGAGTTTTTTGGTTTGGGAGCAGGAGCTGCTAGAGATGGGAAGGTTTCATGAAGAGAATTAACCACAGTCTAAATTGCGAGTTGATTTTGTTGTTTTATGAACCTGCTGTAATCTTGTGGGTAGGCCAAATGGGAAAAGATTGTTTGAGGACTTAATGATGATAAAGAGGTATACTCTCTTAAATAGTTACCATTAATGACAGCCTAAATAAAGCAATCAGATTTCACTAAAGTGTAAAATTTGCTGTCTTTCTAGCCAAGGCACACTGGCATAAATTGCCAAAGATACTGCATGAATTTGGTCAAATGTGAGATATCACTAAAAGAAAAACCAAACTGATCCATGGCTAACACAGCAAAAGAAAGGGGAAGAAATCATAGGCAAAGGGACAGGCAGCCTCCAAAACAAGCTTTTGATCTCATAATTAATGTGTTAGAATAAGAAATATGTTCTTTGGAACCCTTTCAATATACCAAACATAAGTAATGCAGTCAAATCTTTCCTCCTGAGGCTCATTTATTGAAATGATCCTTCAAATCTAAATGCAAGTAGCAAATGCAAGCACAAACGTGATTTTGAGTTCTATTCAAGATCATGGAAACAACTGCTTACTCCAGACTTCCAGTGTGCCCAAGGACACCACCAGAGAGGAAATGAAGACAGTTATTATAACACTATATCCACCCCAGCTGGTTTCCTCTTCTGAGGTCTCAAAAAAAAAAGCTAAAACCCATCTTCTGTTGCCTGGTAGAGCTGCTTAGGAAGCATGCAGTTTACTATCCAAGAGAATTAACCTGTAGAGAGTGTTACACAGAAAAAGAATCCATTTAGAAAAGTGACAGAATGGAACAAATTTTCTAAGTCAGGTTTGTTCTATTGGTGTTACCAATCTCTTCAGCTACTGAAAAAAAATTACCCCAACTGAAACCAATTGATTTTCTAATGTAAATTACTATGTTTTGTATGGCAAGGCCTTTTATCAACTATGAAATCAGCCTCAGCTCCACATAAAAAACATGCACAACAGCTGGTAACAGCTTGAAGACATGCCTGAAGGATCACGGTGGCTCATTCAATTTAGACTCAATTGCAGTTTGATGATGTCCAAATGCTCAGTCTGGTACAAGAGGATTTGCAATGCCATCTGAGTTCTCTTTAAGGAGGACTGTGCTTTATTATCGCTGTAACTGTGTCCTGTCTTTGGAAAAAATGGGCTGAGCCACTCCATCACACGTGTAATTGCACACATTTGACACTCAGAGCACATACAGCAATGACTTGGTAGAAGCAAGATTTGAGATGCACAGACAAGTTTGTTTACACTCTTTATATCAGCTAGCTGTGAAAAGAAGTTCTAGTTTGCTGCTTGCAAGAATCACACCAGTTGATCATCAGCCAATGAAAGTCAATAATTCAGGATTCCTCCATTAAGCTCAGCAGGTCAGGAGTGCAAAGTTTATGTCAACAGCCTAATGACAGCCTTTTTGTGTACAGAGGGCCAATGAAAGACACAAATATTTACTTTATGTAAACTATTTCTAAGCATGTTACTTAGGCCAAGGAAGAGCTGTTCAGCTTGGCTAATAATAAAACCCAGATGCCAATGAGAAATTTGTAAAGCTTCTTTTAGAGCTCATAAACTTAACAAAAACTGCAGAACCACACATATTTAAACATTTTTTCTATGTTTTTTAAAATGTAGACACTGATTTGACTGTAAAGAACTGAGAAACACTGATAACTGCCTAGATAGCCGAAAAGAATAAATGTCACTTCTGCAAGAAGCTAGAGCAAGGCATAGAGAGGTTTCAAACTTCAGCAGGTTTAGAACTGAGATTTTCTAACTTTAGGTCTGTCCAGAGTTTGGATGCCAGCCTGCTCAGGGCTGTGGTCTGAGTACCTTCTGTTCAATAACTTAATTTGTTGTTGAAGAAGCAAAACATGCTAAGAGCAGCCAGGGTAATCAGTGTAAGCCAAGATACATTATCAGACGTAATTAGGGCCAAGCACATGCACTACAAGGCAGTGCCAGATAAGATAAGGCAGACCATGCTATTATGAACAGATAGACACATGCTTAATTGTCAGTTGAACAAAAGAGAAGTGGTGAAGTAATTCATTAAGACACCAACCTATCTTCAGTCCTCCTGCACAAAACCAAGAAGAATAGGGTACTCTATTTGCATAATTTTTGTGAGCACAAGAGAAAAACTGCAAAAGCTCTCCGTGGTTCAAGTGACACTACATTTGGGTGAAGAGGAAGAAAACATTTCATTCCTTACTTATTTGCTAGCAATGCTAGCTGCAGTGAAATGGACTAAAACCTTTCAACAGAGATAGTAAAATTCATCATTCTAATCCACAGAAACTGCTGAGATTTCAGAACTCCTGCTCAGTTTCACTCTGAAGCAAGGTCACATTTTTTCTTAAAAGTTTTGTTGAAGCAAAGACCAAATCCCATCAATCTGTAGACCATACAACTGAATTTTAAAGTTCTGAACTAAATATTTCAAAATTTTAAATATTTGATTTACAACAAGTAGCTCATTACTTTTAAAATAAGTTTTTATGTACTTTCTTTTTTTAAAAATTTTCTGTTTTATTCTACCATGAAAGCAGTAGCCATTCATTCTAGGACTTGGAGATGAAAGCAACACTTCTACTAAAAGAAAAGACCAAACATCTTGCAAGTCTGCTAAAAAGTTAAACTAGAGCCCAGAAGTTCTTAAACAATTTCAAAGACTGTCACCTGAATTTTTCCCCTACAACCCTCAACTCTGCTCCACAATTCAATGCTCCCTTGGGGAAAACAAGAAGACAAAGATGGTAAAGGCAAAAATGGCAAATTTTTCTAACCTCTGAGGGTCACTGCTTTGTTTTCAGGTTTGTAAAAAATAAGTTAGCCCTTCCCCATCCCTCAGTGAATAGTTCAATCCCTGAACAATTTTCTTGCCATTATTTAATCAACTCAAGAACATCTCAAGGTATTTTTTCCCTTTTGCATGTAGCCAGTGCAATGGTACAGCAGAAGGAACCTGCACTGTTCTTCTAAAACCACATTTACTCATTCGCAGTTTCTCTTTCATTCAAATGAATTTAGAAATATGAATCTGTGCTATGGGTAGATAGGGTAGAGACAGACTCAGAAAAGCAGTTCAGCATTATTCATGGGGCTGGAAAATCCTGGAAAGCAGTAACCTAGAAGGAGACAGTGACAAAAAGGACACTGGATAAAGCATAGGTTTAGCAGCAAAAGGCCTGAATACCAGAGGGTAAATTCATCACTCTGTCTCCAAATATTTTCATCTTAAATACACAGTTTATTTCTGTGCACTCTGCTGATAAAAGGAACTGTGAGAAAGGAAAATGAGGTTATTTCTCCAATAGTTAGACTAAAAGGTTTCAATTATGAAACTCTTCAGGTGCAAGTAGAATTTGTATTAGTCACGTATTTGCAGCATCAGAAGGAAAGGAATATTATTCCTGTCTCTGGCATTCAACACCTGATTTCAGAAGATGAAATAATTTAAACCAAGCATCAGGAAAATATGTTGTGTAATGGAAAGCATGAGACCCCAATGTCCACTATCCCCACTGTCAAGCACTTAAAAATCAGATGGGAAAAAATTTAGCAAATATTTGGGAACAGGAACTTTCGTATTAATAGACAAATGAGTAGGGAATATTTGGCCAAGACAATCATGAATGAACATATTCCCAGAGCAGTCTCCAAGTCTCCAGTGATCTTAGGACACTTCCATAACTCCACCTGATCTTCATTCATGGTAAGGTTAGGAGTCCTTCCAGCAACAATAAAATTCTGCACTGGAAGAAGTTGTCCAGAAACAATAGGGACTATCTTTCCTACTTCTGACATCTGAGTTTCACAGGTAGGATATTTAAAAAAAACAGACCTTCAGGTAATAGAAACAAGCATAGATCCACCAAAAAAGAAGTTGTGCATCAAACAAATATTTGCAGTTTCTGTCACTTTACTTGCAGTTCTAATAATCTTCTGTTTATTAACTTGAGTGAACCAAAATTTGTTTCTCTCCTGTCCAGACCTCTCTCATCAACTCAAGGAAAACATTTTCACCTGATGCAACAGGTCTACCTCCAGTGGATAGACAATATATTATATATCAGTCACCATTCAGATATACATTTCTTAATTCTAAGAGCTGGTTTCAGTTTGTTTCCTTAATTAATTAATTACATGTAATATACAGCACCACATATTCCTCATCTGTACCTATAGCATTTTTTAGTGAAAACTAATCTGTGGCTTTTTCTCCTACTGAAATAACTACCTGGGGCTTCTAGATGCCAAAATGTCAGTGATCTATGACAGTGTCACTTAAAAAGGCAAAAACCAATCTGAGTAACATTAAAGTCTTCACGTGCGGTATCTACTTCCCACCAATGCTTTCTAATGCTCCTATCACACATTTATCTAGAGGTCATTCACATACCAAATTCCAACTACTTTTGTAAGAAAGTGAAAAAAGCTTTTTGGTGTAGATATATCATCATTCCTAATGGCAAAATAATATGTAAAGCTTTTTCACTTTTCTTAAAATTACATGTAAACTCTTAAATCAGTGTTCTCTCTCACTAGTTAAATGTGAGGCTACGCCTCCCAGAGATGCTGAGGAATTTGGCTCCGTTACAAGAACGTATGATCTGAAATTACAAAAAGACTTTTCACTGAAAGTCCATGAAGACTGGATGGGTAAAACTAAACATTTAATTCAAAAGATTAGAAAATCTCAATTTGTTCAGACTCTTACCAGGAGATATCTCTATGCACTGGAACAAGCATTATATCTCTGTCTTTGCACTCACACAATGCCTGGCACATTCCTGATATGCCCACACCGACACATATGCCTATCCTAATTGTAAAAACATTCAGTATTCTGAATTTCTTTAAAGTACTTTCTGTTAATTATTACACTCTGAAGATATATTGAGAAAGCAGTCATGATAGGCTGCCTTAGAGCTGGAGAACCAATGTATTTATTTACCCTCGTCCAGAATGAATGGGAATTTAAGCTCCTAACTCACAGCAGCTTTCCTATATGACACGATGAACCCTAAGCAGCAGAGAAAATTAAGATCTGAAACTGTAGATTCCCTTTCCATATTAGGAAAGCAAATCTTAAAATTCACACTTACTCTCAATTTATAAACATGATTTGGAGAAGCCTTACCTTCTATGATCTGAGCTGCTGCACCAGCATGGATTGACAAGCCAAAGAGCAGTAGCGACAATTCCCAGGTCCACCAGGCGTGCCTGGAGCAGGTGTGCCAAAAAAAAAGAGGGGTGGGGGAAGAATGAGACCAAAGAGAGTGACACAGAAACACATGGGGAAAAAAAGAAAAAGTAAAATTTAGAAGCAAGAGTTCTTACCATGAGAGCATTTTCTGAAAGTCAGTTGAGAGAACTTAAGTGAGGAAAAAGTGCAGTGCACATGAGTTTTATGCTTATGAAAATAAGAAGTTAATAAAAACTGGAGCCTGCTGTTTCTCCTCCAACGTTCAGACACAAGTGGAACAAAGGCAGCACTCAGGCTCTCTGTGTGACTCACTGCAATTCACTGCTCCAGCTCTGAAATCTGACTCCGCATAGACTTTCCTGTCAGACCACTGCCGAAAACTTCCTACTGTATTTATGGATGGACACCGTTACTGCTGTGCACCATCCCAGTGCTGTCGTTGTCCAGCCCTGTCTTTAACTGCTGCCTGCCCTGACAGGCAGCAACACAGCTCCTCCAGCTTCCTCTGCCGCCGCTCCCACTGCCCACAACCTCCACTTAGCCAATAAAACATGACCTCCAAAATCCTTCCATCCAGCCTTACACAGGCAGTGATACAAATTCTTATATGGAATGGACATCCCTCCTGCCATTTTAGCCAAACTTTATCAGAAGCAAGTTTGAGGATATGAGCAGGACAGAACAGCAGTTAAATGGCCACAAATGCCTGGGATTCACACCTGCACTGTTTTACAGATTTTCTGACACCTACTGAGACATTTTGACATATGCCCTTTTATCTGACAAGCTCTCTAAGTTTAATACTCATATTTACAGAGATTTACACCCTGCATGTAGTTTGAGAGTGTGTCTCTACCTCAGATGCTGTACATATACGTGTCTGCTATGGAGATCCTGTAGCTGAGCATTTCTAATAGTTTCCATTAAAAGTGTTATTTCACCCCTCCCTCCTAACTCAATGAAAAGCATTTTTTTCCACATGTAGTTCTTCAAAGCTAGTACTTGCCCAAGGAACAAATTCTGCAAGAATATGCTCTAAATCAATCAGACGATTTTGAAGTCATGAGATGTTTAACAAAACCTTCAATTGTCACTTTTTGACTGGGGCAGGAGAGAGCTTGGAAAGTACTGCATATGGAAAGAGACCAGTGGGCTTCTGGTAGATCTAGGCTGAAAAGTGCTGAAGATCATCTTAGGAGAGTCAAAACTAAAAATGGATTTACCTAGGAAGGGAAGTGGAAGATAGGAGTAAAGTTTTTTGCAGTAATGAAAGAACAATCTCAATCAATAAACAAAATTACGAAAAAATTCATTTTACTCTGAATAAAATGCTTGGGTTGGGGAGTGGTAGTGGTGATGTTTAGCTGGCTGCTTTGGGGGAGGTTTGTTACTGGGTTATTTTAATGGCTTTTTGTTGTTGCTGTTGTTTGGGTTTTTTGATTGCTAGTTTATTTATTTATATTTTATTAAATTAGGAAATACAGAGGTTAAGGCCTTAAAATCTAGAATCTTGATTCTACCCCAGACTCCCCTTTTTGGTTAGAAACCATGACAGGTCAGGTCTCTCCAGGTATATTTTTAACTAAGCCCCACACCAGTATTATTTGCTATCCACCTTCTCCATAATGACAGGGAGCAGATCAAATTATCTTTTAACCAAGTGTCTTATTATAAACATACAGTTTCATCTTCTTCAGAGGACCAAGAACCTCCCTTTCTCAGTCCCATAGTACTATATCAGGGCTGAGAAAAGGTTTCATCATTCACCTTTTCTACCTGAGGCTGTCAACTCTCAAGTTTTCTTTGTTTTCTCTCTCCCTGAAATGTCTCCATTGTTACCACCAGCTGCACTGCTTACAGGAACAGTGTTTGCAACATTTGGTCTTTTTATGCCTTTATATCTTGCACACTATATATATGCTATCCTAAGAGAAAATACTGAGTTTTTAAGCATTCATGGAAAACATATTTATAATACAGCCTGTCTCATTTTTCCATCTTTTTTCAAGTTTAATATTTAGCAATAGCTACCAAGAGCCATTATTAGTCCTGTTAAACTATTTTCTAACTCAGTTCCTTCCTTTGGTAGGAAAGAAGAAACTTTCTGTCTCTTTATCCACAAAATGTCAGTGGCTTACGTGCATAATCCTTCCTGTTGCAATGGAGTTTTTATCAAATGTACGTGACCAAAACATAGGTCTGCCTTGGTATCTTATAGTAGACTAACATATTTAAGAGACAAATGTAGAAGCAGCCTCCAGATTTATAAAACTTGTAATGAATTTTTACAGTATACACAGCAAAAACTTAATTATTGGATGGACTTTTCCTCCAGTTTTAGAAAACCCATGGAAATGAAGGAAGTAATGCACTATTCATGCAGATGATCTACATGAAATCTGCTGACAGTGCCTATAGTTTCTGCTGGACATTTTGACACGGATATCTGGTCAATGCTCAACATTTTTATCCAATACTGGAAAAAGGAAAACAAGACAGAGCATGTCCTTGACCTCTGCAGTCCATTAGTTTTGAGTGGACGGCTGTGGAGGAATCCCTAAATACAAACAGTTTATTACCCCCCTCCTGTAGGTCATTGGGATTTCTTGAGTTTCTAGTGCCCATTTGTAGGTCCAAGAATTACTGAAGTAAAGGCTTTTTATGCCTGCTGTATCCATCTATCCATGTATATCTTACTCCCCACAAGGTCAATGACATTTGTACACATCCACTCAGTTTTAACCTTGTTGTTTGTCTCATCTTTTTCAAACACGGAAGGATTCCTTTGAATTAGGACATCTGTGCTTTCCTTCAGTACTGTGTCCAGCTGCCTTCAACTAAACTGAAGTTTTCATTCTTGTTAAAAATCTCCATTTTCCAGGCAAAAGTTTTGTTTACTTCCCCTAGCTCTGTCAACTGATTACACTCCTTAAGATTCCAAATGGCAGGCCACAATTGTGCTGTTGCAGTTTTTATCCATTCACTGGGTTGGTCAGGCTGGCTGTTATATTTCTCATCACAAGGGGGTTTTTTTCATTTCCTGCTGACTGCAATACAAATTTATTAGCTGCACCTTTCTATCCTCTATAATTGTTAAGATATAAGGCTCATAGGAATATTCTTGTGCAAAGTTAGTGTTAGAGAAGCAGTCTAGACAAGTGGCCTGAGTGAGTGAGCTGAGAACCACACTAGAAAAGAATAAAACATTTATCTTTTGCTTATACCTCTTCTGAGCATGTACAAATAGTTGGCATTTATCATATCCTCTGGCAAGGAAGTCCACAGTTTAGTTATGCATTTCATAAAGAAGTCTCTGCTTCTTTGTTTTCAGCTTAGGTCCTGCTGATGTTCTTTGATGTCCCTGAGTTCTTGTACTGAATAGGGTTCACGAAATCAGTGCCTACTCTTTTTTCTCCATGCCCTTTGTGACTTTAGAAGCAACTTTTTTATACCCTTTCCACTTTTCTTTCTGTACTAAGCTTGAACTTGGTTGTTTCTTGTACTGCAGGCATTCCACACCTCTAGTTATCTTTTTAGTCTTTCTCACAGTTTCTGTGTTCTAGAACATAATTTTTGATCTCTAGTGGAGTCAGGAGAACCATAACTGCACATGATGCAGGTAATCTCAAGATTCCTCGAGTGACATAGTAATGTAGTCTGTCCTTTCCCTGGTGAGGAAGACAACTGATGTGCTTTCTTGACTGCAGCCAAGATGACATCTTCATAGAACTCGTGTAAGCTCAATAATTCACGCCTAAGAGCTATTTTTATGTGTAATTAGGATTTCTCCTCAATCTGAAAAAAATTATAACAAATGGTAGAAATTAACGTAGTCTACCATTTAATTCTCCAGTTATTCCCTCTTAGAAGATCCATTTGGAATTTTTTACAGTCTTTCCCATCCTTTTTAAAAAAGCCCTCATCAGCAAAGTTCACTGCACAGCACTCATGTAACTGCTTGCCATCACTTAATCCCACAAGAATGATGGAGAGAGGCCACAAGTACATTTAATGACAGAACAGGGAGGAATGGCTTCACACTGACAGAGAGTACATTTAGATATTAGAATAAAGTCTTTACTTTCTGTAAAAATGCTGAGGGTGGTGAGGCACTGGGATAGGTTGCCCGGAGACGCTGTGGATGCCCCATCCCTGGAAGTGTTCAAGGCCAGGTTTGATGAAGCTCTGAGAGTAGTCCCTGAGCATGGCAGGGGTTGGAACAAGATAGTCTTTAAGATCCCTTCCAACCCAAACCACTATGTGGTTCTATGATAAGACAGGCAGTACAATAACTGTAAATTCAGTGGTGACAAATCTCTGCTACAAGGGCTGCCTGTATATTCCTGACATTTTTGCCTCTCTTTTAACCAGTTGTTAACTCACAGACTCATTTCTTGTGCCTTGGCTTCCTGAAAAGTCAAACATTCTAAATACTCATTTAGGTAATGGATTACTGCAGGTTGTATCAATTTATCCAGAAAACTCTGAATTACATTTTGGCTTTGAATATGATCAACTGCTAAACAGCTAATTTCACAGTGATTTGGTAATACATTTTCAGAAGCGTAACAGATGATTCAGTATCTGTTTTTCTGCATTTTTCTTCTTTAAACAAAGCACCTTAGGGAAAAAAAAATCTATAAATCCATATTTTAAAATATACTTATGAAGGAATAAGAGTGTGCATTTATGTACCTGAAGACAGGGCTGTAGTAAACCCTACAGATGGGTACAAATTAAGGTCACACAGCAAAAGAATTCTGGCATTTTCTGGCTCTTTAGTACTTAATTTCAATTAATTTGATTTTCTGCCTACTCTCTCCCTCCCTCACAGTACTATAAAAAGCATTGGAAAAAAGTGTTAAATCTCTCACATTTCACATCAGTCAGCTGAGGCTGATTGGCAAAGGAGACAAAGGGGAACCAGGGACCTGAATCTTGCAATGGAAATCCTAGAAAGGAAGGAATCTCCCATCAATACTTACATTGGGAGATAATTTTTGAAAGGGAAGAGACAAAGCCTGTTGGGCACACAGGTGTGCCCAAAAATACTGAAAAAAAAGGAGAGTAAGACTGAGTGAAAAGCCTAGGATAACAAGATGGGAAGAGGTGAGGACAAAGCTAACAATACTGGAAGCCAGTTAGGAAGCAGAAGGAAAGGGATGTGTTGGTATGTTACTTGACACTAGGTAACAAATACACCAAGAATAAATGTTTAGGCATATATATTTCTCCTCTACAAACTCTGACTCAGTTTTTTTTGCCAGGCAGCATGACAAGAAGAGAGAAAACTCTGTAGTATTTCTGTTATAATCAAGCATCCATGAAACCTACAGGCAAAGCATGACTTGTGCAAAACCCTAATATTTCAAGCAGTTTATGTTGTGAAAAAGGATATTTCAGTAGTTCTGGTGGCAATTGCAAGTGTCAGTATGCCCCTATCCATTTCTGAGTTCATGTTCTAAAATGAAAAAAACATTGTAGCTATTAACCAATTATTTGACAGACTCACAAATATTATAATTACCAGAAATGGCAGAACTGTTTCTGGTGAAGTTTATGGTATTGGCATGAGACACTAAGTCAGTATTTAGAAGCTGTACAAGCAATTGAAATTATTCAATAGAGCATGGGGGACAACTGTAAAACCAAGCATGAATAGATGTTCTACTTGTAATTTAAACTCATGTACATGGCAACACAGATCCTATTAGTATACTAAATTAATTTATCATGAGCTGAAAGGTACATAGTTTTAAAGCATATTTAGAAAAATAAGTATTAACCATGTTAAGTACATGCATTGCACTGAAAGGCTCCATTCAGACTAAATGTCACACATTCCTTTTATATGAATAAATCCAGAAAGAATTATATGCAGCACTTTTGCTGTCTGCCTCCATGTGCAGCTGAGCTGAAGAAACATTTTCTCCTCCAGACACATGCACACATGGCCCATCACAGGGTGCAGAAAGTAGAACCTTCACCAGAATCCCTCTCTCCTTCTGTGCAAGCTAACTTAAACATTTTCTTTGTAAAAATGCCTACAGAGTTTGACTCAATGAGTGAGCTTAGTGATTACCTTTTACACTGCCTTGAGATAAACCTGTAAAAAGCCTGCTCTTCTATACTGGGACAAACCCCTTTTCCCACAGGTTTATAAGAAGTAGGGTTTTCAGAAAAGTGAAATCCTACTTTTTAAGCCAACCTAAAGGTGATGCAAATGACAAATCTTTAATCACTTTAGATTATTTTCTCAAATTTCTGCTTTGCAAATCATCACAATAATATGGAGAGGATAAGTGAAGAGCAACTGATGTCATTTACTTGTACTTGTGCAAAGCATCTGACCCTGTCCTCCATATGTCTGTGTTTCTAAACTGGAGAGGCATGGATTTGATGGATCAGTGGATGAGAAATTGGCTGGATGGTCACACTCGAAGAGCTGTGGTCAGTGGTTCAATGTCCAGGTGGAAACCAGTGACAACTAGAATTCCTCAGGGGTCGGTGTTGGGCCTGGAGCTGTTCAACACCTAGGTCAGTGACATGGACAGTGGGATCAAGTGCACTCTCAAGGATTCAAACTAGGAATGACAATGGAGGGACCATTACCAATCAGTCCTGTGAGAGTGGGGTGGATAAGGCTGATTACCAAAAGGCATAGGGTGATGTTGTCACAAAAGCAGAAAACAAGACTTAAATAGAGGCACCTCCAGAACTTGCCTGTAAGCAAAGCAACATCACTGGAAAAATCCAGGCACTGAGGGTTTCTAAGGGTTCTAGGATACCTCTCTGAAATGCATGTACATAGCACAGGGAATAAACACGATGAATTAGAGATCTGTGTGCATCTGCAGGGCTTGTTGCAATCACGGAGACATTGTGGGATGGCCTATAGGCCATTCCTGCAGCCAGCAAGTCGACAGAGGCTGTCCTTCCCCTCTGCTCAGCTCTGGTGAGGTCACCCATAGAGTGCCATGTACAGTTCTGGGCTCCCCAGTGCAAAAATGATGTGACCATAATGGAGAAAGTCTAATGAAGAGCCACAAAGAGGGTAAAGGGACTGAAGGAATCAATTCCTTCCCAGATCCCTTCCCCCCTCACCCATGTGTGCTTTTGGGATTTTTAATAAAATGGAATCTTTAACAGTCTAATTGAAAGGTCACCATTGGTCTCTATCTAATTATTGCAGAAAAATAATGAAAAATAAAGTAGCTAGAGTACTAATATACAGGAAATGATGCAGCAATTGCAACAATACCATTAAAAAATGAACACACACAATTTTCTTAGGTTCTAACCCTTTTCTGATATTATGCTCATCCTTTCACTGTTCCTCTGGGTCCTAGTCTTGGTGGTTTCACTCTGGTGTTCGCCACAGGGACAAGGTCTTAGAGCAAGTACTCAACATCTGGAGTCCTTTACTGGAGGGAATACTATATTTGTGCTGATTGCATCTTCCTCCTCTAACCCAATACACATTTGTTTTGAATTTAGGACATTTTAGAAATTGTAAGCAAAATCCAGGACATAAAAGATGAAAATAAGATATTAAGTGTAACTAAGTTATAAATTGAAACTAAGATCTATTCAGAAAAAATCCCATCACATATTGAGATGAAATGTCCAAATAATAGAGGTGTCAGAACAGGAATTCCTTATCTCATGAAGTTTAAGAGGTGCAGTTCTCACCAGCTGTCAGTGGAAAAATGCCAGTCAAGACCACTGTGTATGGTGCTCTCAATATGATGGCTACATTTGCTGGCAGGATGATCTATTCATATTTGTGTCTAGAAAACATATTTCTGATGAACACAAAATTTCACTTTCAAAGTGACCAGGCTCCATGTTACAGGAAGGTAGCTTTATTTGCCAACACAGCATAGCAGTGTCAGAAAGATCTTTGAAAATAATTTCTCTTCCTTCTTCAAATGTCCTTTATCCAATCGCTTGGCTGCCATTATATTACTTAGAGAAAATTGAGGTATCCAACTATCTTAAAATTTGGAGAAATTTGTAAGGATTAGGAGAACTAATTATACTCAAAAGGAGAAATATCAAAATATTTTCAAATAATTTTTAAATCATTCTGTTGGTAAATGATTTTAAAAGATGTTTAGAAAGTTCATAAAGATCATTAAAAAAACATTCAAAGCAAAGCACAATTTAAATAGAAATGTCAATTTTTATGTCTTAAGTTTCACTTTTCAGTTTAGAGAATGGAATTGTTTTTCTACAAGAATAGTGTTATTTGAGATATTCATCTGCCAAAGAACTTTTAAGGACAGTATATGACCACTTTAATCTGGCATCAAATTTTACAGATAAATTCATTCTTTTATCCAAGTATGCCTGTTCCTGCTTCATCCATGTATTTTTGGAAAATGCATTCCAGGTGGCAGATTATTTTCACACAATTTTGTGCCTCTTCTCAAAATACAGTGAATTCTGCCTTCCATATTGCCAGTCCTGCCATTACCAATCGAGATTGTTCTTGTCCTGATCACTTTCCATGTGAGACCTCTGGAATGCCTATTTAAGAGAAGACAGCAGAGGTTAAAACAGAAAGTTGCCCACACGTAGTGAGATTGCTCATTTAAGGGAGCAGGGGAGAGAAAAGCTGGACATTTAAGTACCACAGAAAGGAAACACACCATGCCAGCAGGACAGAAAGTGTGTTTATGCTGTGTACAACTGTCACAGGATAGCTACCACCCACACTTACCAGACAGAAATAAGCACATTACCCACACATGTGTTTGACTCTTTTACCACAATTTAAAATGCAGTTATTTATAGATCTTAAAAAATGTGATGTGGGCAAAATTAGCTTTGAGCAACAACGTGATTCTCATCATGTTGTAAGTCTGACTATTTTTTTCATTGTTTCTGTTTTAGGAAGAGGTGTTTGGCCCACAAGCACACCCAACAATGCTTTACACAAAACTACTCAAAAATAAAGAGAGACCCTCTTCCACAAGTTAAACAAACAGATGGGTTCTGACACAGCATCAAGGATTGTTCAACACTACCAGAAGTATTCACACAGACAAGGTTTATGACTAGAGGTAGTCATCATTAAACAATATCAGCAATGCACTGATAACAACAGGGTTGGGAAGGGTAGCAGGAAGAGACTAGGGAGCAGAGAAGCCTGGCTATATCCATGTGCAGTGCTTCATATAATGGTATGTTCATCACTCCTAAGGGTCTTTGTCAAAACAGACTCTAAACTATCATCACCAAAGTTAAAATTAAAAGGTTATTTTCACCTACTACCTCTTGAAACTAAATTTCATTGTCCAAAGGTTTAATCACAGATTAAGAAGTTACCAGTGACAAAGTAGTTCTGTGCTTTAGCCAGGTAAATTATGTAGTCCCTAATACATATTCAGATAAATAAGAGTACAGCTATTTACCTTAATGTCTTCAGAGAGATGCAGAGTATGTTTCCTGATTTCCTGGAGATTTGCATCATGCCAACCAACTCAGATCCTGCACATGCTGCTTCTCAGCACACCTTCTGCCTGGTCTGTTGTGCTGCAGCATCTCTCTGAGCAGTATTGGTGGACGATTGGGCCTACCTGTGTTCAGAGGAGACACCGAGTGCAGTTCTGCTGCATTCATAGCAGTAGGAGCACTAGCCTAGGGGGACGGAGACTCTCATTCCCATAAAATCCATGAGAACAATTATGGAGATAGGAAATTTCCATCTTTGACAGCTCTACTCCTTTAATTTTGGCTGACATTAGCCATGGAGATCTAAATTGTTTTGCCTGTGTATCAAGACTCCTGCTAATTGCTGTGATTGCTGTTCTTGAATCAGCTTAGAAGATAATTTTCTTTTTCTCCCTTTGCTGCTGAGATGCAATGAGCTTCACTTTGTTCATGGGTTAAAAACTAACAACTGTAAAAGCTTAGTTTGCATTTTGATGATAAAAATTCTTTTTGCCAGATGCATTGTTTGCTTCCTAAATAATAAACTCAAAAAAATTGCTTAGCAATAGTAAATTAATTCATGTTATACCAATATCTTCTGGCTTTTTGGTTCTTTTTATGATGGTTTTTATCTACAAAATACTTAATAATTATTTTCTTCCTTGCTTAACACACAAATTAGGATGTGCTAACTCACCCTGTATTTTATCCCCAGCTGAGAGAGAGTCTTGTAATACCTGAACACCAATTACATGAACAGTAACTGTATTCTGAATCGCCTGTGTTCGCACCTCATTGCTTCAGAAACCAGCTGAGCAGTGAAGACAAGCATGTACTAATATCCCACAGTCCTGACTCTCACCCGCCTTTCCCACTCCATCATTGTACCACCTAATTATAAGCATGTTTTTCTTTCAGCTCCCAGTCCCTGCCTGTCTCTCCATGTTCTCACAAACTGTAAGCCCAGTTTCTATCCCACTTCATTCCTTTCAACCACTTTTTTTATCAGACCTTGTAGAATTATTTAAGCTTTCTGTATAACAGAACCTAGGGAGGACAACCTGGGTAGGAAATAGTCGTAGTTAATTAAACAAAGCTGAACAATATAAATAATTGAAGGACATGAGCCAGTATTGTGCATGCTGAGTACACCAACATGCACTTCACTGCAGCACAGGCATAGCACATCCCTCAAGCCCTCCTAGAAGTCTAGTCAGCTCTCAAATGGGTGAAGAAGTCATTATCAATCCCTTTTAGTGTTTTCATCAATTTTAAATTAACATGCTTTAAGATTCTGCTTGTGTTTGTGTGACAGAACTAAATTAACAGAACCCCTGAAACACATCTGAGATACACCTGGCAATGTGGTCATTCTGCCACACTGTGACACCTCCTACTCTGGTATAAATTGGCTGTTAATGTATTAACTGTGTCAGTCAATCCTCAAGACATCAAACATTAATTCCTTGCCTATAAGGATAAGCTAACAAGTTCAAAATGTTGCCTAGTCAAAATAGCTGACAACACTTCTATTTTTACCATCCCTGGAGGGTATATGTAAACCTTCTACTAGGGTTTCAGGGTTTTCTTCTACTGCTTTGCCCAGCTGGAGCAGCCACAAACTGCTGATGTTCCTCAATGACTGTGTAAACCCACTTCTTTGATGTGCTGGTTACACAAAAACACTAACAAAAGGAAAGAAAAAGCCTTCTGATTGTTTGCTTTGCAAAGAGGAAGTCAAAGAGGGAAAAATATATTTTTGCGCACATTACTTTTACATCAGTCAGGATGATGCATGAGATGCTACACTGTGCAGCAATAGGGAAATACAGAAGAGATTTCTTTTTCTCTTCCAAAACTGAAGGTAATCTCAACCTTTTAAAAAATAAACAGCAGTTTAAATGCTGATATATGTAACAATCAATCAAATAAAACAAGGAAGATATATTTTTTAAAAGAGAGCTGAAATAATTTTCTGAATAATAGTTGTAAAAGAAACAGGGAAAAATGGCTCTTAGAATTTGGATTTTCCAAAAATGAATCATGGCAGTTATTTGTAATTCTGCTTCTTGGAAGAAAACAGAACAAGACAAACAACAAAAACAGAAGACTTACTTAACAACCACAAACTGCTAGTTTTTCAGACTTTCATTCTTCTGTCCTCCATGCCCAGCTTCTACTTTTTCTTGAGTATTGCCCAAAAAAATGGAGCAGTATGTATTAACCAGCTACACCTGCAAAGGCAATGATAGCAGCATGGGAAATGCCCAGACTAGAAGTGGGAGCTTACAAGAGTAGTTAAGAATTTACTTTGAGACAATTTTGATGGCTGGTAACAAAACTGTAAAGAAAAAATCTAAGTTGGATTTTTGGCACACAGGTGAACATGCAAATAGCAGGTAAAGCTAAATTTTTAATTTAAAACTTAGTGCATTTAGTGTGGTGCAACCAATATTAAATTGATAGAGAGCATATGCAGGTTTATGAAGCCCTTACACTGATCAAGGCTTTGTTTTGGTCACAGAGCTTCTGCTCTGTTGCTGAGGAATTTTCTTTCTTTCCTTTAGAAGTGCTACAAACAGCAGGAGAGAGGGCACTGAGTCAGTTGATTCCTGGCTAGAGCAGCTGCTGCTGCAGAGCACAAGGATCCTGCAAGCAAAGTTTGTGTTTACAGAGGTGACTTGTCAAAAAACACCTGAACTTTCACATTGTTCCATTTTTGTAACCAGCCATGATGTTGCCATATATTAAAAATGGATTTTATAAGCACTTGTTTGCACTGATAAAGAAACTTGTGTTTCCTTGGCTCCAAGAAAGCATAAACAAAGGAGAAATGGAAAAAACAAGTAAGATTAACAGAAGGTTCTTTTAGCACAGACTCATTTTAGCTTTCCTGAAGCAGTATAATCCAATGCAGATGTTCATTTGCCTCATTCTTGGCAGCTGTGTTAGATGAACTTCCTCTCCTCAGTAACATTTTCTCAGGGATTTATTGTCCCTTTGTTAGTCTGCCCTTAAATTGTTCATTCCTTTCATGTGACAGCGAAAACCCAAAACGGTGACAAATTAAGCTAAACACATGAAAGTACTTCAAGAAAATAGTAACATTATGTAAAAGTAAATGCAATATTTAAGTGATTTGAGTACAAACAATGATCTCTGCTTTTGTTTTATTATTTCTGATAGTGGAGATGATAGTGGTAATGAGTAATTTATTAAGACAAAATAAACCAAATAATTACATAAGAAAATTAGAGAGATGGAGCAGTAGAAATAAACCAAATGACAAGGACAAGGTTTACACTTAGTAACAAATGTATATAAATGTGCTTTCTCAGAATTTTTTTTTAATAATCTAAAGCATTAGGTTCTCAGATAAATGATTTTTACTCACAACATGAGCACACAGCTTCTGATAATGTGAATATGGAGGAGAAGACAGTACTGCCAAGTTCTTTAGCATTCAAGTTGTCCCTTTAATTGCAAACTTTCCCTTTGCTTTGAGGCAAAAATGCTACAGATGGTCAAAGCCTTGAGTGAACCAAAAGGCATTAATTGTTGTAAGAGCCGCATTAGGGGCCTTCACTCTCACTGTACCAGGAGCTCCATTAATGATCAGGGGGTTTCAGTGTCTGGGCTGTGCTGCAGATGTAGCTATCTGTGCTTCTATTCCTGTTACTACCTTGACTCCAGAAAACCTGTGCTATTTTATCATAGTTCTATCTCCATTAGCGCTAGCTGAAAATGTGCCAAGGAATTTTAAAAATGTGTATGTTAGGATATTTTAGGGAAATGTCTACTTTGGGGAAATTCAGGTGGAGAAAAACGCAGTTAGGAATCACTAATTCTCCTTATGTTAAAAATAGTTTAATCAAGCCCTGATTTTATGAAACTCTAAAACAAAAACATTTTACATTAAGCAATCTTTATACTATCATTTTTTTCCTTGAAAATACTAACTGGAGTCCTGGATCCCAGACTCCTATCCCTTTAAAAGGGACTGAGAAAAAAATCATTTCACAGTGTGACCATTCTGGGGGTTTAATACAATGGACATCCTTCAGGGGTTGCCAAATCAAGTAGACCAAGAGAGGCAAAAGAGCCATTTCCCTGGGTCCTGCCTGTGGTGAGGCTGAGCAAGAATTCCACAGAGCCACACAAACACACACAGTATCAGAGTATACCTGGCTGGCCACACAGACCAACACGGAGAGAACACAAAGCACTCCTAAAGAGCACCATCCTGTTCCTTGCTGCGACTGATTAGGATGGAAGCCCACCCTAACACGCAGCCGGTCCAGCTGCTGTCCCCTTCACCCTCTGGTCTTTCAGCTGCCTCTCACATAGGGACATACACATGCAAACAATTCTCTCCGACAGCTGGTCCAGTCCCGAGGCCCTGCCAACAACCAATTCCCAGCCCCACCTTCTGCTCACTCCAGGAGCCAACTCACACACCCTCTGGTCTCTCCAGCATCCAGCTCAGACTTAACAGTCTCCAGCCCATTTCCTGTCACCTAAACCTCCAGACACTCTCATCCACACAGATTGACTCCACTAACCAGGAGAGAGGCATGGCCAGGAAAACAGACAGACCAGACATCTGTTTACACACGACCAGTCCCTTTTTTCTCCCTTATGCAGCTATTTTCCCATGATTGTTCCTCCCCAAACTTGTGATTGTCCCACCTACCTCCACCTTTAGTTTTTCCCTTTATCAATCCCAATAATCCCACACAGCTGTTGGGAAGTGACTTCCTCCACTCCAGCTTAAAGCCCATTTCATAAGGAATGGTTGACGGGAGTCAAAGGCTAAAAGTACGAGATGGAGGATGGAGGCTGGTGGTGGCATTACATGGCTGTGCCAGAAATGCAGCTTCCTTTGTAGACAATGTCTGGTCCAGGATTCCTGCACTGACACATAGTTTGAATGTAGCATAAGCAGCACCTGCAGTCACTCAAACTAAAATATTTTACAAGTGTGGTTGCGGCTGTCTCAGTTGCAAGCTTATTACACTGTTGAATATAAACCAGACTTAAACAGGTCTAGGAGTGCCTACATAAAGATGTTTAGCATTTTAGGAAAAATAATTTTAATAAACTTCTTGTGTGGAACTAATGAGAATGCTTGTGTAGAGTAAGACTCATTAGTCATTCCAATATTTATATGTTCCTACATTCTTTGGCCCTCAACACTAACGGGACGCCCTGAGGGGGATGGATGATGCTCTCCATGGTATAGAAATCACTGTCAGTACTTCAGTACATATTTTCATATGTGTGTGTGGTTTTGTTCGGTCGATCGGTCAGTTGGTTGGTTGGTTTGTTGGTTTTTTCCTTTTGTTTTCGGTTTGGGCTTTTTTCGGGGAGAGGGTTGGGTTGTTTTTTAGTTTTGTTTTGTAGTTGTTGTTTTTAAGAAGAATTCAGATTTCTAAATAATTCCTTACCTCTCATGAAGCTGTTGTGCTGCAACAACTAGAAACCCATTCTTGTTTAAACTTGAAAATAAACTGTTTCTGATCTGAAAAGCAAAAGGTAACATAAAAACTTAGAAAATCTGCTCTACCCAAAACCCCATGACACCCTCCAAAAACTGAATCTGCAAACAAATTCATCACTTTAATCGTAACATAGAAAATATACCAGTAATTAATTGCTGGAATGAAAATCTATATTCTTTCTTACGTGGGGGAGTTCCAAAGTAATAAATCTGGATCAGTTTTGGGTTTTTTTTTTTACACTTGTATCTGATGCCTAAAGTATCAACCAAAGCAGGAGCATTCTTCAGCCTGATTTCCTGTCAGCAGACGAGTATTCCCCAAAATATATTTACAATTCAGGATTTTGTGGGAGTTTTAACTGTACCAAAAATAAAGTTTGCATTGCTTATTCTGCAATCTGATATCCTTTGGCTGTGACACCCATCTCATCATTGCGAGTTTTGATTCAAATAACAAACACCATTTTGCATTGACTAAGACTAGTCAGAAAAATTTTCTAGATAAAGATAAAGATCTTCACATAAAGTTGCCTTGTTATTTCCCTGGGCAGTGTGATAGCACCGTGAAAGCAAAAGGATAATACTAGGGCCAGGACCAGGGCTACTGCTGACTCTCATCAGTGAGAGGTGCAGGTAGCCCCAGTGACTTGTCTCGTATGCACAGGGTGGCTGTGGAAGAGACCATGGCTCCAGTGACACCCTGTTTTTTCACCTATTACACAGAAATAGTACACAGACACATATGAAACTTTTGGTTCATGCCTCAGAAGCAGGTATTCAGAACTTATTTCATTAAAATAAGGGGAGACATTAAATTAACTTTACAAAGCCTTCTAAATAAATTCTGTGCTGGCAGAAGAATCACTTGCAGGGGATTCATATGCTTTCTACTGAAAAAAAAAAGTGGCTCTGTGCTTTTGGTGAACCCTTTATTTTTGCTTAAGGAAAGTAATAGCAAAAATTTTCATAGAGTTTAATGAGCACATACAGGGCCAGTATCCTGAGAAAAACCAAGCTGGCACATGACTTCTGCCTATTGCCTCCCAAAATTTCCTTTCCATACATATATTGGTTGCCCCATTGAGATTTAGGAATAGGCCAGCAGGAAAATTTCAATGTGTGCAGTTTCTCAAAGAGCTAGGCAACTGAAGACTCAGAGCAAGACCTGAGTCAGGTGGAAGGTAAGGACAGTAATTCACAGCCAGGGGCAGCAGATAGGCAAGACTATGACAGTAAGCACTAAGTTTGGTTTCAATTGCTCCTAAGTCAAAGCCTAGGTGAAAACCAAAGCCTAGAAATGAAGTTTTCCATCAGTACAAATCAGTCCATGGTCTTTCATTAATTTTCACACAGATGACTCTTCTGTGAGGTTACTAAACTGGCAAAGAGTTATTCTGTTCATTTCTGCTGAGCAAGTAAGAACATTTGGCTTACAGCATGAAAGTTGAGAACCAGGATCAGGAAGAAGAATTTGCGTGGATATACAGCCAGGGACAGTAGGAGAAGGAGGGAAAGACCATTTGCTTTCTTTATTTTGACCAGTTTTGAACACCACAAGAAGCCCATCATGCCCAAAACTCTCCCCACACATGAGACAAAATGAAGAAAACAACACAAAAATTATTCCAATTTAAGCAGATTCTTCCAAGCTAGTACTTCATCTTGCACTGCATATTTACAAATTGAATAAGCACAGTAAAATTAGTAAAGAACTATGGATCATTTCTTCATGTCCAGTAAATCTGTAAATAATTGGAAAAAGCAAATTTTTGAAAAGTGTCACTGGTCCCAGTTTGCCAGGTCTCTGTGGCAGTGTGCAGTCTATGACAGAAAAAGGAAAGATCTCTGAAAAATCAAACAGGTTACAGCAGATGGACGCACTCCTATTACAATCTGTTCTCCCCAAGATCACTTTGAGGCACGGGAGCAAAGCAGTGCGTGAGAGTTGCTTGCCTGCAGATAAACAGAAGGTTTCTTTCACTACAGCTAATGCCTCACATTTTCTTGATATGAATATTAAGGATATAGGAATTTACTGGCTCGTCTGAATAAACACCACATGTGCAGCTGTACTAAATATGTCAGCAGTGCACAGAGTAGAGCAGTTTTATTTGTTTGCTCAATACAATGTGTTAGCCTTGTATAAAATACATGCAGACACTATACCTATGTATAACTCAATGCACAATTTATTACAATAGTCATATATTATGTAACTAAATCAAAATAGGTTGGTCATAGTTAAAAATCATAAAAATGCATTCACCCCACGTATACTGTGTATTAGTTATTTGTTCTTACAGGTGTTTGTGATCAAAAAAATCCACAAGTCTGAGTCATTCAGTCAAGAAATACAGTGATAATACCACTGGTGCTTGAGATAAAAAAAGGTCATTTTTATAGACTAGGTCTTCTTGAGGATCTACAGAAGCAATATTCTATAGCTGTAGTTATTATAAGATTCATTTATTCTGTCACTTCTCAGTGGCTTGATATACTTTCAGGATCTAGACTTTCTGAATTTCCAGAACAAACCTCAAAAGGAAAAAACAAATATTGTTTCTTAAGTCAGTAGCAATCTTTGTAATCTTTATATATGAACACAAATCTTCTTGTAATTTTTTGTAAGGATTGAAAAAATAGTTTCAAAGAGATTGATGTTGTTGGATATACTCATTATTATCAATAAATATGTTGATTAACTGTTAACAATATCCCTGAACCTTTCTGCTGTCACACTCCTTAGACAAAGATTTAATATAAGAAAAGAACAAAAACCAAACTAGATGTTAAGAGTTGGATTTCATCTTGAAATAAGTAGTTGTCAACCATGGGTTTTCTTTGCATAGGGACAGAGAGGGCATTTTAAAATGCATTAGAAGATATTATATCTTCCTCCTTCTTCTGTCCAGGCTTAGTCTGGAAAGAAAATGTTCTCTTTCCTTGACTAGGAAAAAGGAGTTGTATAAAATCAAAAGAGTGCACATTCAAAACATATATATGATTGCTTTGAGACAAGGACTTTTCATTAAGAAGTGCAGTCAGAAAAGGACACAGTAGTCATTGTGCCTAGCAGCTTGCAGCTTGGGTAGTAGAGACACAACATGGTAAGGAAGAGTGAAATAAAGCTCCCTGCTTTTCCTCCAGGGAGGTGAGTACAGTCTCCTTATCTCCTTCATGGGCACAAAATCTGAAGGTGGTGAAGTCTTAAATTCCATTCCTGTGTGTCCACTGTGTGAAATCTCAGCCATCTCAGCTTTGTAAGGACCTCTGTATTTCAGAGTTAATTGGAAGAACCTGGTCCAGGATTGCTCTTCCATATGTGTAAGAGTGGGCAAATGCAGCAGGTAGTGGGGCTAATTGCTTCAAATATTCTTTCTTTGGAGATACTCCATAAGCAATCTGACCTAAATTGGTCCTGCCTTGGGCAAGGGACTGGACCAGCTGACATCCAGAAATCTTTTACAGTATGAATTCTTGGAATGGTCTGTGATTCCACAGGGGCTTTTGGAGGTGAAGAAGACTGTAAGGGCCCCTTCACCACACTGCCAACATGCAGTCCTGAGGTCCATGAGCAGAGACCTCTTAGTAGGAGACTAATACCAAATCTACCTTTTACATGTCCTTCAGAAGACATTTGGATCAAGAAACTGTCTTTGTAAAGCCCATCCCACAACCATAAAGAAATTGATCTTTTCTAGAAAGTGTACTTTGCATGTTTGGAATGAGATAAACACAGAAACCAAGCTGGGATTGTGATAGGCTGGACTGTAACAGGCATCAGCAGATGTGAGAAGGGGCACTCACATGAGCACTGCTGCAGCACTCTTTAGATAAAGATTAAATAAATTGCTCTAAACTATTTAACAGCCAGTAGCAAGGCCAGGTGTAGGAATACAGGTTAGATGCAGAACTCGAAGTACTGCTGAACTCCTTACAGCAGTAGATGTGCTAGAGGGCTACAAGCCCTGGCAAGTCGAGGCAAGACCCTGAAGGAGGAAGAGATCAGGGTGTATTGTATGTATGCAAGACAGTACAGGCCTGTACAAGTCTGTACTAGCCCATAGTTCAGCAATGTTAGTAAGAGACATAGATACGGTTGTTATGCTTGTAAGGTATATAAACCAGCAGTGTGTTCAATAAACTCAGCTTCATGATGGAAACCATGGAGACCCCATCTCTTCAGTCGCCTGACAGTCAGGCATAGGCAATCTTAAAACTGGGAATGATCTAGCTCAAGCATATCAATAACATTTTCTGATTTTCTTTTTATAAAATTACTTAGTATTCTGTTGAATAAAGCTGGAAAAACAATAATGCAATAAGCCATGTGCAAATATTCACAGTAAACATACAGTTTTCTTTCAGTAAATCAGTAAAAAGGTATTTCAAATACTACAAAAACCAACTTAGTTGACTCTTCAATAAATGCTTGCTGAGTGCTCCAGCTTCCCAGTTAATAGGCTTGGATGATCAAAAAAAGGAACAGTAATAGAGAATCTACGCTCATCATACTATGCTATTACAAGTACTGAATGCAAACTGAAGAACTGTGACTGAAGTGATAGAAGGACAAAGCTAACACAGGGAAGAAAAAAAGGTTGTATTTATTCGACAGGATGAACCCCACAGGCACCTTCAGACACGAAACCTGTATCACCTCCCATTTATAAATCTAACTAATTGCCTTCAGAAGGTTCCAAATCCAGCCAAGGATGTGGAGAAGATTCTACATTAGACAAAGCTCCAAGTACTTAAACTATTGCAACAGTTGTAGGGCAGGTTTGTAGGCAAACCTATGTTCATTGGAGTTCTAATTTTTTCAAAATGCAGACAACCACACTATGAAGAAGACCAGAGGTGGCATTACCCCATTTAGCTGTAAGGGGCTGATGCCACCAGGCAGGAGTCAGGGCTCTGAGTGCTCTAGGGTCACTTTAATGGCACAGAACCCCCAGATGTGGGGCCTCACCCACAGTCCAGGATGGGGGTTCAATCTTGCTGCTGGGAACATGCAGCCGCAGGAGGTTTGCATCTGACAGGCTGGGACAGCAGGATTTCCCCCAAAAGGAGAGTCAAAAGTTGTCTACCTTCTAGCATACTATCCAGATTTAAAAAAAGGAAAATTGGTGTCTGCGTTTGTGGTGGGCTTTGTTTGGTTGTTTTTTCTGGTTTTGTTTTGTTTTGTTTCCTGTGTGTTGTTTTTTTTCTCCCAAGCCAAAGACTGTTGCTCTTGTTTTCTCATTTCTTTGATCAAAGCATTAGCAAAAAATTAATGCTTCAAGAAAAAAAACCACCAATTCTGTTTCAAATTATTCACTTTTTTTTTTTTTTTTTTTTTTTTTTTTTTTTTTTTTTTTTTTTTTTTAAAACGAGAAACCTCTTTATAGTTAGTGAGTTAGTGTCTTAAGAAAGGACTAAGCCCTGATGTGGATAATGAAAGATTTGGGGTATAAAAACTTTAGAAAAACTGTATCTGATTCTTGGTTTCCTTGGCAAAGGAGCCATTAGTCATCATGAATCTTCTGTTCCATTGAGAGCTAGATTACACTCCTCAAAGGTTCAGTGATTTAGCTACATGAAAATTTCACATAACTTACTGTTACGTTTTAGAAGTGTTGGTCTGCACTGTATTTAATATTCAATCTACAAATAATTGAAAACTAGAGTTATAATTGGCAGCAGGTTAATGTAAAAAAGAGGGCTTTTAGAAAAGCAAATGCTGTTCTAGTTCCCATGGCACCATTCCCAATATTTGTTTTATACTCCTGAGAGAAAAGAGGAAAGCAGAACAAATGTTAAACCTCCCACACAAAATTCTCAAATATTATAATTCCCCCTAAGGCTCCAGCCTTGCTGTCAAATTGCTTTTTCTGTCAAGTTTCCAAATTCTTTTATTGAGAAAGGATAATAATTATAATTATCCAAAGTTTAAGTTGGTGAATTTTTTACTTAACATAGTTAAGCTGCAAATTCTCATTTAAAAACCTTGTGGAGTCATTAATTTAATTTACACAGTATGATTACCACAATGAGAAAGTTATATATATATATATATGCTTGTGTAAATGCATTTTTTGTTTAATTATCACCTTCATGGGAAAATTACTGGTTTGTATCAGCAATCTCAGTAATTATTCATAAAAATGATCTCAGTATTTATTACTTCAAAGAATTATTCACTTGTGCACATATTTTCTTCTTCACTTTCCAATGATGTACAAGTTCTGATGTACTGCCATATCACTTTTCTTATCCATTTAGCTGATTGTGCTTTCCATAATTCCTTGGGCTCAACAAGAACTTTCCTAGAATGCCCAAGAAATTGTTGGGTTTTTTTTCAAGATTTCAGTTCAGTCATGTTTATGCCTTTGGGGAGAGGAAATGTTATCAAAGTTCCCTTTATCATATTTTATTTGTAAATATGTTTTCAGTACTGCAGTCTTTGGCATTCACAGAAATTAATTTTTAATTTGGCCCCCAAGGGGTGGTACCACAGACCTTTAAACACTGATATAAGGCTGTACAACTCATCTGTTGTATGGCACTGTCAGGAGATACACTGGAGTGGTTGAAGAAACAGAAAGCAACAAAAGCAACACAGGTAAGTTAATAGCTGGAAAGACACCTTAGCTTCTCTGTGCATGCATGACAATTCTTCTGTTATCATTTAGTTAGATTCCATTAGAAACTCAAGTCTTCCCTGTACTAAATGCAAGATAAGCATGCAGAGCAGTTCAGATGAGATGCTTTGCAGAAGATGTGTTAAACGGATGAAGCAGCTGCTTGAAGAAAAAGTGCTGCAAGAAAACTCTTTTAGATGGTCACAGTTTTTGCACCAATATCCTTTAAAACCCCTAACTTTGGCACCAAATGTTAAGCAGAGAAATAGTCTCCTGCATCCCTGAGGGACTTAGGAAAAGTACTGAAGTACTCCAAATAGGTGCTTTTCAAAACTAGAACCTGTCAAAGTTTTTGAGATGTTCCTGTCAACAACCATTTATTGCTTTAAAGCTATTTGTCAAAAGTCTGTAACCCATAGATAATATATCACCAGATTTGGCTGCCTCTAACAGCACTCCATAGACAGCTCTTTGCAATCTGAGGAAGATCAGTCCACAGGCACTATCTGAATAGAACTCAGATTCTATCTGAATCCTTCAGCTGAATGATAAACCAGTACACACCAGTATCTTTACCAGTGCAGGCTGATTACAGACTAGACAGAGTTTAAAGGCAAGATTATTTAACCACCACCACCCCCCAAAAACACAATCAACCCCTCAGCTTTATACCAATAAAATACATTTATGAAAATCATTGCTAGAACTGGAAACAGTGGCAAGAAAGTTAAGCAATAACACATCTTATTAAACAGCTTAGTATTTGAGTTATTTTCAACATCTGCTCTACATTTCATTCAGCCAGAAGAGCTGTCAGGATAATCTTACAGCCGTGAGATCTGGGGCCTACTTTCTTAGACAAACTTGGTTCCCTAGGCACTTTTTTCTAGTGGGAAATATCGGCTGGGACATTGTTCCCTTTTTGATTGTTCCCTTTTTGATGTTTCCTTTTTCTCCCTTCTACTTATGACACTTCCCAGCAATTGTGTTTGTGCAGTAAGTATGTTTCAGAATGAGTTTAATCAAAATGTTTAACAAAGTAATTTGATGACTTCCCAGTCCTCTAAAGAAAGGCTGTTCTTCCAGGGTTAGTCTTTACTCTGGAAAAAAAAAAAACAACCCAACTCAAGCAAACAACAAAACAAAAACCAGCAAAAAGCTCAAATGTTTTGGAAGCAAAATGTCTTACTGGACAGCTCTAGAAACTGTCAGCACAAGAGGCTGCAATTAACAACCTACTCAGGTGCTCTTCCAGCAAAACTGAGTATTGCCTAAGCACCTTCAAGAGGCTTCCACTTCTGGAAGACCTGCAGAGAGACCAAGTGCTGTTCAGCATAAATGAGCTCTGAATGGATATCCTTTCCTTCCCGGGATTCTCCTTTCCTAGTTACTGCAATTGAGGAGCTGCAGTGGACAAGTGCAGGGAAGCTTCAAACAACCTCTGGCTCATAAATCCTTTTCATGGACCAAGCCCTCCCGCAAAGCTTTATGAAATCAAAAGGACCTAAGCCTCACAGTGATATTCAGTCTTTCAATCAGACTGGAGAATCCCAGAACAGTTTGGGTTGGAAGGGGCCTGCAAAGGTCATCCAGTCCAACTCCCCCCACATGTGACAACATTGATTGGCACGTCCCACCACCAATGCCCTATTGTAAAGGAATATCCTAATCTTTGAATTATGCAGGGAAATTGACTGATAGTTATTGTAGTCAGTAAGCCTTTAATAGTCTGAAAGACACATAAAGGTCAGAGCTACTGTATTTGGTTTATTTGCATCTATCTGTAATTATAAGCTCAGTTGTACATGGAAATGTAGCAAACCCCTGCCTCTATGATGTCAAGATGCTTGAAAAAATGGGGTTCTCCAGTTTTGTTGATAGCAGACGGTCAAAACTACAGTCCTTGTAACAGAGAGGCCTTGACTGATGGTTTGCTTTGCACTGCTCTCGGTCCTCCCCAGGCTGTGGGGCCCAAACCCTGGTTTGACAACAGGACCATGTATCTGCTGAGGTGTTTAAGATGATGCTGAGCTCTGTTAGAAAGTCCCAGCCCACAGTCCCTCAAGCAGCATTGGATGTGATGATCCTAAGCCAGAGTGACATCCAGGAGCATGATTCTCCAGACCCTTTTGAATGCAAGCACAGCTGGGTAGTTTTAGGATGAGGGCCTTCCCCAGGAACAGAGTGATTTTTCCTTCATATCTGGATTACATAGGAGGCTGAGCACCAGCCTAGCATTATTCCTAGATTATCAACTGGAGCAACTGCCCTATTTAACGATTAATGGTTACCTCAGATGGAATAATTGATGATCATTCTCTCTAGCAGCAAAAATCCTTCAAGATGTTTCCATGACAGCTCTTCACTTCTTCCGCAGAGCTGGAACTCCAGAGCAAACTACCATACAAGTATTTCTACGGTTCTAATGATTACAACTTATTTCTGGGCCATAACAAAAGAAATCTAAGAGAAAGAAAAGTTTCTTGGAAAACAGCATCTCCCCAGTCTAGCTTGCTGCATATTGCTGAGTGCAATACCAAGCCTCTGTTGATTTCCAAAAGTTTGCTTTAAAATCATCATATTGTTCTCAGTGTCTGGCCTTGCCTCTCCTACCCTGGGCTCTCATCCTTTTTTGAACTGAGAATTAAAAGGTGCAACAGTGCATTGATAGGGAACCATGAAAGTAGGATAATTCAAAATGAATGTTTCTGCAGGTCCAAAACTTCAGAGTTATTTAACCTTTAAAATAAATTGTAGAAAAATCACTGTCTTTGCATCATTTCTAGTGAATAAATTGGGTAATAAAATCCTTCTGTCTTCAACCTCCTCTACTCCAATTTTTAAAATCATGTCATAGGATCTGGATCAGAAATGAAAAATTTTTGCTGCTTGGAAAAACATTAGTCATGGAAACATCTCATAAAAATAAGCTGTGCTCAGCTTATTTGCTCAGTCTATATTTGCTTTTTCCAAGAAAAAGAAAAAATATTTTACTTTTCTATTTCAGAATTACTTAACTCTTCTAAAATCCCACATTTCAATGTGCTTAGGCTGAAAGTCTTTGTATTCAACAGGCTCCATATTTCATCATCTATGCTTATAGTGACCTAGATCCCAGATATTTTTCTAAACCCACCAGCCAGTGGATGAGATGGTAAAAGTACACCACAAAATAATTTCTGCTGCAGCATAGAGAACTCCCTGCTTTTCTTCTTTGGATCAAATTCTGCAACCATTTTCTTGTATCAGGTAAAACATTTTAAATTTCAGAATTTTTCTGTAAGGCCAAGCAGACAAATTCTATGGTGTTACATTACATTACAGCTGACATTACATCCTGAAGAAGGATTTTCACTGCATCAAAGTCTTGCTCACTAGGGGTTTCAAAATTTTCAGTCAGCATTCCCATTCTCACACAACTTGCTAAATCTCAAGGATTCAGTTTTGCCATCTAGTGGCTTTAAGCAGAATTAAAAGAAATTTGCTAATGACAAATTTGAAAATTATTGTGATAAAAGATGGCAGTTTTAATTTACGGTTATATTTGAAAAAAATATTTATACCTGGAAAAGAGGACTATTCCCTCCACATAACCATTAAATGAACACTGAAAGAAAACAGGATTAATGTGTGGCCACTGAGACTCTGTGAAAACAACAGCTGAGGTTACTGCATTGGAGTGTGGGACGGAGTCGCACTGACTGAGGAAGGAAGTAACTCGGAGGACTCCTCATATCCAATGTGTCTTTTCTTATAGCAATCCTGGAGATTCATAAAGACAATCCAAGCAGAACTCTCTTCTGCTGCCCACCTCCCTTCTATTTTAGGGGGGTGGATACAGAATAATATTTAACAAGTTATTTGCAAAAGGAGTATAATGAACAGACACTTCGACTTAAGAGAGAGGCTCTTTTTACCTACAAATAGATGCCATAATAAAAAATTAATAGAACTTCACAAGTTCCATTCAAAATTTTAACCCACAGTGTATAGTGTTCATTTGTAACTGTAACTCAGGATAAAAATATTTCATTTTATGAATGTATAATATAACATTGATTTAAAAGATACAAATAAAGAAGCAACAAAATGCACTATCACTAAAGTATTTCAACACCAACAGCTAGGAGGCATCTCTGAACTGGATACCACCCACTTGAATCTCTTCATTTTCTCTTTAAAAAACTACATTTTGGGTTGGGACCTTAAATATCATCCAGTTCCAGCTTCCACCACTCCCTCGGGCAGGGCCCTTCCCACTAGTACAGCTTCTTTAGAGCCCCATTCACCCTGGCCTTAAACATTTCCAGGGATTGAGATCCACAGCTTCTCTGGGCAACTGTGCCAGTGCCCCACCACCCTCACAGCAAAAAACTCCTTTCAAATATCTAATCTAAACCAACCCTCTTTCAGTTCAAAATTGCTCTCCCCTGTCCTATCACTACACACTCCTGTAAAAAAGTCCCTGTTCCTCTTTTTTATAAAACAAAACCACCAAACGAAATTTGTCTTTAAGGATAAAACATTTTAATTATACTTCATGAAGAAAACATGGTCCACTCTGGTTCATGTAATTTCAAAAACATGATGTGAAATTGTGATGGGAGCCCCCTAAATTTTACAAAATACAATTACGTGATCTCCTCAGTTTAAATTTTTGAACCTGATGTAATTAAAACCCATAATAATTGATATTAAATTTCAAGATAAAGAGATGTCAGTATGACAGATTTGGTCTGTCCCTGAGCACTTTGAATTCTTCCCAGTTTCACACCTGTTATTTCAGATGTATGGATATAAAGTTAGTGATTAAAAAACGGAACAGAAGCCTGCCTACTTTAGTAATGGCAAAAAAATGGAAACTGACTTAAAACAAAAACCTTTTACAATCCTTTTACTGACATTTGAAATAAAGGTTTCCAAAAAATATGCTGCGAACTTCCTTAGTTGTTTATTAATGAATATTTTGAAAAACCAGACAAGGCATTCCAGGTTCTTTAAGGTGCTCACATTTTATTTTACAAATGCATAAAAGTAGCACAACTTATATGAAAAATATAACAATTCAGTCAACTAAAAAACAGTAGAGTATCACACACAGTCTGCAAGATTCTTTTTTTCTTCAAATTGTTTGTCTACTGCAAGTGAAAGGGCCTGAAGAAAAGTTGTCATTGTAACACTGGGAGACTGAAAATAAGAGAACATTTTGTTGGACACACCACAGCAATAGGTAGACATAATATTTTACAAACAAATCACAGTATTTAGAAGAGAAATATTTGAATTTCATGTTACAAAAATTGAAAAATGCTATAAAACAAACTGCAAGTTCATTTAAAATCAGCTAGCACAGAAAAGTCAAAGTCAACCTGTGCGAAGTCTTCAGTCACAATATTGTATATTTGCTTAGAACATGGTTTTTACCAATTTATTATTTATAAAATGGTAGAGGTTTGGAGTTTTTTTCAGCAAGGAATTATAAGAGCACCAATATTAATGTTCATTAATTTAATTAAAAGTAGAATGCTCAGGTCAATCCCAATTGTCTTCAATCCTATTCTAAATTATGGGCAGCACTTAATTGTTTCAGTCTACAAAACTTCAGAAACAAGTACAATTTAGATTAAAAGGGAGATTTGGACCAATCTTTCACTTCAGGCAGTGTTCAGATTTCTTCCTGCCTCTCTCAAACCCAACCCAAAATACAATGAACAGAATAAACTCACTTGAATTTAATAAACTTACTTGAATATAAAGTGCATGTGCTAGGAAAGGAAGCTTTCTCAGGACCCGGCCACCAAGACCTTCACTTTTTCTGTGGTAAAACAGAGACAAGTGCTGCTTAAATGCTAAATATCCACTCTTAAAATAAAGCCTTTCCTTTTCCTGTGTTTCTCCATTAAGTTGCTCTTAAAGAACCTCACATGACAATTGAACAGGTCACTTGCAGCTCTTTTAGCAGGAGCAGGGAGTGAACAGACAAATTCTGCTCATGGGAGGCTATGCAGCAACAGCAGAGGCACAGCTGCCTGCCAATGCTTACGTCAGACCCTCCACATAGTTTTGCCAGTCTCATGAATTTGGGGGGATGTCTACCACCACTGCACAGCATGGTACAGACACAATCACTTTGGGAAGGATTGGGAAAAAAAATGGTTTGAATGCTGGACCTTATGGGTACTGCCTGTCTCTTTCTACCCAGCACTTACAGACAGTTTCCTTCACCTCACCCACTTGGTGTATGCTTTCATCTTCTCCAAGCACCACTCTGAGTACGTAAAATGCAAACCTCCGTTCCTGGAAAAACTTACTTGCTTTTACTTCACTCCTCACTGGTTAAGACTGCATACTTCAGGAACAGAAAGAAAGTACACTTTCCAGACTTTACGATATTATTTTGTTTCATAGGAACCAGCACTTTGGAAAAAAACATTGCTTGATATTGTAAATATAATTTTTGTTGTTTCAAGAACTGTGATGCTGCAGTGAAAGACCATCTGCTCTACCAGCATCCTCAGCAAATCACAACACTGTCCATTTACATTTACTCCTTTCTTCCTGGTTTCTGTCCACTTATATCTCCACACTAAACAATGATCTAGCAGATGGCAAGGCATTTCAAGACACTTTCTTAGCAGGACCTAAGGCTCATGCTATCTCTACAAAAGTGCATTACAATTCCCAGCATCCACTGAAACCTAAGGCTAATCCAGCCAGCAACTCTTCAAGAGGACTTTCAATGGTAGAGCACAAACCAGAACCAGTACCAGGCCAAGCCAGACCTGAGACTAAGAAACGTTAGCAAATTGCAATTGCTTTCACTTTTTGTCCCCTGAAGATTTTTGTACTATCCCAAACACAAAAAAACATGGAGTTGTTTCAGATCTCTAGTTGTTAGGAAATTTGGCTACTTTTACACATTTCATAACTAAGTATATATGTATGAAAAAAGTAGAATTCCAGAATCTTACCTTGAGATTTCTTTTAGTACAAGGCTTAACCTTGACACATTATTTTCCATGAAGCCAATCATCTCAAGCTCTCTGAGTGTCAGAAGCTGCTGTCGAGGATATATTATTTGACACTAGAAAAGAGAATTACACTCTGTTGTATGAAAAACAAATCATTCAAAATTAGGTTCTAAGGTAAGAGTGGAAATACAGAAAAGGAATGAAATTTATGTATTTTTGTTACTTAGGAAGTATGATTAAAATTTAAAATTTACTAAAGTAGGACATTTTACAGTTTTGCTTTCAGGTATTACCTTCATCAGTTCTTCCAGGCAAGAAAGATATATTCTAAATATTGCTGCAGTAGATGGAGGTCCAATGTATTGTTTTATGTCAGCCCTGTCTACAAAGGCCATGTCAATTTTCTCTGTAATATTTGAGGTAGTCAGGATAACTACATTGGGATACCTTCAAGACAAAAACAGATTTTTAGGTCACATATAAAAGATTTATCTCTTTTTGTGACTGGCAAGTTGAGACCTTCTTTCCTATGATTCAAATAATTTTATGCAATAAGCTGTCACATCATTCTTGTCAATCAGGAATTACAATAAATGATCTGAAGCTCTTGGCCAGGTATCACCAGACTATTTCAATGCACAGTCTCTTTCCTTCAGCTGTTCCACAAGTGTCCATAGTTCCTCTAATTCTATTTCAGAAGTGATATATGTTAACTATCTAGAACCTACTGGCACAGCTTCTGACACACACAAAAAAAGATGTTGATAAGAATTGAAAATCTGAATCATTAATCAACATGTTTTCCATTTCAATTTTGATGTCTGCTCTCCAAGCAGACATCATGATGATCTGTCCTTTTTCTCTCCCTGTCTTTAGGGGAAGCATACTGTCCATAGATTTGATTGTCCACCCAGGTACATGCAAAATATTCTGCTGGATTACTCCTATTTCTTTTCAAAATTAGCATCATTAACAAAGAGTAGTTCACTAACTAATCTGGTTTAGTATTCCAAGTAACAATTGAAATTTAGCAGGAATAGGGATACTGAAACTGTCAATTACCTTTTGCTGTTGCAATAATATGCAAACAATACCTTTTAATCTGATCTATTTGTGTCAGTACAGCATTGACCACACGAATAGCATCTGAAGGCTCTGTGCCTGCCTTGAAGGCACTGCGGGCTGCTGTGAGGCTTTCCACCTACAAAAACCCAAACCAATCAACCAAAACAACAACAAAATCACCAAACACCAAAAACCCCAAAAGACTGCACTTTTGGAGTCCTGGCAGCAAACAGGTAACCCATNACCAAAAACCCCAAAAGACTGCACTTTTGGAGTCCTGGCAGCAAACAGGTAACCCATGCAATACACCTTCAGACTCCTGTGCCTACTATCTAAAATTAATAATAATCTTTTATTAGGTAATAAAATAATAATCTTCATAATCTTTTATTAGGTAGGAACTGCCAGGAAAAAAGAAAGGCATGTCAAGCAAGCAAAGTGTAGTGAGGGAAAATCCTGTTTAGATGGCAGAATGGAGGCTGGTCTTCATTTTAAATTTTGGAGGTGGAGGAACGGGACACACCACCAGAATACAAAGCTAATAAGGTACATACTTACTAGGTTGCTTTTGTACACAAGTTTGAAGAAAATCTAACGACAATGAACTGAATCATATTCATGTTTTTTAGAGCTTTACAACAAATACAAATAGTACAAATCTGGGCTACTTTGAAGTTTAAAACAATATTCCACTTGTAAACATAGCAGCAAGGGAAATTCCACCACGAAAGGTTTCAATTAATTTTCAGCTGGAATTTGCCTGCTAGGTCACACTATGTTCCTTCCAAACCTCTCAAATCTGCAGCGGTCAAAACTAAAGTTCACTCATCGGCACGATCACGAAGCTTACGAAATAGCATAAATTAGCTTTTATTGTTCTTTATGAATGAGCACCACTGCAGCTCCTTCCCATCAATTTCCTTTCTGCTATAGTTTATGTACAACAATGTTATTGGAATCATACCTCATCAATCAGTACAAATACAAGAGCATCTCTGTCATCAACTAACTCTTGGATCTTCTGGAACATCTTGGTTACAAGCTTGCCACTCTAAAAAGACACCATATGCACATGTTAACTCTTCCCTTACCACACAATTTTCTAAGGCCTATCACATTAAAAGGTGTAAATGCCTGGGTTTTAAAACAACTTTCCAATAAAACTTCTCTTTAAGCATTCTCAAACACATTAATTATTCTGAGCAATCTCTGATGCACATACTTAGGATAAAGGCTCAACAGAGTAATTACAATGTAATTTCTAAAATACGAAGTTTATTTTATTAGGTACATCAATACATACCTCAGAAAACCATTTAGAGAAAAGGCTATGGCTGTTTATCTCAATTAACTGTCCATATCTATACCTAAAGTATGAAGAGAAAAAGAAGAATCAGCTCCATTCTAAATAAAAATCAGTGACATCATTAACTTCCATAAGTTCTGACCCTGGAATTCTGTGAATTATTACTTTAAATTACTTACCTTTCAAAATATAATACATGTTTTATTGGTATTATTTCTGTTGCTGGAACTTGTCATGTTGCTGAAAATGTCACTAGAATTCTGTATATTAAATTGCTATTAGAATTTCTTCATTAGGACAGGGTAACTCTTACTATGATAAATGCCTCATTCTTCTCTTTGTATAAGATTTCCTTCAGTATAGGAAGAAATGACAAAGTATCTCAATCACACATTATAGTGCCCATGATTTTCATACATTTAGTTTGGGCTAGAGTCAGATCATGCCAATAATTGTACATCATTTATGCTACACCTTGTATTTTATATAACATTTATTTTTTATATAAATTTGTTAAGTTGCTGTGAACTTTTAGGCTATTTCTTATTATCTGTCTGATATACAAACCGAACTTTGGAGATTGTGGCATTCAGACAATCCAAGTACAAAAGAAATTAGTTAAAAAAATCACTGCCTATTAAAACCAGGCTCTATCAAACGTGAAGATACAAAAAAACCCCAAAAATACTCCTCGATTCTTTGCCCTTTAATATTCACTGATGTACAAAGTGAGCAAAAATTACTGTACTGCCACTGGAATGTCTTTTACAGACCTGGGCACAAATAATTACACATTTTACAAGGCCTTAAAATATCTTAATCAGTCTAGCAGATTAATTTTATTGCTAGCCTGGTGCACTACAAAAAGAAGACACATTAGCACTAGGTACAAGTTACTTGAAATCCAATATGACATATACCTGGGCCAGTGAAAAAGAACAACTAAGTATGGTAAGCTAAAGTGAAAAAGTTAAAAAAAAAAAATCACCTGTATGACAGTCGAATTGTCAGCTTCTGAGCCAATGCTTTACAGAGAGAAGTTTTCCCAGTTCCAGGAGGGCCTGGTTTGAAATCAGATCCATACATTACACAGAGTCTGCATTAGATTGTTAATGACATCTAACAGATTTTAAACTACTCTATTTCATTACAGCACTAATTGTAGAGTAAAACCACAGCAGATAATGATTGTGTACACCAGAGTATTTTGAGAAAATTGCTTACTTGACTATAATCCTAGAGCTAATGTTTGATTTTATATACTTTTCAATTATTAGTATAATTAATGTCACATTTTGTATGCAGACACCATAAAGTTAAAACACTCAAGAGCCACAGAAGCAAAGTGTATCACCCCTGCAGGGCTAATGCTCATCTGCATTCTCTGTAATCAGTGCTATACTCAAATCTGTATCTTTCTGAAACACACTCCTCTAACATGGAAAACAGAAACATACCATGATCAGTTTCATCAGCTGTCCACTTTCCCAGAAATTTCTCCCTTGGGGCAACTCAGATCATCTTGGAAACTATACTCTGGGACAAACCTTTTGGATCTGGCTTAAAACCCCATGGAAGAGCCACAAAGACTTCATCCAAAGAGGCAAGTACAAGCACAGTTACCAGAGTATGAGTCTGAAATAAAGTCTTTCAAACAAGAACATCCTGAAGCTTCTAAATTGACAGTTGTAGTTTAAGTACAATCAACAAATATTTCCACTATGACCTTTTATTTTTGAATACCAATCTTCATGACAAAATCAATACAAGATGCATTTTCCAAGAAAACAGATTCACTTGATGCTAACCACATTTGTGGTATAACCCCCACAGTAAGCTAGGACTGACTGAAGATTTCAGCTTCACTGAAATAACAGTAACAAAACTAGCAAGAGCTGGCAACAGAACACAGTGTCAACAACAAAACACAGATTGTTTTCCCAGTTTCCCCAAAGTTTTTATAAAGCTATAACTAACAAAATATTTAGCACTGCGATAGAAGTTAAACTAACATATACCTCCTAATATCTTCAGTATCTGCATTATTTTTGTTCATTACGTAAAAATGCAACAAAATCACTCAAAAGTTAAAATTCAGACATCCACAGTCGTCGTTGCACTGTAAATTTTAGAATTTAAATTAATGCAAAACACAGTACATGTGAACATTGATTTGACTCTGACATTGCATTTCATCCAAATCTCTACTATTGAGGTGCTGCTTTTGTATCCCCTCATTTCACTACACAGGACTGCAGTACCAGTCCTTCCAGAAGGATAGTATAAACAGACAGCCAATGAATCTACTTGGTTTAAAAGAGATCATTGTTACCATGCAGCAAAACAACTCTGTTCCATGATATCACGTTGCTGTCAACATTTTTGTCGGAAAATAATAATGTTGTAGTCACATAATCGAGTAACTAAATAAAGAGGAGAAATACAAAGACACAAATTAGAGACATAACAGCAAATATAACTACAAATAGAATCAATCTGTAACGATGTTTATTGTGTACTCATAACAACAACAAAAAGAGCTCATGTCCTGCAGTCATAGGCAAATTTATTTCTGCAAAGGATGGGAATTCATTTCTGTCCTGCTCTAAGAATATGAATAGCATGTACTTGACACAAATGGAGTTCTGGAACTTTTAAATGAATAAATTAAATGCTTTAAGGAAGGGAAATTGATTTCATTTCTCATTGTCCCATGTACTGTGTGTCTATAAAAAAACTGCCTAAGCACAGAGAATCAAAGACTCAGACTCCGGGTCCTGTTTAGATGTTGTACAGGCATACACTCGTTCAGTTTCTTGTAGTCAGCCCACCAAACAAAGCACTTCCCGTCACATTTATTTCCCTTTTACTGAAGCATTCCCATTTACAGAAGCATCAGCTACTGCAAGGAATTTGTCGATTAATTCATTCTTCCAAATAAGGGGAAGTGCACGTATTTCTTGGAATACTCGCTTTGAAAAATACTGCAGTTTCATCTTAGCATCATCTAGAATTAGGAAGCAGAGAACTCTTTCAATTTCAAAAATAAAATGAATATGAACTTCAGGTGTGAATCTATAATGACTTTTACCTATAATAAGACCTGATACCACATTATCTTCTGCTGCTCCTACCTGTAACGTGTTGATGGGACAATACAATTGTGCTCCTGCAATATCTCATGCTCAAGGTGGAGTAATCACACAACAGCAAAAACAAATGAACTTAATTCACATATTTCCCAAAANGTGGAGTAATCACACAACAGCAAAAACAAATGAACTTAATTCACATATTTCCCAAAATTCTATCGACACTGTGCTATTTTGAAAATTCACAGCAACCATTTCAGAGCCTGTAGAACCCAACCATGCTCAGGCATTTACATGGTTTAAAGAATGAAGATTCAACACAATTTTACAGCAGTAGTTCTAGTTTCAGCCTTTAAAAGCAACCATTTCTTCCTACCTATATACACTTACACTCAACAGTGATCAGCTTGCTGTTATTTAGTACACCAGCAAGTCTAATTAAACAGTCTTGCCATTTCACAGATGACTTTGAAAGCTACTCCATAAATTAGACAAATGTGGATATATTAATTGATATTTACCTTATAAATTAAGAAGTACAATCACTGGAATGTTTTGCATTTCTATATTTGGTTATAAAGACTTAAGCGAGAATACTGTGTCTATGGTATTACAAATAAGCTAATGAATTAATTATTTGTGTCCAAGAACTTCAGTTAGAAGCTGAATTGAACTATTTGTGGGTTTTACTTGCATCACAATTACTAAATTTCAGATTATGGTATTACTGCTCTACAAGCTCTGGCAGTTACCACAACCTCTGATGAATGCACAGGATCTTCAAGCTAGAAAATGACCCCATGGAAGTGTTTTGTTTCTTTTCAATGTCTTGCCAGCATTCAGGTGGCAGGGCACTCAGCTCTGGCCAGATCATTGAATACGTATTTGCATGAAGAGTAACAGTGCTGGCCAACACTACTGCCAAGCCCATTTACTGTTTAGCTGCTGCCAGAAACAAAGTTAAACTCCCATTCCCTTCTGCCCAGCCTGCACCCATATCTCCATAGGACACAGCAAACTTCAAATAGGCTTAATTTCAGCTCTTACTTCTCAAGCAATCTTAATTGTCATTAATTTCGAACTTACATTTGATTTTACTTCAGTGTCATAGATAAGATTTTCCCAAAGGCCGTGGAATTCAGCTGCAAAAGCAATGTATTACATACCTGTTTAGGATAAATCAGTCTGGAAACTTGTAACTCATCACTGCAGCACAAAACAGTTTTCAAATTATGCTCAATTGAAATGAAGAATTAAGAGCAGATATATGAAAGCAAGTAAAGCATCTGTGGGGAAAAATGTTATTTCCCTCAAAACACAAACATCACTTTCTAACAGACAAATTCAGCAGTTCCCCAGCTTCTAATTCCTCCATTAATTGTGACAAGAAATTAACATTAATTTCTTAACATGAAATGAAAAATATCATTCCTGCCATCCTCAGTAGAAGATAAACTTAAATTTCACCAAGGGAGCAATGAAAACTTGTGCTAGGAGGAGGGTTCTAAGGCAAATTTTATCATACAACTTCACTTATTTTTCTTTTTTTTTTTTTTAACATCAAGATGTAGGGGACCAAAAAAAACCATGTAGCTGAATAATGCATAAAAAATGGAAGTTGTCATTTGAGTATCAATCATTCCTAGCTGTTGGCTTCTAACTTTGCTGAAGCAAAGAAAAGTAAATAAGATTGAACAACTATAAACCACAAAATTGTGGCAATAATGTCAATGTATCAGATTTAATTCTTCCTGAAAACAAATGTAATGGATAGTTGGGCATTCTGCAACACGGAAAGAGTAGGAAATGTCCCAAAATTACTGTCTCTCTGAGCTAAAGCTCACACCTGTGCTTCCCCTTCCAGGTAGAGAACCCAACTTCCCCAAGCACAAGACAGTAACAGGCAGGTCTGGCTCTATCACAGAGGAAAGCCTTATTTTTCCCCTCCAGAAGACAAAGACTAAATCTCTTTACTTTGTTTGTCTGTTTCATGTATAAGAGCAGTACTGTCTTGGGGGCTGGAAGCCAGAAGTGGGCTCTGGAAAATGAATATTTAAAGTGATGAGTTTCTTGTGGGTCTTCAAATAAAACTTGGAATGCAACCACCAGTGTTAAAAACTTGCATGCTTCTGATTATGACTTTATATTTTAGACCACAAGACCAGTTATTTCCACACATCCACAAGTATTACAGAAATAAATGATGTGCTTTGGAATCACCTGCAGCAGGTCAGTCAAAACCACAAAGGAAAAAGTCCAAATATATTTATTCCATTAAGAAAAAAGTCCAAACATATTTGTTCTATAGACAAACAATAAATACAAATAATACCTTTAACAGGTAACTATAAACACTTCTAGCCTTTGCAATATTTTTTTATTGCTCTAGAGGTTCCAGAAATGTCACACAGGTACCTGACGGTAGCACCCAGTGGTGAGCTGCAGTGATATCCTCATTCTCTTCTTCCAGGTTTTCAGAGGTTGGTCCTTCTTCATTCAGATGAAAAATATGAAAAGAAAGACTGCTCATGCTCAGGTCAATAGGCTAGAATGAACATAAAAAAGATTTGTTATGTGTCACATTTCTCATTCAAAGCTAGCTGAACAAAAGGAACTTTCAGTTCTCAGCTGGCATTTATCTCTGAAGACCACTACCTCTGTTTCAGACCTTACTAAGCAGTATAAAAAATTTAGCCACGTTTTCCTGGATATACTAGTCAGCCTAAGAAGAGATGCTCCATCATCCTATAGACTTTGTCTTGCTTATGACCTTAGGGTACCACCAGTCTACCTACAACTAGTTCAGGGGCACATAAACAGAGCTGCACATTCTTGACGGGGAATACCTGTCTGTCCCTCAGTTTCAGCTCCGTATCCACGATTGCCACAGACTGCACGTTGTTGTTAAGGAAAGCATCGTCAAACTGTGTCCACTTGTAATCACCAAACACGATGTTGTGTCTGTTCAACAGCTTTAAGACACTCATCTTAATATCTTCTTTCTTGGCCACACTAACAAAAAAGGAACACCATTACTCTATGGCATTGACAATTATAAGGAAATCTGAATTAGTGTGCATTATGCATTATTTCATACGTGAGGCCTTCACGGATAACAGCTTCTACCTCACACACACCAAAAAACCCAACCAACTAACCAACAAACACCCTCAATCCTAAAAAAACAACCAACACAAAAAAACCCCAAACCCACTCAACCCTCCTCAACATTATACAGGAAAAAAGAACCTGTCAGATTCAGTCTGTCTGCAAAAGCAACAAGCTTGATAGTTGTTTTTAATTCGTGCACTAAAAGACATAATCCAAATTATGTTTACTCTGTTAGGGGTCATACGAGGGGATACTGAATGAGACAGCTAGAAGATTTCAAGAATGGAAAGCAGTTATGCAATCTGTGGTTTAGTAGGAAACCCAGAAAGACTCAGAGTCAAGCTACAGACAGAATTTGGTAAGCGTAGCTTGGAAGCTCAGTTATACTTTCAGGAGACCTGAAACATCAGGATGGGACATAATATAAGGAGAATTCCAGAAGAGACAAAAACTACAGGAAAAGGAATACCATTTGAAGATTTAACTTAATTTTGCAATTTCAGTCACCTATAACCAGTGCAAATTCTCAGTTCTCTGTTAAGCCTGGCAAAAATAGATCAGTGGATATTTTACACCTTGATTTTCCTAACACCTCAGACATGCTTTCCCATATCCTTTATCCAAAGTGGTAAGATAAGAACTGGATAAATGGACAAGGATTGGACTGTCTAGCTCAGAGGGCTGTGATTAGTACAAATGTTAAGCAGAGCTGTCAGTAAGGGAAAAGTGGGGAAAAGGCAGTGTGGTGCTGTTAGTATTGGGACCAGCACTGTTTTTGCATCCTTGACAACGGGATGAAAAGTAACTGCATCAAGTTTATGGATAACACCAAAGCAGGGAGACTGTCAGTATTCTGGAGGGCGGGGCTGCTGTTCAGAGGGGCCTCTGCAGGTAGGCAATATGGTTTGACTGGAAGCTTTTGATGTTCAACAAAGGTAAACATGAAATCTTAGCTCTCCATCCACTGCCCAGACAACAGAACAGATCAGAGGCCAACTGGATGACATGCAGTTTTGAGAAAAGAGGCCACGGGTACTGGTGGACAAGCTGGCAATAAGTCAGCAGAGTGCCCCTGATACAAATGAGGGCAACCTTGTGTGAGGCTGTGCTACCAAGACTGCAGATGTTAGGGAGAGCAGCTGTTTCCATCTGCTGGCTTTGTAAGACCACATCTGGAGTACTGTGAGCAGTTGTGAGCACCAGCACAAAAGAGACAAGGATAAAATGGGGCAAACCCCGAACGTGGCCAACAACTTATGAGACCGGATGACATGACCCACAAGATGCAACTGAGATAAATGTATTTGTTCAAACTTAGGAAGAGACAGAGGTGAGGAAACTCCCCGGAGAGCACAGAGAAGGCAGAGCGGGGTCCCTGTAGGCTCTTGAAGGTGCACAGAACGAGGGCGAGAGGAAACAGGCACAAGCGGCAGCAAGCAACGCTCCGATCAGAGACCTGCTCGACTTCTGGTGAACTTCCACATGGATCTGAGAGGCGTCACACACGTTTGGGAGTGCCTGTTTCAAATTTCCAGCGGCGTCATCCATCCTTCTCGCTCCTAGGGGAAAAGCGATACCAAAGAGAAGCGACTTCCAGCGACCGCTACACGCCCACGGCACGAACGGCCCTTTCCCGGCGCCTCGTCCAGGTGCACACCGCCCACCGCAAAGACCGGGTACGGTACCGGGACCAGGATCGGGATCGCCACTTCCCTCCCTCAGGAGATGGCGACGACAGCCTCGGGACACGCCGCGAGCGCAGTCGCGCGTCCGGACGGGCGGGCGCGCTGCTCCCGCCTCAGCGCTGGGACAGGGAATTACCTCAGGCACGCACGGCCTCGGGAGCGACGCGCCGGCGCGACGGGAATTGCGAGCGCAGGCAAGCCTGAGGCACCGGGCACCCACAGCGACAGCCGCTGTTTGTAAAGGGCGCGCTCGGCGAGGCAGGGCCGGCCCCTCACCCGGATCTTCCTCTGCGGCGGGCGGGAGGGTCCGCCCGCCCCAGCGCTTCCGGCGGGGCCGGCTGCGGCTCCGCCATGGGGAAGAAGCACAAGAAGCACAAAGCCGAGAAGGCAGAATGGCGCTCGACCTCCGCCACCGCCTATAGCGGTAAGGGCCGGGGGGGCCTCTTTGTACCCGGGACGCACCCACCCCTTCCCCCGGCGCGGCTGTCGGCGGGGCCCGGCGTCCCTCCGCGGGCTGGGGGGCCTGGGCAGAGACCCTGCCCCGAGTGCCGGAGCTGCCGGGGCCGGGGGCGGCCCGAGGAACGCGGGGCGCGCGGTGGGGGGTGAGCCCGAGCGTCTCCGTGCTTCCTACGGCTGTTCCTGGGTGGATCCGGCCGCTGCGGTGCTCGAGTGATGCTGGATTTCACCTTGCTCTGCAAGGACTTTGCGGCGTTTTCAGGGGAGGCCGAAGAGCCGGTTTCTTATGTCTTGCGGGTCTGTGGAACATCACGACGTAAGACGTGCAGAACGACTGTTTGTTAGCTTGGATTTGCTAGTCTTAGCTATTGTTTCTCTTTCCAAATGTATTGTGTATATTTTTGATTTGCAGCGAATTCTTATAAACAGTAGTTCTAGAAGAAGCTTTGGAGGTGAGGGTGTTTAGCCTGGAGACAAGGAGACTCAGGGGAGACCTTAGCACTCCGCAGCTGCCTGAAAGGAGGGTGTAGGCGGGTGGGGGTCGGTCTCTTCTCCCAGGCAACCAGTGACAGGACAAGAGGACATGGCCTCAAGCTGCACTAGGGGAACTTCAGGTTGGACACTGGGAAAGAATTTCTTTACGAAAGGGATAATTATATATTGGAATGAGCTGCCCAGGAAGGTGATGGAGTTACTGTCCCTAGAGGTGCTTAGGAAAAGACTGAGTGTGGCACTTAGTGCCATAGTCTAATTGACATGGTAGTGTTTGGTCATAGATTGGACTCAATCTCAGCGATCTCTTCTGACCTAATTGAGACTGATTCTGTAATTGCTGTGTGCTATTACCTCCCTGTGCATTTATTAATTTCTTTTTTTTAATTTAGATTATGTGGACAAGCCTTTGGAAAAACCCTTAAAGCTGGTTCTTAAAGTTGGAGGCAGTGAAGTCACTGAACTTTCTGGGTCAGGGCATGATTCTAGTTACTATGATGATAGATCAGATCATGAGCGAGAACGACATAAAGAAAAGAAGAAAAAAAAGAAGAAAAAGTCAGAGAAGGAAAAAGAAAAGCATCTAGATGACGAGGAAAGAAGAAAGAGAAAGGTAAGCTGTGATTTTTAGAATTCAGACACACCAGCCTTCGTGCTTGCTTATCAGGTCTAAAATCTGGTGCAGAACTTTGCTTAAATCACTGTTGCAAGAAGCTTATTGTCTGGAGAGAGCAATTCAGAAATGCAGAGAACCCTTGTGAATGAGTTGGTATACTTCTGCCATTTAAAGGACATACCTTTTGTCATGGTTCTACGAACAAAGTAAAAGCTTCCTTCTTATAACTTTTTGTATTTCTTATTTATTGGCCTTGAATGCATGCTTCTGTATTTTAGCCGGGTCATAAACATGTTTTGCTACTGTTTTAGGGAGGATATTTTCAGCTATTCAAATAAATCTAGGCTGCATTTATCTTTTTGAGGTGTGCCAAGTTACTGGACATTGAAATTGATACTGTTTGAGTACTGTGGTACATTACTAGGTCGGCTCTTGGAATAACCTGTGTGCTAGGCTTTCTGGCTTTGTTAGTAGCAAGTGGTGTGGTCACCTCAGTTGTCTGTGTTGAATGTTGGGGAGTGTGATTAAGATCAGCAGTAAGGCATTGGCAGCACATTTACTTTACAGTTTAATTTTAATAGTATTTCTTTTGTGTAGAAATGGTTCTCTGACCTTTCTGCTTTTTAAATTCTTTCCTTTCACGTAGTTTTACTATTCTTGTGTGACAGATTTCAGTGCTCCTTTGTGTGTGTTTCTGGCTGACATCTGTCAATTCCAAGTAATAAAAGCCTAACAAAAAAATCATCTGGAAGTGACAGATCTCATAGGATCGTTCAGAAGCTCAGATCGTGCATTATTTTCTTAGTACAGATGTTCCAGGTTGGGACTTGAAATGTAGCAAAACCAGCTGTCCTTTATAAAAGATTTTGCAATATCAATTGCCTTTACTGAGTTGTGGGATGGGGGTTGTTTGGATTTTTTTTCCCAGAACTTCATTATTAATACATTCAAATTAAGCTAATGGATAGCTAAGTAACGAAACTCTAGTCTAAGGAAGGTTAATCAAAGTGTGCCTTTCTGTGCAAATGTAAATAATGATTGTGGGATTTTGGGAATGACTTAGGTGTGCCTTTGCTTTAAAACTCAGGACGAGATCATTGCCACCACTGTTTCTTATGGTTCTTTTGTTGGCTGAGTTGTCACATATTTTACTCATTTCTGTTTAATGTGATAAACAACAGAAGTACATTGGTGAGAGCAGAGCCACAGATTGGTCTTTACTCAGTAGTAAATTAACTTTGTTTGCTCTCTGGTGTAGCTTATTATCGTGCAGTTTTACATATAAATAGCTCCAGAATTTGTCTTTTCAATAAACGTGCAGGAATGATAGAGCAATACAAGGTAGCAAAAGATTAACAGTTCAGGTTTAATTGGGGAAGAAAATTGAAAAAGTAATAGTGAAAATGTATGCAGTGTTGTTTAAACCACATTATGACTTGGATATTGAATCATATTCCAAATTAAAACATCACTGTTTCTTACCTTTTGATCTATGGGATTGCACATTACAAGTACATCCCTCTAAAATAAGTCTTCTCTCTGCTGTCCTAGGAAGAGAAAAAGAGGAAAAGGGAGAAGGAGCAGTGTGACACTGAAGGAGAAACTGATGACTTTGATCCTGGAAAAAAGGTGGAGGTTGAACCTCCTCCAGATCGTCCTGTCAGAGCATGCAGAACTCAGCCAGGTGAGCAGTGGGAAAGATTAAATTATTTGGTTCTTTTTAAAAGCGCACAAAACAAAGCTTTTGTCAAAGGTACCAAAATGTAAAATGTTCATGAAGAGTTACTGAACTGTAGGGACTTCACTTTTTCCAACATTCAGAACTTTCTGCTATCTGAAAAGTCAATATTCCTCTTGGTGCTTCCACGTTTTAGTAGGTTTGTTTTGAGATGACTGGCTTTGCCAAGGACATCTGTCTCTGTCTTCAGTACTTAGGCAGAATAAACCTCATTTTAAAGGTATTATTGCACGTAGTACTCCCCTAATTCCTTCTCCTTAGCATTTACACACCAGTGATCAGAATGTCTGAAAGTAGGTTTCACTTAGTTCAAGGGAAAAAAACTCTTGCGGAGACTTGTTAGGTGTTGTTATGGTGTTATTTTGTTTTCTAACCTATGTGGAGTTTCAGTATCTCTGTTGTCATGGAAAGGAAGTTGTGATAGTGTGTCTCTAAAGACTATAGACACCACACACTGCCTCTGGTTTTTGTTTACAAATCTTCTTTAATTCTTATCACCAGCCAAAATATTTGTCAGTTGTATGTGGCAACTTTTGCATATTTAATCTTTTCAGATTTTGCCATGCTTTTTCTGCCTGTAGCCATTGCTTGGTAATTAAAACTCAGCATTACTCAGTGGAAACCTTTACTTCAGAAAATTTTCAATTACACCATGATATCATTTACACATAAGCATGAAAATGGAGCCTGGTAGTAAAAAATTGTGTCTTTAGGAATATTGTGGGTCTTGTCTTTGGAGTACTGCCCTCTGACTGGTCAAGTAATCCCAAGGAATTTTATAATTGTGAGCACACATTAAATTGAGGAATGGTGGCCATCAGCTGTCAAGGTAACTGAAATTTTCAGGTCAGAGTTTTATATCTCTGGGTAGTCAGGAGCCTTAAAAACTGACAATATAAAAACTATTCTCGTTATTAAACTCTTTTCATCTGGTTGTACAATGGTATTGGAAAGCATATAAGTTACCTGACCTATTCTGGTTAAGAAAGGAAATGTCTTTCCTCTATCATGATGGAGAGTTGGATTTTCAATTCTTGATGCTTCTTTAATGTTTCACACTTCACTAAAGCCAGTCTCTCTGAAGTAACAGGTGATTAACACGTAGTGTTTCTTGTGTGGTCTGTACAGGAAGTGAAATTGTAATTGTTTCCTCTCTTGCCAGCAAGTCTGCATCTGTTTGTCACTCTGTGATTGAAAGGTTTAGAAAATTGCATGGGGATTATGGTGAAGAAACCATTAAAATTGCATGGTGAACTGTGGAATCCCTGCAGCCCCTCAACATAACACCCAGAGTCTGGCCTTGGCAGGACAGGCCACAGTTGCCTGCCCAGCCTGAGAGAGAGAACTCCCCAATGGTGCTCAGTACACACGGTTTGCCCTAATTTCCCCTCTCCCTAATGCCCCTGGCCCTTTGGTTTCTCCTTTCCTCCATGTCTCCATTGCTTGTGGGACCCAGTGACCAGCCCTGTTTTCCCTATGGAATACTGACCTTACCTGCCCTTTGCTCCCCCCCACACCTCAAGGTCAGTGGCTGCCCAGCCCCAAACTTTAGCAGGCACGAGGAGATGCCTCCTCATTCTCTTGGCTCTCCAGTCCCCCTTCGGCTCCTGGAAATAAACCTGCTGGAAGTGACCTGGTGCCAAGGCCTGCTGCCTCTCCTAGCTGTGCCAGCCACGTGGCATGTGTGGATGTGTGAGCTTGACTGCTTTGGCTGAGTTTGCCCAAGCAACCTTTCCACCAGAAAGGCTTATTGGGATCTAAACTCCAGCTCAACTCCCAATTAACACAACACCACAGCAAACATGTAAGAGTCTTGATTTCCCAACTACAGTATTTGAGCAGTCAAGTTTCACTTTTTCTGCAAAAATATGTAATGTAATTATTTTAATCTTATTAATACATATTCTTAGAGCTACTAAACTTAGCAGTACATCTGACTTAATGGGTACTAGGTTTTAATGTGATAAGAAAAAAGGCTCAGAAAATATAAGAAGAAATAGGTACTGTGTGCTTAGAAATCTGATGTGCTTCTGCTTTGAAATCCATGTCACGTTCAGCTTCAGATCAGTACAAGCTGTAGTTGTATTAAGATTTTCTCTCTGGTATTTATATTTTTAAATAAACAAATATATGCATATACCGTTTCATTTCACTTATCTGTGTTTTCATCTCAAAATGCAGCTGAAAATGAGAGTACACCGATCCAGCAATTACTGGAACACTTCCTTCGCCAGCTTCAAAGGTAGTAAATGTTATTGTGTCTATAGCTGTGTTGGCTGTGTCTGATACATGTTTATATGTCTGACTTGGCAACTTCTTATCCTGGTTTTCTGTTTGAAAGTGGTGCCTAGAGACTGATTGTAATATATTTGTTAGCCTTTGCAACCATGTCAGACCTGGTAGTTTTTAAAGATAAGTTGAAGAAAATTATCACCAACTTTGTAATTCTAGCATTGGGCAGGGAAATTAGTGTTTTGGGCAGAGGATACATTGCCATTATAAATTTATTAAATATTAATGACTTAGTTGAGGAATTAAAAGCCTGTCGTAACTACAATATTTTAAAATTGAACTGTTTAGTTAAGTTTTGTTTTATTTCGTGTCCACTATCAGACACAAAGCAAAGTTGGATTTAGTTACTTGATAATCTTCTGAATTTGGAGAGGCTTTTTATTTTATTGTTTTCTTAAACCTCCACCTCATGTTAAAAAAAAAAATTCCTTTTTTATTTTGTAGCAATAAGCTGAATTTGGAACTAATTTTTAAAAAATAGACATTGTATTTATTTTTGGAGGACCTTATGAACAAGAAGAATTGAGCTTTTTTTCTCAATGAAACCAAAAGACCAAGTTGGAGTGTAGACATAGAAAACATACAAGAATTAATTAAGAAATACAAGAATTAGCTTGAATTGATCATTTGGTCATTGAATTGAATTAAAAGACATTTTTATTGAAAAATTTCAAGAATTTCTTTTTGAAAAAAGATCTATCTACATATGTGAAATCACAATGCTCTCCTTTATCAGGAATTTTTTTCAAACATGGATCTGTTTTATGAGAATGTTTTTAGTGTTTTTTGGTTTTTAAGTAGTGCTATGGTGTCATTAATGTGATACAAAAGCAAGAATCATTTTGCTTGCTGCTGTAAATCTAAATGTATTGTTTTTGTTTTTAGGAAAGATCCTCATGGGTTTTTTGCTTTTCCAGTCACGGATGCCATTGCTCCTGGATATTCCATGATAATAAAACACCCTATGGATTTTGGTACGATGAAAGAAAAAATTGCAGCAAATGAATACAAATCAGTCACTGAATTCAAGGTGAATTAATAAAGATTTAGATATTTCACAACTCATAAGAAACTGAGGAGTCTTTTGAACTGTAGAAGCATTTCTTATATTAATTAATGCTCTTTTTTTTAGAACTGAGCACTTTTGTATGTTTAGTGTGTTACAAATAATCTGTCAGATTCTACTATAATCTTCTATAAATTACTATGGAAACCAAGAACATCTTCTAAAGTTCTGTGATATTTATGCTGCTAAACTTCAACAGGAGTAAGACTATCACAAAGACTTAAGCCATTGAGCTCTTTTTTTTTTTTGTCCTTTTTTTGATCTAGACCTTGTTAGATGGGTTTAAATGTAACTTGCATCTGTCTGCAAGAAACCTGTGGATATACTGAAGCATGTTGTATACAACTCAATAACAACTACATTTTTTTTATCTTTAATTATCCTGGTTTTCATGGAACTTCATTTGAAATTGTCTTCTGGCAGAAACTTACTTGGCAAGTTTATTTGCAAATTAACTTAGTTATTAAGTGTATTGTTATTGCTGTAATAATTTATTAGATGTATCATGCTTTTACAGACAGTGCAGTAAGAAATGTTTTCATGGTATTGCTAGCTCCTGAAGGAGTGGAGTTTTCCTTAAGTGATTCATGAGGGTCATGAATTATTAGCAGCCTTTGGAATTGCTTTTTCCTAGACTGATGTTGATCTGATGGTAGCCTTGGCAAGAGCGCATTGGCTTGTTTCTCAGGGTTAATCTCATTTTTTGGAAGGTCCAGCAAGGTGAGCAAAGAATGGTTTGCATTTCTTACAGATGCTTTGACAAAGATTATTATTCTGTTTCATTAAATACGCTATAGAGATTTATAGGAAATAGTGAAAAAGGATTCATGATAACATTGTCAGCAGCAATGCCTTCAGGTCTCTACATCTGTCTTGCTGGATTGTCTTTGTCTTATTCAACAGCTTAGAAGGAAAGTTTGGGTGGGAGCTCTGTGACTGTTAAGTTACAGACAAGGTTGCAGTATTGAAACTGGTGGGATAGAAACAAAAAAAATAAAATTGCAGCATTTTTTAGGCTGACAGATTCTTTTTTTCTCAAGAACTTAGCTTCTGCTGGTGGTCGGAAGAGTAACAAAACTTTGCTAAAAGTCTGCCCACATTAGAGTGAAAAAGGAATTGGACCCCCTTTCTGGATATATGAGGGTACCTAATTACACAGAACTACAAAGCTGTAAGCTTAATATAGAAATGAATTTTGCAGGTTTTTAACCTGTGAAACAAGGTTGGCCCAAAAGATTACCTGTCTGATACAACTATCTGAGGCTAGTCAGAAGACAATAATCTAAGAGTAGAGTTGGCAAGTACTCTCTTCTGCATTTAGAAGAGGGACAATTGCTGCAGAAAGCTCATTTGTTTTGCTTCAGAAAAAAAGTATCTACTTCAAACTTGAGCAAGCAAAAGACTGGCTTTTTCTGCACCACTTGAAAGACCATCACTAGGAGTGTAGCTTACTTACACTTTGTCTGCTTCTTGGCCCATAGTTTGGTCCTCCATGTTGCCTTCTTAATTTCTGTCTTTGTGATGGCCTTGGTAATCAGAGGCAGAGGGCTTAAATGCTGTAAAAAGTTACATTGGTGGCTCAGTCCAATGTTTGGTCTGTTTGGTCCATTTGGTTAAGGAGAAGATGTTACATTTGGCATTCAGGAAAGAGTGTGTTTTTTATAACCAAAAGCCAGTTCTAAAGGAAACTGAGCATCTTGAAGAGGTAGAAGAGGCTCGGACTTTGCAATTCTGCTTTTGACTTGCATTCATGAGCCTGCTGCTAGAATATTACTGTGTTCTTCAAAAAGCTGCCAAGATGGAGTGGTATCTTCCAGTCATTTAACAAAGAACTTGAAATGTTTACAGTTCTTTTGTTTTGTATTTTACAGGCAGATTTTAAACTGATGTGTGATAATGCAATGACTTACAACAGACCAGATACTGTTTACTACAAGCTAGCCAAGAAGATCCTGCACACAGGCTTTAAGATGATGAGCAAAGTAAGAGACTTATTTAAAACAAAAAGCAGAAACTCTGGGAGTTTTTTATGTTGCCATACTTAAAAGGAGTGAAGTAAGAATGATAAAGGTTGTTTCATTCATCTGTGATGGTTTATAACAGTGCCAGTTAGTGCTGCTATATTTCAGGGCTTGATGGCATTCTTGTTATAACCCAGTAACTTTTACTGATTTGTCAACCTTATCTGCACCACTGAAGTCTGTAAGAGCTTCTTTCAGTGGAAGCAGTTAATATTCACATATATTGAGCTCTACTGTAAAATCCTACTTCTGGCTGAAACTTTGAAAAGAAGTTTTATTTCTGCATAAAAGAAAGGTTTTGGGTGTAGGGGAGTTTTCAGAGGTGTCGCAAATACTTTTTACTCTAATACAGTTGTTGGCTTGTCAAGTGAAGGTTTTTGTGTGAGCTGCTCTGTGTGTGTGTGTGTATGTGCATGTGTCACAGTGATGGTAAGTTTTGTGTAAAACAGTTGTTTTTGCATATGCAGTTTGTTTGTTTGTTTGTTTCTCTCTTGATAGTTGGGCTGCAGAAATTCTGATGCCTTGCTACCATGACCAAATCATGTTGCATCGCCATTGGGAACGAGACATTAAGAACAAAATAAGGCCATGGCCATTCCCATCCCATCCCATCCCATTATCATAGCATCTTGGCTATGAGGGAAAGGTTAAGTCCCTGCCGCTCTGTCCTTTCTGATTCTAGGAACGGCTGTTAGCTTTGAAGCGCAGCATGTCGTTTATGCAGGACATGGATTTCTCTCAGCAGGCAGCTCTTTTGGGTGATGAAGACACAGCAGTTGAAGAACCTGTGCCTGAAGTTGTTCCTGTACAAGCAGAGACTACCAAGAAATCCAAAAAGCAAAATAAAGAAGTTATTAGGTAAAAGTTTTAATGGGCCTGCTTACTGGCTTGTTGCAGCTTTTGTAGTATTACACAGCGGCAAAGAACTGAGGGGAAAAATCTTCAGTATTTTTCCTTGAGGTCCATAGGATAAATGTGCAATTTTATTGTATTTTGTTTATTTATAGAACTTGTTTAATAACCCAGTGATTCCTAACTTGAAGCAAACAATTCAAAAATGACTGCATATTCTTTCAAACACTTAAAATTAATATCTATAGATATATTTTCATTCTTCTTTATATCTGTATTAAATAATGAGTGGTTTCCTCTCATGATGGTTTAAAATGCTATTTTATTTTAGGTGTAGCTACAAATACCTTTTGCATTTTGTCCCTTTTTTTCCTTTCCTGAAGTAGTCTCATCAAAATGTAAGAGGTTCTTTCCAGGAGGGCAAAGTGGCCCCAGATCAGTGAGTGATTTTATTTAACTTTAATCTTGTCTGGCAGGTTGTGAAGGTATGGGACATTATTTCTGGAGCAGATGATAACATCTCCCCAGTGAAATCTTATTGAGCTCCTTCGTAAAATACATTGCTAGTGCAATAGTAATCCTCCAGCTAATAGGTACCCCCATGTCACAAATTCATATTTTTATAGCTAAAATCTAATGTTAGTAAAAGTTCTTTTTAAATCTGAATTTAGTCAATTTATTTTATGAGACTTTAGCAGAAACCATGATATACAAGCAACTTACGTTGTTAAGCTTTCTTGCATAGGCATCCAAAGATAGACTGTGAATTTAAATTGTAGAGAATCATATCGGCTGGAATTTTATGAAAAAAATACTGCAACACAGCATCACTAGTTATGTCGTAAATAATCTAATCATGTAGATGTGTTTTGCAGGTTTCTTTGTAAATCTTCACAGTATAGAAAGTGAAATATACCTTGTTTCATGTTTTTTAAAAGTGAACTTTAGAGTTCTCATCAGCCACTTTTCATTTTTTATACTTTCAGCATTTTTGTAATCCTTAATGCTGACAGAAGTAGTAGTATTCTAAATTAGGGGTTTTTTTGGAAATAGAAGACTGCAACATGTATCTTCAAAAATAATTTTAAACATTTATTATCTATGGTGGAAGCTATTCTAATGATAACATACAGAAACTAATCTGTTGCTGTATCATAGAGAATTAAGAAAGTGTAATTTGTCCTTTGTTTAATGGATTATGGATAGAAATCACTTGATTTCTGATGCGAAAGCATGTTTATGTTAACAAGTCTTGAGGGGAAGTCCTTTGGTTTTGATTGTTAGTATTTTTTTAGAAGACATTAATTTGGTTTGTTTGCTCTCCAGCATTAATTCTTGCATAAACTCTGCCACAGGAGTAACTTTGTTCTTTGTCACAGAGCAAGAAATTAAGACTGCCAAACCACACGCTGCAGCTCTGTCTTTAACATCTACCTTAACATACAGTTCAGATAGTTACAAAGTTATTACTTTTAATTTTATCCTGGTACCAGTTTCTCAGCAATCAGTTGTAGTATAAATCTACTTTTCTGTTCTTCGCAGTATTTATATGACTTCAGTAGTTGGAATTAATTTTTTTTTTCTAATTAACGTGAACTTTTAAATACTTGTATTTTTGCATCTGCAGGATTAATACTGTATTTTTTGATGAACAATAAGACCCTCAGAGGGGAAAATCAAACCTAATAGGAGATATTCTTGCCTTCATATTTCACGGTTACAAACAGAGAAGGAGTTTAAATCAGTGTTTGCAAAGTGTTAAAGCAGCTTAGACTTCTATATGGAGGAAGAAGTGACTTGATCCCTTGAACATCCTAGTGTTTAATTAGTTTTTGAAAATTTTGTTTAGGATGTTGCAATTTTCTGAACAATCTCTCACAATTCTTGTCCTTTAAGTATTCTGTAGTGTGTGATAGAAAGTGCCAGTTGTTGAGAAGTTTCCTGCTGTGTATGCCCTTTCTTAAAGTTTCAATGGAACAAAATAGTATAACACATTTGTCTTGTAATAGTATGCTCCTGTGATCTTTTTATTGTCTTTAATAGCAAAACTTACTTGTGTATCGGATCTAAATCTCTATACAGAGAGAAATTCTTAGCTAAGCAAATGGAAGAAGATAACCCAGGAGAGAGAAATGGATTTGGTGTGAGGAGATGCTCTACCCAGTACCTAAGGTGTTTGGCCCTAGTGTCTAATGTCCATATAATGCCCTGAAATACTTTGATGTTCAACATTTATTTTATATATAAAATATAATGAAGACTGCCATATTCTATGATATCTTCACACTTCTCTTACTGATACTTTCTTTTTCTGAGTTTATGTGATAGCTGTGTCCTGTTCCATCCTTGGGTATGCTTATTTGCTACAATGTTAGTGGTTTGGAGCTTTAGTGAAAAGGGATCTACTGAAAGATAAATGTTCAATTCTGTAATTTCAATTACAAGCAGTTGTGTGATTGATACAGATTAGGAATGCTACTGGCCAATACTAGAAAACATAGGAATTAAAGCACTCCCTGTTAGACTGGGAGTTGTGTCCTACTTCTGCAAGCAGCTATATGACATAGTGATCATAAATGCAGCGTTCACCCAAACTACTCAGTGTTGGTTTTTTTTTCTCTGATAAGCAACAGTTTCTATCCCTCATTACATAACTTCTTTTCTGCATCTTCCTGTTTGGAATTTTTGAAAATAGCGTGTTCATGCATGTGGGAGACCAAGGATGCATACAGCATTCACATTGTGTTAATGCCAGTTTTACTCCTAATCTCTGTTTTGTACTTCATTTTATACTTCATTTTCATCAAGGTACAGAAACAATTAAATTTTTGAAGTTAAGTAGTTCGGTAGTTCACAGCTTCTGCTGCAAAACTTCGTAATATGATTATAATTCCACTTAAATGCTGAAGTAGACTGGCACTGGGAGAAGAGTGGGACTGATTGTTTTGTTAAGCAAAGCCAGAATTCAGCCCTTTGTTTTGTTTCTGCTTTTAATTTCTACAGCTCCTCTTCTTCTCTTTTTTAGCTGTATTTTTGAACCTGAGGGGAATGCATGCAGCCTGACAGACAGCACTGCTGAAGAACATGTCCTGGCACTAGTGGAACATGCAGCAGATGAAGCTCGGGATAGGATCAATCGATATCTACCCAACAGCAAGGTCTACTGCACATGGCAATTTGCAGTTCCAGTTTGTGCTTGACCAGTGAATGCTTTGTTTCACGTTAGGAAACAGGCTTTACTGTTAGGATTTCTGAGACTGGAACATTTGGGATGTATGTTCTGTGTGGAATACTGATACCACTGTTGTCAATCATTTAGCTTCCACTGAAAGACACTGTAGGGGGTCCTAAGTGGATCTCGGGTTCTATTGTGTGTTGAACATCTTTGGAAATTCACTTGCAGGGAACAGTGAAATGTTGTTCAGTCTTGAATTGCAGCCCTTAGCATTGAAAGTGATTAAAATATCATCACACTTCTCTTTCTGAAGTTTTTGCAGCCTCAGGAAAAACGAACTGTGGGATAGGTTGAAGGACTATTAGGATTCCCCCTTTCCCCCCCCGCCCCCAGGAATGAACATATTTTTAGTGTTAAATTACTGTTTTTAATGAGGAGAGTCTGTAAATTCTTGTAGTTTTGTATTTACAAGTAGCTGTCAGCTACTTGTCGGCTGTCAGCTGTAGCATGAGTACCAAATACAAAGATCTTTTGTTGACTAGGTTTAGATAGCAAGTTTGACAGTCCTGAATGTGATTCTGATGTTGTTCTGTGTTTGGTTTTTATGCTCTTCCAAGGCTTAAAAGGACAAGGTTTGTGGTGGTGTTGGTGCAGTTTTCTCTGAAGGATCTATATTTTAGCTGTGAGTTTTTTAGCTCTGTGATGATGGTGGTGAATTGCTTCATTTCCTTATGCGAGGGTTGGAGTGAGTGCCTGGCGCATTCACTACAGATCTGTACTGAGATACATTTACTCTCTTGCCCTTGAATTTTATGGAGACTTATTCCCACCTTTGCTTCCATTTCCCATCTGTCACTCTAGTGGCCGCTGCAGTCGAGAAAAGGATCAGGATGTATCCACATCCTGCATTTTTCCACCTCTTGAAAAACTATTGCCGAAGAAACTACTTTGAAGCAAAAGTGGTGTTGTGTCTTCAAACTTAAATGTCCATTTCTTGGGCAGTGGCCTTGATTATGCCGTCAGTTTAGGCTCAACTGGATTAGGAAGTAAAACTGCAAAGAATAGTGTGTGAAGGCTTAGCTTCAATGTATTTGTTTCTTTGGATAATTAGAAGACCTGCTAGGATTGAAGGCTATTTGAAACCTCCAGAGTAATAGTGGCTTTTTAAATCTCTTTGAAGCAATACCAGTCTTTTCTGCTGATGCAGGCAGTTTTGCACTGTTCAAGGAAGTTTCTCAAGGTGTGCAGCTCTTAATTGCTGAGGCTGTTTAAATCAGCTCAACAGCCCCACTGCATGTTACCTAGACTAAATCTAGGTAACACTGGCATGTTCTTGGAATTCAGCCTTTGCTAACTTTTGCCATCATTTGGAGATATTGTTCATTCTCTTTCCACCATCTCTCACCTGTGTTGTTATTGTATGGCAATATTAGCTTTGGCCTCCTGTACAGAGAGAGTTTTAAACTTTCTCAGATGGAAGGGGATAAAAAACAAAATAGGAGAGATTTATTGTTGATTTCCTTGAAAGTATTTGCTAATATTTTTGTAGGGAGAGAACAGTTTTCATTTTCCCTTAATATTGAGAGGGTACAGTATTTTTTTCTCAGTTCATGTGTAGTTGGTTTCTGATATTAGCTTTGCTTGTTGCATCAGACCTGGCTCTGACTTTACAGACCCTGGTGTACTCGGTTGTCTTTCACATGTTGTCTTTCACTTTAACATTGTGCTTGTCTGCTTCAATAGATCTGTCACAGCACTTCTTGCTCTTGAAGAACTTGGTAGTGTGTTCATCAAAGTACTTCTAATTAGAGGAAGTTGTGGGTGAGACATGAAAACAAGCAGTTCAATTTACAGTTGAAAATAAGCAGTGACTTTGTGGATAGTTCATAGATCTGCTTCTAAAGAGAATGTGTGTTCTAGACTTTGCAGTCAGGCTGGCTTTGTGCTAATAATGGAATTGGGTTTGTCTTGGGTGAAAACTTCAGATCTGATTTAGAAAGATGAATAAAGCATTGCATATATGATGTATGAACTTTTGCTCCTAAGTCTTCTGCTCTGAAACACTTGCCAAGTGGTGTTAAATAGTTGTGACCCAAGGTTCTCTGTATGAAGAAGGGAATACCCAAGTGCAGTATCTCAATACAGCTAAAAATGCTTTTTATACTTTTCTCTGTAAATGGGCAACTCCTTCTTTCATTGTGAACAGTTTTGAATGATTCCTCCGGTATCTTTCTGGTTCTATTCACAGATTGGTTATCTGAAAAAAAATGGAGATGGAACTTTATTATTTAGTGTAGTAAATTCATCTGATCCAGAAGCCGAAGGTAAAAGCCATACTCTATCAAGCAGACATTTCTAGTCTTGAATGTTCTAACAGATTTTAAAGTCTTAACTGTAGATACAGATCCTGTGTAGTATAGATGAGTTTTAAAATTGTTGTTAATTTTTTTACAAAATTATTATTTACATTAATTATTTCCCCAAACACCCCAAAGGTGTTTCTGTTTGCCTTTCATATTTTTACTCTTCAAGTGCTTTGTTTTACTGATGCCAACAGTGAGGAGGTAAAATAATACCTCCTTATATGCACTTGTACATTGTTACAACTTTATAAAGAGCTTGGATGATGAGCTTTTACTGCAAGTTCACTGTCGTGTTAATTCCTAATGACAAAAGGTGAATGAAAATGCTGCAATCTTATGTAAATGTGCAATGCACAGATGCCAATTGAGAATAATCTTTTACCTCTTTATTACCTAATTAAAACCATGAGCTAAATTTCAGTTTTAAGTTTATGAGGTTTTGCTCAGTTTTTTTTCTTCAGTTCCTTGATCTTTCTTGCATTTTTTGCTCTGTTGCCATTATGTTATTTATACTGTTTTATGCTTTTCCTTTGCTTTAATTTCAAGCTCAAGATGCAGAAGTATTGAAAATTTGTATGAATGAATAGGTTTTTGGTCCTGAGTGTTGTGTTGATTTAGCACTTCCTTCTCTGCAGCTTTTGAGATTAGAATTTTTTCACAGCTTTCCTCTTGTTTCACTGATGAATGCTTTTGGCTAATCACTTTGAGAGATGCTAGCCTGCTAAATTCTTTTTCATTTGGTGGTATTTTTTCAGGAATGTAATTGAGCATTTTGGCTGCTATCATGCCTATTACCTATTTCTGAAAAAAAATTATTTAATGCCTCTGAAATTATGCCACTGAAAACATTTAAAGAGTGATGGTAATGGATTTCTATAAACAAACAGCCACATAGTCAACATAAGAGACTGCAAGAGACTCCTTTTATCACTTCAGTTCTATCTGGATCTCAAAAGTTTGTGAATCAGCTACTAAAATAATTACAGATGCTGCTGTATACTTTAAAAGTGAAATAACTTAAGTAAGTCATAGATCTTGTGGATATGACCTGGAAGCATATTTAGAGCTTGTGTTTGAAATTGAAATGGAGAACCTGAATTACAGTATCTACCTTTAACAGATAGTTTAAAACACATTTAGTCTTTGTTAATTACAACTCTAAAATAGAAAATTCTAATTATTTGTCATAAATTGTAAACATGAAATGCTTTTCTAAGTCTTCTTTTAAATCAAATTATTAGAGGAAGAAACTCACCCAGTGGATCTGAGTTCACTGTCAAGCAAATTATTACCTGGCTTCACTACACTGGGCTTCAAAGATGAACGAAGAAATAAAGGTAAATACCAAAGACCATGTTTTAACTTTGTATTTATTAAATGTTCAAGAAATTACTTGATATAAAATAATTTCAGTTTATACCTGTCTCTGTATGAAAGTTTGCTTGGTTATTTTAAAACATATAATAATTCCATTAACAGCAGAATGCAGTTTTTATTAAATCGAACTTTTTGCTTATTAAACGTAATTTAATTAGCAGTTTATGGGTTAATATTTTATCTTCATGTCATAGCCACACTAGAGGATTTTCAATAATGGTAGTCCATTTCCTCTGGGGGGAATAGTTTTTCCATAGTAATTGCACTTAGGGTTGAAAGACAACTTCTAGTCATTTGCATTTTTGCAACATATGACAAAGATTTTTGCAGACTGGAATTTTTTTCCCTGATATTATTGACAGTTTTTAATAGTTTCTAATCTGCTGTCCAGAAACAGACTGACAACCAACAGTAAAGTAGATGCACACAAAATGTAGAAATATAAAAGGGAATGTGGCCATGAATCTTTTTCTTCTCGGTGTGGGGTGGATAACTTAGTTCTTGATTTTTCAGTAGTATGTTTGTTTATGTGATTAAAATAGTTGTGCTGATTCTAGAGTCGGGAGGTGTCCTTGAGATACTGCTCTTGCTTTCAGTTGGAGACAAAAAATACGTGGCACTTTCTGCATCTGTTTCAGAAAGCACAGTGTTGTTTTTTTTTCTCCCCAAATGCTCTGTGACAGTTGTGCTAATCATTTGTTGTGTCTTTTACCTGTGTAGTAACCTTTCTTACCAGTGCCAATACAGCACCTTCCTTGCAAAACAACTCTATATTTCATGACTTGAAACCAGATGAGATGGAGCTCCTCTACTCAGCATACGGTGATGAAACAGGGATCCAGTGTGCCTTAAGGTAAGGGCTTCCTTATTAGGAAGGCTAACTCCTCATAGTAATTTTTTGCAAAGCAATTTAAACTCAACTAAGAGCCTCCAAATCCTGGGGTTTTTTTCTAAAACTTGTTTTAAAAATAAATCACTATAAAATTTGAGGCTAATTTTCATCCTTCTTGGTTTTTTTTTTTTTGTTTTTTGTTTGTTTGCTTTTGGATTTTTGGCAGTGGGGAAAGTTTTGGGGGGTTTTTCCATTTGTCTTTTAAGTTATTCTATTTTATTGCAAGGTTGTTATGAATCTTGTTATTAGGGTCTTCAACCACAGTATATTATAAGTTGCCACAGATGTAGTGTTTTGCTTTAAACCCTGCAGTAAATAATTTTAAAAGGCAAATAATGTATTTCAGTGGCTTTAAAACGATGTTTTCAAGGCGTTTCAAAAGAATTAAAGCTACTTGAAAAGAAAAATGTCACTTGTCATTAAATTGTTGATCTTGGAGGGAAAGAAATAATTTCAAGCTTTTTATCTCTTGCGTTTTGTCTTTTAACCCACTAACTTACCGTCAGTGATAGTTCAAGTAAAAATTTGCTGGTACTTGTGAAAAATAAGTTGCAGATCTACTTTCTATTAAAATAAAAGAAAAAGCTCCATGTCCCAACAGCCTTAATTGCTTTTCTGAAGAAGCATTAAAGAGTTAAAGACAAAAGAAAGTGTTGGTGTAATGCAGTGTATTTGGGAAAACATTTTAAGTTGAAGTAGTTTTTGCAAAAGTAAATGTTTTCTGTAATGCTTATCTCCATTCCTGCTAGCTTACAAGAATTTGTGAAGGATGCTGGAAGTTATAGCAAGAAAATAGTTGATGATCTTCTGGACCAGATCACTAGTGGCGACCATTCCAAAACTATTTATCAGCTAAAGCAGGTGCGTCCTGGGAGCACCTTGTGAAATGTCACAAGTTCATCAGAATAAGAATGAACCTATTGGCTTTTTAATACTGTGTGAGATACTTTGTTTTCCACTGTCAGTTTAAGCAGTGCAATTTTAGCTGTTCAGGCAAACAAGCTTTTAGTTAAAGCTTTTAACTTATTTACAAAAGCACCTTCCTGATAAGATTTATACTAAGATTGGAGAAGAGAGTTTTCTCAGAAATGTGTATAATTCTAGTGAGAATGTTTGCGTTCCCAAGACAAAATAAGCTAAAAAAATTGCAAAATTTCTGAAGATAAATTTCACATTATCTTCACTTTGAAAACCACTCTTAGTTTGAAATAATTGTCTGCTATTTAAAATGCTGACACTCTGGAAGACTGAAGAATAAAGAAAGGTAGACAGGGTGGGAAGATGGAAAGTACTTAGGCTTCCTGATGTGGTGGAAATGAGATTATTGCAGACTTAGAAGTGGAATAGGGTGGGTGGTGTTTGGAAATAAGGAGACAATAGAATGAAAAACACCAACAATCCTTTAGAATTTTCTGGGTGCTTTTGCCATATGGGAAAGAGATGGTACATATAACAGGAAGAAATGTAAAGGATTAGTTCAAAAAGTTAAAACCCAGTATTTTGAATACTCTTCTACATGTAGAAATGTGTGTATGCAATGTCAACTTAGCTTTAAAATAAAATGTGCCTTTGCCTTTTACTACGTTTTTCTATGAATGTCATTCGAGGTGAGAATTTCTAAAGACCTCTCAAATGGTCAGTGGCTATTTATGCTTGAAAATGCTGTTCAGTTGTCACATATTGCACAATTGTGTTTCAGTGGTCATATACATGATGTTTCATGCTTGAGCATTTTGTACTGCTGCATTTGATTAAGAATTAGTATCTCTGAAAGTACAGTCCTAATGGTCTGTGATCAGAATTTACTGAAGTAATGGGGAAGATACTGCATTTGAATATAAAGTTTGTGAGCAGAAGAAAAGAAGAAGTAGTATAAGGAGACTCAAAGATCAGTTAAAATGCATAATACTGGAATATTTAAGAACAGCAACTGTTGCATTCTAATTGCATTACAGATATGTGAAAAAGTTAGCTGTCTGTAGCCTCCTTTTGTGTGTGGTTTGAATATACTTGAGATGGTACAAGAAAGATGTCTTTCCCGTGTGTTGACTATAAGTTACTGGTTTTCTTTCTTTCCAGAGGCGAAACATCTCAGTAAAACCACTGGATGAAGTTAAAGTAAGTTATGCTAATACCCAGTCTGTTTGTTTGTGGTTTTTAACTGGGAAAATTGTTTTGGCATTTAAAGTGAGAAAGTTATGTTCTCTGAGCTTGCAGCATTCGTATTTTTTAGTTTATTTAATGTGCCTCTGTTCTGTATGGTAATACAGAAAAGATTGATAAGCGGAGTATATGAGAAAGGAGAGGCTTTAGGTTATTCCTGGAGAGGCTGTCCTGGTTAGTTACAAATTGTTGACATGACTGTATGTGATTGCCCTAGGGAAGAGCTGGTCTTTGTATTTTTGTGAAGGTTATACTCGAACACCACAGAATGTGGCAGTTTTTTGTGATGGCCCAGCACCTCATTGTGGAAAACCAGTAAATTACACAAACATTCTCAGTGAACATTCTTAGTAAATATAAGCTATAAAATGCAAAGATCTAAAGTATTTCTTTATTCTTTAGGTTCTGCCAGTTCTTATAAAGGAAGAACACAAGTTGCGTAATACCTGTCTGGATTCTTCCAAACAGATTATGGTAAAATAGTTGGGGGATGCGGGGAGGGAAACAACAGGGGGGAAAAAACAAAAAAGGTAGTATTGAGACATTATTTTGTTTCAGTGCACAATCTGAGGTAGATTATTAAAATTACATTATCTAGAATAATGTTGCAGTACTGAAAATGAATTCTCTGATACTCAGTCTTGTTTTTGTTTGTGGCTTTATTGTTCTTCAGCTTATTTTAGCATGCATAACTTAAGTCTCAAAGGCAGAAAGATCACATAGGAATCTCAAAAAGATACTTGACCTGCAGATCGATATTTGCGGTTCAGCCTGCTGTAAAGTTGGAAAAACTCCATTAATATTAACCAGTTTTACCACATCCATTGAAAATGTCTATTAGAGAGTATGGGTAAATAATGCATATCTTCTGGTTTTACAGTTACTAATCAAATATTTCTTTAAGTGATACTGGTTTTATCTTGCAAATTATTTGTGACAACAGAAGAAGCACTGCATTCCGTGGCAATTCACATACAAATTATATGGATCCCATTATAGCAACTTATATAAATAGTTTTATAAATATTCCTTATGTTTTGTGGAAAGGTGTGGATTTCTGTAGAAGGTGAATAAGTCATTTCTTGTAAGTGCTGGGTTTCATTTTCGTATTTCCAGAAGATAATATCTGGTTGTGTGTTTATCTGAGTGTCTCATTTCTCCTGCTGGATCAGGCCTCCTCAGAGATTTCCCTTAGAACTGGTTTTGGAGCTTAGTGACTGATTCCTTCCTTTGTGCCACTACGTTAGCAATATTGCAATGGGTGTAGAAAGAAAGGTAGTAGTAGAGTGCAGGCTGTATTTCATTATCCGGATGTATAGGAAAAATATAGAGAGGCCAGTTCCAGCTGATACTGTCAAGAAGAAGACCCACTGTACAAAAAATTTCAATAAATCCAATGTTCAGGTATGGAGAAGATGAGGGACGCTGGTAATACTTCCAGTTGCTAGGGTTCTACCATGAGACATGGGTGGGTTGAGTGTGTAATTGAGTTTCAGCAGTCCAGGATCATGAGATAAAAGACTTGGACTACTGTGCACAGCCCTGGCCATTCATGTACTGGTCTGTCAGCTGACTGGAACCTTTTTGAGCTGTCTCTGAACTTCAGGTTAGCCAAGATGGTTATGGATGCTCCAGTCTCAGGTGTTGAGATAGCACTTCTGAGAGAAGGATTTGTGCTTTAAATATTGTAAAGTTAATGTGACAACTTGTCACTCTTGCTAATCTGTCTGTTTCTTGTATTTTAATAGGTTGGAGAATCTGCTGGAGACAGTAACACATCCGACTTGGACTTTCTCTCGATGAAGCCGTATTCAGATGTATCTCTCGATATTTCTATGTTAAGTTCGTTAGGTAAGTAACTAAACATACAAGACATCAGTTATGGTTTAGTTGCACCACAAAATGACAGCTGGACTTGATAAGACTAAAAAAAGTGTTTGAAAAGTAGTAGTAAGTATACATTTGACAGAGGTAAAAGTCTAGGGCTGATAAATGAAACCTTGCTCTGTTTTTCCTTTGAGACATCCATGTGTTATCCAAGCTAACTTTTCTGGTACAACCCAAGAAAACAAAGTATTTATACCTCATTATTTTGATAGTTTTGCTTGTATTTCTTGTCTTCATAGTAACATAAATTTTAAGAATCAGTGTGAAGCTTTCACTCAAAAATTATGTTGCTTCATATGATGTCATTTAAAATAAGTTGGGAATTAGGTAAGTATGTGAATCTCGATCATATTGCCACTTGGAATATCCCAAAATAAGAATTGGAAGAAACTTCTGGTGCTGGATAGACTTTATCTTCAGTTGTGTAAAAGAATTTGGATGCTGTTTCAAATACATGCTTTTGATAGTTATCCTTTAAATACCACAAGAAGTACTGTTGCCATTTCTGCAGGCAGCTGAGCTGGTCAGTTGTCTTCAAAAGTGTAATCCAAGCAAACAACCTGCTAATGTTTTAAGGTGCTTTTAATTCTGAATGTGAAAGAGGCCAAGCTATCTATTATAAAACACAACCAAACTAATTGAAGGTTTAAAGGGAAAAAATATTTCTACAAATTTCTCATGTCAGTGCAGTTTGAAAAGCGATTGTAACCTCTGATTATGCTGCATCACTCTAATTTTATTGCAGTTCACTAAAAAATGAATAAATGTCCATTTTATAGAAAATGTTTAGACATATCAGTCTAACTATAAATTTCATGCACCACTGAAAACTGCTTATATTTTCTTCTTTGGCCTTTCTGTAAATAATCATACTGCTAGATTAGTTGGCTTTCAGAGAGAGTTTATTGTGACATTACTTTTTATTATAATTCTTGCAAAATTAGCATTTAAGAAAGAGAAGGGAAGGAGGTTGTCTTTCTGTTTACAGTTGAGGGAATTTTTTTTAGGTCTTCATATGAAAGATAGCATATATTGGCACATATGTCCAGTTCTTTCCAATTTCACAGTTTAATTTGGCTTACGACAAAATCAGTGTAGCTGCAGAAGATACTGTTCTTAAAACCTTCTGCGACGGGGATATCTTTGCCTCCACAGATTTCATGTTCTAACTGTATTTTGAGTTAGATATTTAAGTGATCTTCTTGCTGACTCTCTTTTGCCCCAAACTAAATGTATTATTTACTGGGAGGGTGGTGAGGCACTGGGACAGGTTGCCCAGAGAAGTTGTGGTTCCCTCATCCCTGGAAGTGCTCAAGGTCAGGTTGGATGTGGCTTTGAGCAACCTGGTCTGGTGAAAGGTGTTCCTGCCCATGGCAGGGGGGTTGGAACAAGATGGCCTTTAAGGTCCCTTCCAACCCAGGCCAGTCTGTCCATGTGTGGCATTTAACAGCTAAGGGAGACAAATTGAGCTCTTACAGCTGTTTAAATACTGGGAGTCAGTTCCGTTTCAGCCATTTCCGTGTGGCTCTTTCCTTCAGCTTCCAATACAGCACAGGTCTGCAGCTGTTGCTTTTTAGAAGTGCAAGGAAAAATGCAAGATTGAGGTAATTTGTGCGTAGACAATGCTTGTTAATTAAATTTTGAACTTTTTTATAGTGACTTGGTAATTCATGGGTTAATGTACATGTGCTAATTATGGGTTTTGGTTGGTGGCTCTTAGGAAAAGTGAAGAAGGAGCTTGATCATGATGATAACCATCTACATCTGGATGAAACAACTAAACTGCTTCAGGACCTTCATGAAGCTCAGGCTGACAGAGTGGGATCCCGGCCATCGTCCAATTTGAGTTCCCTCTCCAATACCTCTGAAAGAGACCAACATCATCTTGGTAAAGTTAGCTGTGTCACAGAAGTTGCAGTACTTGTGCTCTATTTGAAATTGGTTTAAACTTACATTGTAATTTATATAAATCTTTGTGGGAAACTACTCTCATAAAACAGTGTGCTGCCTGATCATGTTTTAATTTTTAAATATGCCTAGCAGAGATAACTAACGAGACATACTTTTGACCTCCAGAACTAAGACTACTAATTGTAATTTCCTATTTTTTGATTAGATGTGATTGAAGTAATTGTGAAGTAAATTGATAACTCACTGGCAAATCCCTATAAGCACTTTGCATTTGATGCCCTTAGTTACACTAAGGAGTATATAATGATTATTTTGCTTCAGCATAGTTGTGTGCAACAAGTAACAAGTGAGATTCTACAACAGCAATTCATTGTCAACTGTAAAATTCAGTGATGAGATGCTAGTATACATACTGTTTAACAATTTGGTGCCATTTATGAAAAGGTAGAAGATGTTGGATGGATGATAGTTGCATTTTGTATAATTGTTCAACTCAGAGTAATAGCATAATGATTACTTTTCCAAAGATTATCTAAATTACTAAGAATCCTGTGATTTCTTTTTCATAATCTCCTGTTTAAATATCATTTAGATGTCTGTCTTACTTTAAAAGTTTAGAAGGAATATGTGAAATAACCATGCTGATTATATGTATAAATATCTCTTTAACTTTTTTCTATACTTTTAAAGTTGTGATTTTTTTTTTCCCATGTTCAACAGGAAGCCCCTCTCACCTGAGTGTTGGAGAACAGCAAGACATGGTTCATGATCCCTATGAATTTCTTCAGTCTCCAGAAACCTCAAATGCTACTAGTAACTAATCTGACATGTACTATATTTATTTTGTATTTTAATTGTATTATGTTTTTATAAAGTTTTTGTCCATGACAGAAACTGCATTTTTGTCCTCTTTTCTATGAGGATTGCTGTATAATATTATCATGTATACAGGATTAAACAAGCAAACATAAAAAATCCCAACCCCAAACTAATTAGTGCATAATGTCATTAGCAATGTATCAATAACTGCTTTCATTTTGTTTGTTAAGGGAGAGTGTTATCTACTGGTGTGTGAATCTTGACTGAAAAACAGCAAATAATGTGTTAGAAAAATTTATATTTTATAGACACTGAAAAGTGATAATTTTCCCAGAATCATGGCAGCATTCATTAAATGTTTGCAGTACAATTATCAGCTAGTTCTGTAGATAATTGTTCTGGTTTTAATCTACCGTTCAGGTTAAGACCTGAACATCTCCAAGGAGGAACAAAGAACTATGTGAATTGGAATCATTATTGTGTTTTCCATCTCCTAAGGCTAATAATCTGTAGAAATTGTTTTTAAACATTTCCCCATATTTTTAAATCTTTTTTTAATCACTCTAGAGAGGACTTAATTTGAGAGTAACAGTACTTGGTGGTTCCAGTAAAATGCTCATTTACAAAACTTCTACCCTGGATTTGAAAAAGATGAATGTTATTGTGATCCCATGTATCTTGAAACACAAAGAAAAGATAATACTTGTATTTTTTAATGCGGTGTGTATTTCTCATAGGATGGAAAAAATGCTGGATAAGGTGTGCTTTTCAATAATTCAAAAATAAAACTTTTATAATACATCAATACTGGAACTGAGGGGTTTTGTACTCTTGCTATGTCCAAGCAGACAATTGTTATGACTTTACATTATTTTGTAAATATTAATAAAAATAGAAAATTAGTTTTGATGGATAGCAAGTCTGTTGTTCTTGCCATGGAAAGGTTTGCTTCCTTATACTAAGTCTAAAATACTAAAGAGTTTTGGGTTGAATTCATGTGCTGCTTCAAAAGATGAACTTAATCATGACACATGTAGCTATAAACAAAAAAAAACCTGTCAGTTTTTAGGAACCATCAAGGAAGTCAGTCAGATAACTGATAGTAAAGTCTTGATAAAAGTCTAAATAGGAGGATTGTTTCATTCCAAGCAGGAGTGCTGAAGGAAGCACACGGTGAGGTTTTTCTTCTGGGAGTTGTTAGGAGCGTGTGTAGTGGCCATGTGCTTGGACTCCTTTGGCTGTTCTGCGTTCTGATTTGTCATGACTGTGGGTTCTTGGGAGTGACATGGATGATCTCCTGCAAGGATTTGCATGGACACACAGTCTTGTGTCAGTCTGCAGCTTCCCAAAACAATTTCAGTTGAAAAGTGTCTTTAAAACTAATGTGAGTAAGTCTGATTTCTCGTACAGTAAATATAAATTGATTCCTGTAATAGACTCTAAATTATATTTACAGTTGGTGAGGAAATCTTTATTGAAACACTTGTTGTTGAATTGCCTGATGTAGCTCTTGAATAAAATTCCACAGGAGAATGTTTAAAATACCTCTCTAGAGAAATGTGCCTGTTTGTTTTGGTTTTTGTTTGAACTGCAGTGTTTACTACTGAAAACTGAAATAACATGCAGTATCTTATTTGATACCATCACTTTGGATTTCAGGCAGAATGCATTCAAACTCAGAGCAATTCTGTACATCAGCCTTTATGGGCTCCATGAGCTGGTTGTATAAAAGGCTGGATGTTGTTTGCATCATTACTGTACCAGAGAGCACTTTGTGCCTGAGGGAAGTTTGCTTATTTTATTCAGCTTCTCTGGCCTTTAAGCAGTGTTAGTTATGCACAGCAATCTCCCACTGCTGTTCCACAGGTGCTGGACAATCCCTTCACTAGACCTACTGCCTGCATTCCCCAGGGAAAAAATGTTTCTAGGGCAAAACTTCTTCGCAGAAGCAAATGCAAATGTTCTTGCTGTGGTGCCTTCTCATAAGTGGCAGACATTGACTTGTAACCTGTGTGCTGAGTGTACTGAGACACATGATTGGGCTCTCTAAGTGCCGTAAGAAAAGCTCTCATGTTTCTTTGAGAAATCTCATTCTCCTAAATTTTACAGAAAGATTGCACTCTCGAGTTTGCAGCCTCTGGTAAAAAAAATGCTAAAATTTTTAAGTAAGTGGTTGAAGCAACATCCTTCAGTCACTTGTTGGTCACAGTGCATTTTTACTGATTCTTGAGCTGAAAGCGAATCTCTTGCTCCTCTTCCTTGATGTATGTGCCTGTGTTTGTACCAGTGGTACACTGTTGCATTTTCCAAATGATTCTGGTTTATTTGAAAAAAAGCCTTAAGAAGAAATTTACCAGTCCTTTCCTTACTTATTTGAAGGGTAAAAAATTCCCTAAGCCATGTCTTATTTGCTCTTGTCTCTGTAGGTGGTGAGTTCATATACACAGAAAAGCTTTGAACTAACCAGTAAAGGCCTTTAATCTTATGATCTTCTTTAAATACTAAGAATTTGAAAAACTTGATTTAGTTCTCTGATTTTATTTAACATATATCATTATTTGCTTAATCTGAGATAAACACCATTCCTTTCTAGTGTGTTTGGTAGATATTTCCTGTTTGGCTTATTTGGGAGATGACTCTGTGTCCATGGCATCCTGTTCAAATCTGTAATACATAATGTGTAACATCTTCTAGCTAGGTGGCACTATATGTCAATAAACTTTAAGTGAGTTCCCATCAGTTGGAATATGCTGCCATTGATATAGAGGGGGAATACCCAGGGTGTTTTGTAAAATCAACCCAGGGGTTCTATAAAAAATTGGGAAAATTAAATGCATTTTTTCTGTTTTTTCTTCTAATAACTGCTGTATCAAAAAGTGTATTGCACTAAGGATGTAAGCCATGTTAAGAGAAATCTTAGATCTGTTCTTCCACAGGGTAGAAATAGATCAATGAAAATGTAAAATTGTCTAAACAACTGGGATTATTCTTTTCTCTTTTTTATGTCTATCATCAAGCTCATGTTTTAGCAGTCATCTTCAGTGGCAGCAAAGGGAATGTTGAGACTGTATTGTACACATAGCAAACATCTTTTTTAAACAAGAATTCAGCATGAAGCAACTTTATTCCACTCTCTGAGATACATAAGTACAGGAACAGAATTTACCAGAAAATATTAGGTGAAAAATAAAAAATCTTTTTAATGTTCCTCCCTTGCTCATTATTAAAAAATAAAAAGCACATAGACATTTTTAAAACCACAGAGTTCTTTTGCTTTCTGGCAGATGCATTGCTATGATGAGAGATTTATGCAGATGAGACTTGAACAGCTGACCAGCAGAAATAACCTGATTTCTCCACCCTACATTCCAGAATGAAGGGCTGGTTCTTACCATGCCACTCATTTTTGTGTTTGTTGCTTTGCTGTTGTTTATCTACCTGGCGACAGTAGGACTTGGAGTCTGCACACCATTACTGCCATATGGATGGAAACGCACTGCTTTTTCTGGTTTGGTTTTTTCTACCCTTTTACCATCCTTCTTGGAATATGTGTTATTATAAATGCTGATCTGTGTGCTGATAAGGGGAGGGGAGAAGAAGCAAATTCACCTCACAAGGAAGATTAGGCATTTATTCCTAGTGCATTTAAACTCTCACTTGACTATTGCAGAATTCATTTTATGTAGATGAGTTGAGTTTGTGTTGCAGGAGGGTATGTATGTATGTAACTGTAAATGTGAATTATGTGTTTAAAGGTCCTTTAAGTAAAGGGGCAGGGGCTGGGAGAGTGAGAAGATCCACAAATGTTTGGAAGCCAGGGGCAATGCTTTGCAGTTGAATGATTTTTCCCAGACTGATCAGAAATTACTATAAATCTCAGAAAGTAAGGCCAGATGCTGTTTCTGCAAGGCAAGACCCTTCAGAAACAGCCCTGTGAGAAGCAAAATGCCCAGCTCTCCATTTGCTTGTGGGGCACTCAGTCCATCGTTGCAGAATTAGGTGAATCTGTCATGGAATTACGAACTAACACTAACTTTATTTTCAGAAGGGTCGATTTGGATTACATTAAATACCTTGGTTTATGTTAGGTTTGGTTCTTTGGCAGTTCATTACACTACAGAGCACAGTCTGAAATTCTGCATAATGTCCAAATAAGACTTTTCATTTTACATGGGAGAGGGAGAAAGGTTTAGCAGCATAATAAGAAAGAAAACACTGATAGGCAGTAGTTCATTCACTTTTTATGTACAAAACATAGATTGTTGCTAGGAAATGGTATGGTGTCAATGGAGCACTCTTATGACAGCACTGTAATTCTTGTTGAAACAGAGGTTGAGCAGTCAGCACAGCTGTAGATCTAATGCCTAAGGTCTTTTGCAATGTGTTTAAGAAAACAGTCTTAATTGTGTCCCTGCTTTTGCTTCTTTTGAACATACCCTGGAAAAAACAAGTTGTTGATGATTATCATGCCTTCATAGATGAGTAACAGCCTTGCTGAAGCTCTGATGTGTCTGCCGTTGTGTTTTTTCTGTCATTTACATTCTCTGTATTATCAGCTGAGGAGATATGTGTCAGCTGTGTTGTGTCCCATAACCATTTACAATCCTGGAGAGATCCAGCAAAGGAAGAGAGAGACCTGTAAATCCAGCAGCATGCTGGATTTCTTGCTCAGGAATTCTTGTAAGAGTTGACAGATGAGGTTATCCCATTCAGAGGTCTTCCCATATGTCTTTCTCTGGAGGAGGAGGTAGGTCTAAGCTAGGAAGAATCCTACCAACTGCTGTGAAGCTTCATTTTGATGCTATTTTCAAAATATAATTGGTCTATACCAACTGTAGAATGTAGTAAGAGGTTTTGATTGTAACACTTGACAAAGGTATAGAAGAAAAGGCAGTCAAAACAGGCATTTCTCACTTATTTGCCAAAGTGTTTCTATGTTCCAGCTGACAAAGGATTTAAATACAAGAAATATTGAGACTTTTTTCGTTAAATTTCTGCCTCTTTTAGCAAATATTTGAAGAGGCAAAATCCTTAAACTTCTGTATCTCTGCACTGGTCCTTTCTGAATCAGATTTTTTTTTCTCTGGCTTAGCTGCGGTTCTGTTTCTGATGAATAACAACTTTGCCTAGACATCATAGGAAATAATTGCATTTGGGCACACAATGAGACTTCCTGGACTGGTGAAGAAAACACACCTTCCCATTGTCCTTGTGTTGTGTCAGTGAGCAGTCATTCTCTTCAAAATATTGGTAATTGCTGTCATGGTAACAAAACAAAAACATGGTGTGGCAACTATTTTCAGCTTTGCACGTGTTCTCTCTCCTGGCTGTAAAACACTTCAGTTTTTAGCTAGGACAAGAGAAGAGGTGTCCTCTAGTTTAAAACTGGCATGGGTGATTTTTTTCTGAACAATGGTCCAGCTGTATGCAGGGGTTTGTAGTGTTTTGTTTGTTTGTTTTGTTATGTTTGGTGTTTTCAGGCAGACGGGCAGAAGGCTTAGAGGTAGGTGGGGAACAACAGGACAACCACTGCAGAGTGAACAGCTTATTCCTAGTAGCTATTTACACTACCTGTGAACACCCCTGCAGCTAGGATGGGGTTGGCACTGGAATTCTGGGGGCTCTGGCAATACCCGCCCTTGTGTTCTTTAGCACCAGATGAGCCAAGGAAAAATGACCACAGGAGCTTCACAGGAAGCTGTGGTCACACTGCAACTTCTAGAGAAAAAACGTTCCTCAGATGGCTGGAGCAAAACAGCCAAGAAAACAGTGGGAAAGAGGGTGAGATAAGCTGGCAGGGAGGGAAAACTTATGGAGGAACGTGGGCAATTTATGAACCAAGAGTGCACAGATTTCATGTGTAATTTTTTTCTTGGGCTTTTGCAATAACAATTTATTGCAAAAATTTAATGCATTTCATGCATCTTTTCTTATTTTTCTCTGCCTTCTTTGCACCAGCTAAGTCTTACAAATAATTACGTGTAAGAATTGTAAAGAGCACCCAGAAATGTCCAATCCTGAGGAAGGCATTTCATCTACTTCTGAATATTAGGGAGCATTTAATAGTAAATGATTATCTTAGGATGTAACTGGGGAGGAATGAGGATGAGCTGGGGAAGAAAACAGAGCCTGAGGGGTATTTTAGAATGTAGATTTACTTTCTGTTTTGAAGAAGGCATGTTGGCCTTGCTACATTTGGGTTTGATTCCAGGGAGGAGGATTCAAAAAAGTGCAAGAGAGACGATTGTAATGGAGGATTAATTAATTCCTAATACTAATAATTTGATTTTCAACCCACACAGTTCTGTGGCATGTCACAGGCTATCTAAAATTTGAGAAAGGGTGGAGAGGGATATTTAGCATTCAGTCAGTATGCATAAAAAAATCTGGAAAAAAAATATTTTCCCTTCTTTATTGAAAATCTACTCTTGCCAGTGAGAGGGAAATGTGCAAAATGAACATAGGTCTAACTTGCACAAGAGGAAGATAAGTTATGCTGGATAATTTTTTTTCATTTTCTCTTATTATACTGAAGCTCTTACCAATAAAAAAAAATAAGCTATTTGATACAAAACTGTTAGAAGGGACACATACTTGATCAAGTTTGATCTCCTTTGAGCAATTTTGTCATTAATGCATTTGATGTTTTCTTATTTTAACACATTACTGGTCTTCCAGTCATCACCTTATTTTGTCACCCTGTTTCTGCTAGAGTTGACCCAACAGTGAAAAATGTGCTAAGAAAAACTTGAATGATGCTGCTCCAGTCTTTGACAGAAATAAACATGAACATGTCATCAAGAATCAACACTTATCTCTGCAAAGACAAGTATAAATTATTAGATTATGGAAACAAGTTCCAGGTTTTAGGGATATTCTGTTTTTTATTCTTTTTTTTGGCCATATTAATGAAACTTCATAATTGTTCTAATTGTTCATACATGTATTGTCATTATATATGTAAAATCCCATATCTTTCATTAAAGCAACTTTTTACTACAATTTGTATACTCACAAGCAGAGAGAAGATATTCTGCTCTTAAATGTTTAGAAGTGCTTTTCTAAAAATAATGTTGCTGCTTCAAGGTACAAAATTGATTAAAGTGCTGCTTCTATCTATTTTATGGATCTGTACAAATCTTTTTTTAGAAGTCTGTCACACAAGTGGTTTTTCTCAGCAGTTTATAGAGAAATCCACTTTGAAAATGTCACTTCCCCTTCTTTGTGAACTTCAGGAATTTCCAAGTCTTACTGTGCTTCCAGTTTGTTTCTAGTCTATCTGTAAATATCTTGAAGTTAGGTACCAATAGCTTTGATTTGTTTTAGAATAATGTTAACTCTTCATTAGGATTTGGAGTTAATTTTTCTGAAAAGCAGGGACTAGGGAACTGACTTGAAACACAAGAAAAGTGATCTGATGGAATTGTTTCTCTTAGGTAAGTGTTTAATTCAAAACCTTGTCTTTTCCCTGGTCCTACCTAGTCCTGCAAGTGGGAATAGGCTTTGTATTTGTATCTAGCATGGCTTTCCATTTACCCTGCTAAGCAGAACTCAGTTCCTTGTGCAAACACATGGACCGACTAGCAGAAACTCTGCTGGGCTTGCACTCCAGGAGGTCACAACCATCCTACCCCAGCTCTGAACAGCGTGGTTTAATCACAATGGTATGAAATACATTGACTAGGCATATCTTGGGATGTACCTCCTTCCCTCACCGAGCATTTTTCTTGCACTATACAATATTTGTTCTGTCTCATTTTCTCAAACATATATGGAAGTATTTTTAAAACAACAGTAGTAATAATGATAGCACTCCTTGAACCATGCAAGTCTTCAAGTATAATTTTTTACATGCCTTTCAATCTTTCCTTTAGCATGGTTGGAGAAGAAATATGACATCTGAACTTCTAAGATTAGGTTAGCTGAGTGTTGAATGGATGTCATGTAACAAAGCTAAAACTGACTGCCTGTAACTTCATGTGTATATTTGGTTTTCATAGAGAAAACTGGAAAATTTTCTGTATTCTGCCATGATAATATGCATGGTATTGGATCTAAAAATTTCTGCTTACAGGACTCATTCTTTAAAATATTAATCTGATTAAAATATCTGTTATATATCTTACACAAATATTTTTTGAAGAGCCATGTTTGTCTTTTTTTTTCCACTCAACTGGATGATGCTAATCTAATACAGAAAAAATATAATATTCTATTAAATGTCCACAGGCAAGATTTGTATGGACAGCAAAACAGTTGAAAATGGTATCTTATGTATTCTGTACCTTGTTTGACCTTTTTTCTGTAACAACATGGTGGACAAAATCTTGATCATGGTGAAGGTGATTTTACTTAAGTGGAGACAATATTTTATTCGGGTATCTAGAATACTTTTTTCTGTTCTATCTATGGTCCAACTATGAACAGTATGAGGAAGCTGGTCAGAAGATTTTGAAAATATCTATGAGAGAGAGGAAGAAAAGATGCTGTATTAGGAACCTCTGATATGGGAAACAGGGCAGGATATGCCTTGGTCTTCTCTTTGGAAAAGTCTGAGTCATTTTTCTTGTGAACAACCAGATGGTGTTTCTCTCTCACTGCCTGTCCTCCATCTAAGGAGAGCAGCAGTTGTCTAAAGTAATGAAAATCTGTAGGTTGGCCATAATTTGAAGGATTGATGTTTGAAAAATCAAACAAAGGGTGAAACTGTGGAAAGCAATTCATTCTGTTATAAAAAAATGTAGGAAGGAGGGAGAGGGGAAAAAAGTAAGTATTTTAGCAAAATAACTGTGAACAGACACCCTTTTCTGCCATGCTGTGCACAGGCAGAACCAAAATTATTGAACTGGAATTTGCATTTTGACACCTGGAAGGGAAATGATAACTGCTCAAATTTGTTTGAGATCATGTGGATTTGTATATTTCCTTGGATATGTTTGGACCTCCACCCTTTGGGTGTGTGCCTTTTGCTGCATATGTATATTTAGCCAAGCTGAGTGGGCACCACTGAGACTAGACAAAGCTGATTCCAGGTCACCTCTTTGTTTGTCAGTTTGGTTAATCCAGGTAAATAGCCCCAAAGTTAAACATCCACACCCTTAACTGGGAATACGCATGGTTGCATTTTGAGATCTCTGGACAAAAAGCACTGCACTCTGTTTATTAGGCACAAAAAAGATCTACCTTTTGAAAGTAGTGGCAGATCTTCCAAATAATAGTTTTCCATACCATTATATACTAAATGAAGCTCTAACAAAGGTTCTTTTGTGCTTTGAGAACAATCAATCTGAAGCTTTTAATATTTTTTAAGGTCTTCGGGTTGTTGTTCTTTTCCATTTTGTTCTTTTACTGCTGCCTCAGAGCCAGAGTTCTGAGGGTTTTGTTCTCTTATCTCCTGGTCATTAAACTACAGATGAAACCTGTCCCACTGAGCTCACACAATATGGGTTAAACTGCTTCGGACATAAGATGTACAGCAAACTTGTAACACCATTCCTGATGGATGAAATTACTGAACAACTTTTGGAGAACAAACATTTCACTTCTGTTTTCAAAGTCAAAATCCTCTAGGTGATGGCAATAAATGAATGAACAGTTTAGGTGTGCACAAGCTTTCTTAAGCAGTAATGGGGAGCTTCTGTTTCAAATTATTTGCATCTCTAGGTGCTCTGTTTTAAGGTGCTTCCTTTGTCTGAGGGCTTGGCCAATGTTAATAAAATATAAATATTTATACTGGCCTTTGAATTGTTAACTGACTCAAGCAATAGCTTAGCAACTGAGATAAGATGAGGTTATCTCTAGCATTCTGTTCTTACCACACTATTTTGCTGCCAGAAATGCTATGAAAGGCTTCAGAAAAAGTCATCTTGTGGCCAATGGTGCACAGGGACTACAACATTCTTGAGGTTTACTACTAAACAAACTGGCTTGCAGTGACTTGTGGTGCTGTGCATTTGTATTCCTGTTGTGTTTCAGGATAGCCTTGTAACTGGATTTAAGAATGAAAGTAACTGATGAAGTTATAACACTCTGGGTGTGATGAGAACAGAAAGGCTCGTTGACCTTTGCACTAAACCATAAATCTGCAGACATAATTTTCTAGCAGCCTGAGTTAGCAGATCTTTGTGCTTTAAATGAAACCCTCCAATGTATGTGTGTGTGTGTCTTATGTCAGTATATGTAATACATGTGTGTACTTCAGGCAAATGATTCTCCATTTTAAAGTGCTTCCTTTGCTGCTCTTCATTGTGTTTTTTGTATTGGGATTTTCTGTTTGGTTTTGTTTGGTTGGTTTTTTGTTGCTTTTTTTTAAAGAAATTAGATATGTCTATAATTTCATAGACTCATAGCATGCTAGAAAAGCTTGGGTTGGAAAAGACTTGAAAAATAATCTTGTTCCAAACCCGCTACCGTGGGCAGAGACATCTCCCACTAGACCAGGTTGGTCAGAGCTCCATCCAACCTGGCCTTGAGCACTTCCAGGGATGGGGCATCCACTGCTTCTCTGGGCAACCTATTCCAGTGCTTCACCACCCTCAAAGTAAAGAATCTAATCCTATTCTCTTTCACTCTGAAGCCATTCTCCCTTTCCCCTCACTACCTGGCCTTGTAAAAAGTCTCTCTCCATGTTTCTTGCAGGCTCTCTTTAGGTACCAGAAATCTCCAATTAGGTGTCCCTGGAGCCTTCTCCAGGCTGGACAATCCCAACACTCTGAGCCTTCCCTCATAGGAGAGGTGTTCCATCCCTCTAGGCATCTTGGTGGCCTCTTCTGGATTCACCTCTACAGCTCCATGTCCTTTCTGTGCTGGGGACACCAGAGCAGGATGTAGGGCACAAGATGGTGTCTCATGAGAGAGGAGTAGAGATGTATTCCATTAATACTTTTTTATTTGATGGGAAAATATAGGCATACTTTCTTTTTATGGCTTACAGATTAATCAGAGAAACACATTCTGTTTTCTAATTAAAAACTCACACAATGTTTTTTTTTACCCCTATGCCTAGGAGTATCTTGGTATCAGTATCAGTATACCTATCAGTATCTTGGTAAACTTGTGTTTTGTAGAGTATTAGCTGTGAATCCCCCTTAAAAACTAAACAGCACCTGCACTAATTTAAAATAGTTTTGCATGGTTACACAATCAAGCAATATCTAGTGCACGAAAAAAACTACGTCAACTGTAGCAGTTGTGAAAAAATACATTATTATGGTTAACTGGAGATTTATTTCATTTACAATATCAAGTTCTGAAGGACAATTTGCGACGCTGCTTTTTTTCTGAATATGATGGCTTGTGGTTTGTTGATAAAGATTTCCTAGGAAAATTCTCAGAGGAAGCCAGCACAACAATGTGCCTGCAGAATAGTAAAATTGTAAGTAAGGTAGAGTTTGATTAATACTACTCTTGAAGGAAAGCTTTTTTCTTTATTCCTCTCTAGAAGTGGGTTCTACTTCTGCAGTCAGACTGTAGCACTGATTAAGTTGATTGCTCTATCCATTTATAAGGTGAAGGAAAGGATGGGAATAGTAACAACACAGGTTTCCTAGTGTTGGGCCTTTTTATACCCCATGGTACTTAATTATTGTCTGTTTACTTCAGGTATTTCTAGAGGCCCAACTACCTTGGGCTTTGCAAATTGCCAAACAGACTCATGTTACTGTCCTTGGCTGGTACTGCTAGTACTCTGAATATCTGAAAATTAACAAGGCTAGTGCAGGTTCTGAACTAGTTTATGCTTTGCAGCTCCAATTTAGGAACTTTTTTTCTCTTGTTGACATATTTAATGTTTACTGGCCCTACAAATTTTATCACTTAGTGTCTCTTAAGAGCATGACCTCTACTATGTGGGTGATGATGGTTGCAATAAAGCAAACAGACAAATGTTCAGTCTTCTACCTGCAGACCAGAGCACCTAAAATCATTATTAAAAAATCAAGGAAGGCCCTTATGTCCTTCAAAGGCATTTACTCACTCTTGGGCTGCAACATGCCATAAATGAATTGCCTGTGCAAATAGTGTATTTATAACTATACTGGGACCACTCCTCACTCAAAAAATAATACTACTATGGCGCTTTCTATGTAAAATTATTTTCCACCTAGAAATGCAATCTTGTAGCCTTAAGCATAAAGCTAAGGGAAACCAATGTGACATTAGGGGTGTTGTATGAAATCCGGCTGAAATGTGATGTTTCTTGAAAATTTCTAAAGTTTGAAGATCAAGCCAGTTCCAAATAAAAGATCAAGTGTCAGCTGTACCAAAACTTCAGAAATGTCATTGCTTGCTTTACCATTTTCCAAGTTCTTAGACAATTCACTCAGGTAATATTTATATGCAGAGTTGCTGCATTTTATTAAACATTTCTTTCGAGATAAAACTGCAGTTCTTCAGCTCTGAGCTTTATTAAGCTAAGAAAAAGCCTACACTACAAGTAGATTTTTAGCTTTCAATTAAAATTGCTAATTTTCTGAAATAATTCAGGATACCTTTGCTCACCTTCTATTTCAAATAATATTACATTATATCCTTGTAGACAAACTGACAAGTTATGGACAAAGGAAGTGGACAGCAAGGTCCTGAAGGACTGGACACATGCACAGGGTTGTGGTCAGTGGCATAAAGTCCAGCTGGAGGCATATTACTAGTGGTGTACCCTGGGGATCAGTGCTGGCTCCAGTGCTGCTTATTATCTCCATTAAAGGTCTGGATGATGGGGCAGAGTGAGAAGCTCAGCAGTGTTGCAGATGATACAAAGCTCTGAGGAGTGGGTTGTATACCAGGTGGATGTGCTGTAATTCAGAGGGAACTTGGCAGGCCGGGGAATTGGGCAGAAAGGAACCTCATAAGGTTCAACAAGGGGAAATGCAAAGTCCTGCAACCTGGGAAGGGATGACCCCATGCTCCAGCATGTGCTGGAAACCCACTGGATGGAAAGCAGCTCTGCAGAGAGGGACACTGGCATCCTTGGTGGCCTACAAGTTGCCCACAAGCCAGCAATACACCCTCATGTCTAAAGCAGCCATCTGTGTTCTGGGCTGTATAAAGCAATTTTGTCAGTACTGGTGAAAGACATCTGGAATGCCATGTCCAGTTCTGGTCTCCCCTAGTACAAGTGAGATATGGACTTCCAGGAGCAATTCTAGCACAGGCTGACAAGGATGGTGAGGGGACAGGAGCACCTCTCAGATACGAAGAGGTTGGGAGAGATGGGACTCTGGGCTGGAGAAGTCTCATCAATGTGTTCAAATATCTGACAGGAGGGAGTTAAGAAGAGGGAGCCCAATTCTTCTCACCCTACAGACAGGACAAGAGAAAATGGGCACAAATTAAAACATGTTGTATCACTTGCTCAGGTTTTATACTCCCTGTTGAGCTGAACCAGGTACCCACTTCCCCAATTCTGGTCTGGCTGCCACGGAAGGCTTTCCTCTCCACTAGCATCACGTCAAGACATAGAACCCAATGACCCACTCGTGTGTCTGCACAAAGAATATCCTTCAGTGCCCTTTGTATTGAGACAAGCTTTTTTTTTTTTTTACAATAATTAGTGACCATTATTTATATACTTCCTGAGATAACTATTCATTTGGTCATCTCCTCTGATCTTTCTTCTGTTGTCAGAGGGTTTGGGTCAGTTACAGTGGTTGAAGATCAGAGAAACTAAACAGCAAGGAAGAATAGTTGGTCACTGAGTAAAGTGACAGATAAGCTAATTTTCATTAAGATTCAAGTGAAGTAAAATGCTTCAACCTGCATTTTATTATACGTGTTTTGAAAGCTGCAGCTGCAGGCTGTCATATATTGGTCACCTTTCCTGTGTCATTTTGCTGCTTTACTACCAGATTTCTTTTGCCGCATTCTGAGCAATTTACTTTCCTCAGTAGTTCAATATTTATCCTAATTTATTAACTTCTAAGACATCTTAATAAACTCTGAATTTTTATGATCTTGTATACTCCAAATTGGGAAAAGTATTCTATTTGAAAATATGCATCAAATGTATTTTAGACATGGGATATGGGGATGTTTGAAACTAACTAAGCACTGCTAATATTTTCCCCAAATGGACAGATTCACTGGCTGACTATTAGATTACATAAGTTGATATCAACTTCCATTTTAGAGCAAACAGAATCAAATTAATTAAATTTGTTCAATTCCTGATCTAAGAACATGAAGAAAGAAGTTTCAGTTTAGACAATGTTTATTTTTTTAAGGAAGTGGAGTGGTAGTGGGGTGTAGGTTGTGGTGAGAGAGTAAGAAGAAGATATAAATTTGGTTATTTAACATGAGATTTCTCTATGTCCCATACACTTGTATGAAAACTCAGCAGAAAGCAAGACACTTCTTTATATTTCTAAACCAAATCAGAACTAAAAAGAACTTTTTATAGTAAAATGTTCAGTTGAAGACATGAAGAAAAGAAACCATGAAACTGTAAAGGCATGACTTTTTTAATTATAAGAATTTTTTTCCAAGTTTCCATTTATTAATATTAAATGTTTCTTTTAATCTAATTGTCATGACTTTCACTGTGTTGTGAGAATTTCATGTCATCAGTTTAAGATTTTTTTTGTCATTAAATAATAATTTTTAAAATCCCCTGTCATTTTGCATTTCCTTCTAGAAATCAGAGTTTTAGAGCTCTTGAGTGCTGATGGAGATCATCAGCACATCCTAATTTTGTTGGTTTTGAGGTACGGGAACATGGGAGGCTCTAAGACTTCCATGATGAACTGCTACCTAAATCTGAGGCTGGTAAAGACAAATTTTCAGGAAAACCTTCAGCTGCAGTGTGGCAAAACATACAACAAAACACTCAAACTTGGTAGAAAAAGTCAAGATGTAAGCTAAAAGATCCATATAAATATGTGGCTAAAACAGCATATAAATATGTGTTTTAAAATAGATTTTTTAAATTTAAAAATATATATGTGGCACTATATTAACAAAGGATTCTTTTTAAACTTATCAGTGTTTCATTAATCTTCATTAATTAGAAAGTGGAAACATTTTGAAATATCAAACTGAAAAGGAGAATAACCAATCTGTGTTTTCTTTCCTGAAACTGATGCAGCATTTTGAAATGAAACTAGTAGGAAACATGTGCATGATCCATGATCTCATTATAACTTTGTGATCATTGCCCAAAACAATAACACAATGAATATTTTTAATAAGACCAGAAACCTTAATTGCTTTAAGACTTTATTTCTGTTGCTATAGTGATTCTGAGAACACTCTAATGCAACAACTGAAGCAACTTCCTGCCATGGAAGCAATCCAAAAATCAGAACAAAAGCCTCCTACAGACTGGATGTGACGTCCTGGATTGTTATCATTCAGCATACATGTCTTAGTAAATGAGCAAGCTTTCCTAGTTCTAGTCCTAGAAGGCTGCAGCTTCTTCTCTTGGGGGGAGAGACCAGGTAAGTGTATTCTGGAGGGAAAGTGTCCAGATCTTCCATTGAAACTTCCAATTTTACAATAGATGTAGTGGCCAATTGGTTTTGACATATGTTAAAAAGGCAGGAGACAACCACACTCTTTGTGTACCACTCTGAATATCTTCTTGTAATGAACACTCCTGACCTTATTTCCATTCCTTCTCTCTTCTGGTCTTTGGGGATATGTCATTTTGCCTGCTGCTGAGAGAACACGTGAGGTGAGTGGCACAGGAATACAACACGGCAAGGAAAGGGTAAGGAAAAAGCAAGTTGTTGCCACCTGTCCTAGTATCCTTGTCCCCCAAACAGCAGCAGGAAAACTAAGCCAAAGATTACATGTCTTTGCCACATATTTACCTCATATTATGCCATCTCCTTTTGCTGTTTGTGGGAGCAATTTAGATCCATTTTGCTCATCCTCAGAACAGTTGCCTTCAATCTCACCTGGGCCGTTGAGGAATCTCGAGCCAGTTTGGAGGCAATTGAATGAGGACACAGTAATAGAATTGACATAATGGATAAGCATATTATTATTGGATAAGCATATAATATATTATTGGTTCTCTGGTAAACTGAGAATTATTTTATTTTTATGAGAGACATACCCATATTTTGGTGAAAAGAACAGATTTGCTTTTCAAAAGGTTAGTGTTGTCTGAGAAATAATTCCTAGAAGTCTACAGCTACAAAGAAAACCTGCCGACATAGTCATTTTCTGTGTTAAAACAACAGGTTTCAAACTGTCAAACTACACTCTTATCTTTAATTAAATACCCTCCGTAAAGGGTAAGAGAAACATGAAAAATCACCTGGGCATTAACAGAAGCGTCAGAAAGGTGTTAAATCCATCTTCAGAGAACTTGAAGTTAGCATATCAGTCACAAAACTAAGTGACATAATTCTGCTGGGGCTTTTTTGCTCCAGTACCTACAGTACCAAGATGGTTTGACACAGGCATAAATATTCTTGATGCCGTGATGCTGAACACTGGCCTTGTGGGTGGCAATGTGTAGCAAGATGCTAGCCCAAATAACTGCAGTGCAGGAGGAAGAGGGTAAAACGTGAAAGCATTCTTTCACCCTGGCAAAAGAGAATGGCAACAACATCCAGAAAGTGTGTTCAAAATTTAGATTAAGTTTCATGTTATTCTTACTAGAAAAAGCAGTAGCAGCACTGCAGGGAAAATAATAGGTGTATTTTGTGGTGTTACAGACAAGATTTAGACAATCCTTGAGTTCAGCACAGCCTGGAAACACTTTTGTAGCCTATGCAAGAGATTCCAGTGGGCCTCTCAGCCTAAAGGAATCACTTTATACTACAGAAAATGAAAGGTATTGATAATCTCTGGCAAGCTATTTAAGTATTGCAGTATTTTCCAAAACATTGTTCGCAGATCTGTTGTGACTGTTTCATGACAAAGGTATTCCAACAAAACAAAATCTTTCTAATCTCAGAAGACCCATTTTTGTTTGTTAGTTCTTTGCTCCTGGTTATTGGCAAGTGTTTGAAATTTCTTTTGTTAAATTGAAGGAATGTTTCACAATTTTTGTATTTCAGAAAGAGAAATTGCATGTTTTATATCAATTTTTTCCCAGCTTGCCTAGTCCAAGACGTACAGAATTGAACAATTGCTTTAAAATGCAAAGTAAACAACCATAAAGAAGGTTTCCATGCAAAGAGTGTCAAAACACTCGCATATGAGAACCTGAGCTCTCGGCTTTCAGGTTACTATTTAAAAACACATTTTAAACATGTGGAACTACAATAGGTTCTGCATATTCTTCCTACAAAGCAACAAGTGAACTTTCTTCTTTCCAGATCTTTGATTCAAGATTAAAATCTCAGTGTGGGATATAGTCTTCATTCTGGAGACCCCACACAAAACAAATTGTAAATGCCCTTTCAATTTAGATCATGTTATTTTAACTTCGAAGTTGCAGCAAGTGGTTGTATAGGTGTTTTTCTGTAGTGCAAACAGAATTCCGAGAGGAAAATGTTCCTTATGTAGTCTGCAATCTGGCTCAGTGTTGTTTTGTTCACCTATAAATTCCATGTGGCTTGTGGGAAGTGGGGCATTGTTCCCCCAGGAGATTACAAATGTCTCTGTAAAGAAGCGGCCAAACTTGTTTCTTGTAACCTGGGTTGCTGTAAAAGATAAGAACTGTCTTGGCTATCTCCAGTTTTGCCTGGAGGGTGTTGAGATACACTGTGGGTGTGTTTGTCCACATTCACCTAAACTGAGTGTATTTTAGCCCACACTGAAATGAAAGTGCATTTTGATGATTGATATTCCTAATAAATAAGAGCTTCGAGCAGGTACAAATGCACTTTTAAATTAGTGCACTTCATTAACTAACAACATGAATAGTAGGGAGGCTGGCCAGGGAGCAACTGGTCCACTTCCCTGAGCCCTGATTCTGGCTACTCCAGCCTGTTTTGCTGTCGATCAAGAACCACACGCTTTGCTGATTTTCAGTTCACAGTCTTGAGTATAACTTGAGTAAGTGTAAACTACTCTAGAAGAATGTTTGTCAAAGTACTGAAAATTTGCAATTAAAAAATTCTGGTGGCGTCAAGTATTATGTAGTTTAGTCTGCCTTTTTTCCTGCTACTTGTTATACTCCACATACGTGTGGTGATGGAACCAAGGAGAACAATTTTCTATGTTTTGAGATATGTGCTGGGTTTCTCTGCTTGACTTTGAGTACCAGAAGAGCTATTTCAGCCTCTCCTGACTCTGATTAAAACCTCATGTAAAACAGAGAGGTGATCATGTAGCCATATAAGCTTTGTTGCCTTAATAAGTGTCTTCTTTCCATGATGAAAAATGGGTGAGACCAGAAGTAGACATTTCTGTTTGCTTGTTCTTAACAGGGACTCATGTGGGATCTGCTCCAGTATCTTTAACTTGGGAAGTAACTGCTGTGGGAATGAAGGAATGGATTTGTCCATCTGTCTCCCACATTAAAGGCTGTTGTATGCAGCCAGACTACCACCAGATGGATAGCAGAGTTTGCTGTGTTAAATATGCCTAAAATATGGGGGAGCTGTTAGTGGTCAGTGTGTTGAGGAGTACATTTAGTGCTCATGTATGGAGTACAGCTCCGAGTGCTCCGGGTGTGGGAGCCCAAGCCCCAGGCAAGAGGCCATGACCTGCCCAGGGACGTGTGGCCCAGCCCAGTGACCAGACACTCAGAGACACTTCAGGAGCCAGTGACTCCAGACTTTCCCGTGCTTAGATTTAGAGGGTATAAAAGCCCAGAGATTCCTTTGTTTGGGGTCCCTCCTTGGAGACACTCAGCTCGAACTGTTATTTTGTTATTGCTCCAAGATTTAATTATTTTAAGGATCTGGGCATCAGAGACTCAGCTAAGGGAAACCTGGGATTGAGCCCATAAGGAAACCTGGTCTGACTAGGAGTATGGGGGATGTAGCTGCCAAAGGGGTCTTGGTCCCAGATTAGATGATGCCAGAGTGGCTCCTGGATGATCAGACAGGGAAGTCTCCTTAACAATTGTCCTTCTTTGACCATCCAACTGTTGACTGAAATTATCTTGCAGAATTAAAAGTTTCAGTGGGTTCTGCAACACTTTACCTGTCATCAGTCACTTTCGCCACATACAGGGGCAAGAACAGCTGGCTGAGTGGAATGAGGTGGGGAAAGTGGATATTTCAGTGAGAAAGATCTGGAGGTATCAAACTAAGAATAAGGTAGTAACAGGTTACTTTGCAGTAACCTAGGCCTTTCCTTTAGATTTAATTTGTTGATGTTGTACTGCCTTTTCAAAGCTGATAAGATCTGCAAGTCCTGATTAACCCCAGCTAAATGCTATTTTGAGGAAGAAACAGTGCAGAAGTCATTTGCACATTTTGTGCTGGTGAAGTGCACAGGATTTTTCAGCAGATTACAGACTGCTTTGAGTATTCTCAGTTCAAGCCACTTTGATTGGATAAGGGTCTGGAGTTTAATTAATTTTGTCACCATTTTGATGTCTATTTATGTATTTACATGATTACTACATGACTAATGTCATGTAACAGCCGTAAGCGTGTAAGCAAAAACTGTACTTTCTGCGTTGGCTTGCTTTTTGTAGCCTTTGTATCTGCTTTGACAGGACTTTCTGCCAAGCTCTAAGTGGCTGGAATATTCACTGAACTGAAAATTGCTGTCAATGTTTGTTTAAATATGCAAGTATTTGTTGTAAACACCTGTGATGATTGGTTAACTGTAGCACTTCATGCAGGATCTGCTAAGATTAAGGACACAGTTTACACTGGAAAGAATTTTTAAAAAAAATTAACAACAAAAGAATAAACCTGTGTACCTTCATTTTCTAATGTCATTTCCCTTCAATTATTTTAATAGAAATTACTAATGTCTTTGTTTTCAGCATCTAGAATGATTTTTTTTAAAATTATCTTTCTCATGCATTCATTTGTTTTTTGTTTGATTTTTTTTCCCATGTGCTGTGTGAGTCAGACCTGTTAGTGCAAGGTGTGGATTTCTGGCAGTATCTCAAGTAAATACATCACGGATTCATCTGTTTGTTGTTCAACTGATAGCACTCATATATTCTACAACCCAAAAAGTAAATGATCACTTTTAAAGAATGTTGGTGAAAAATCCTGAGATGGAGTAGACACTGGTTTTAAAGGATATTTTTGGGTTTTAGCTGGTTTACAGGATTCTTGTCATAGTATACTTATTTATGCCTCAGAAATATTGCCTGAAAACTAGATAAAAGCAGAACGGCTCGTAAAAAACCATGGAGGCACTGAAGTGTAGATTCTATCATTCCAGAAGGAGTTTAAACCACAGCCACCCAACAAACAGCTGAATTAAGGTATGTTCAGCAGTTTGAAGCTATGTATCACATGGATGTCATAACATCTTTGTGTGGCAATTGTTAGAGGCTGTTCCTTCTTTATAAGGAAAGGCACATGGCAAGTGCAGTACAGAACAATTTAATTGACAAAGCCCTTAAAGAAGACAGAGATAAATATGAAAATGAAGATGTGTTATTTTCAGTTGTGACATTATTTTCAATTGTGACATACTTGTTTAAATAGAGACTCTTCAAGTTGTTATGAATAGTTCTCATAGCCTTCAGATGCAGTCGGTAATCAGACCAGTAATGAGGAGCTTTGACATTTTTCTTAGCATTGTTCTTAAAAGTAGCCCTTGCCCTGTACCCTCTGGGAACATATGTAGTTTCAGTGTGCATAGAAAGAAGAATTATTTATCAAGAGCATGAAGTAAAATTTGTGAGACAACAAATTTTTTCACAAATTTTTCAAGGGACACCTGAAAACACACAAATAATTGTTTGCCATTTTGCTGGATTTTTAAATGAACTGTTTATTGGGGCATTGTATTGTGACCTATTTTACTCGAAGTATGTTTCTACACAGCTGCCCTTTACTGGTTCAGTAGAAATGCTAATTTTCTGTTGTGTATGCACATACTGTCTCTCACAAAATGCTGCTGGGGATATTATTCTTCCAAGAGACCAGTTTGACAGTCTGTTAGACTGAATGGTTGGGGTTTTCTACTGAGCAGTGTCTGGAACTGGATTGCTGTGGAATGTATGCAAGATAATGAAAATTTCTCTATAATAATTAATAAAAAGAGTCCACTTAACTGTCTGCCCCTGCTGTGTGTGCTCCTGATACAAATAAACAAGGAGTTTTTTAAAAGGCCTTGTAAAAGCACTAGCCTCTCTTCTGCAGCAGCCCCTGATGGCTTACCCTTCACGTACTCAATTGTTGGGGTTATGTTTACTAGTCATTATTGACCTCTTTGTTAACATAGCTACTGTTGACATCACTCCCTATCCAAGAGAGATAAGGCCTTGTGCTCTGTTGCATCGTTACAGGGCAACTGTCCAAGTGCAAATTGTTCATCTATATTTGAAATATTTGTCTTTTGAGCTTTGTAATGAGACTTGTTTACATGGGGGAGGGGAGGAGAAAAATCCTTTTAAATGATTGCAGTAGTCTCAGTATAAAATCCCACAATAATTCAGTGAAAGAGCAGGGAGAATGCGTTTTCCAGCTGCTGTTTGTAGATCCCTGTTGCTAGGATGCTTGATATCATCTGGTCCCATGGTTACGGTCTGCCTATCTTTGCTTTTCTTGACAACAAGGTTAAAGACTCATTACTTATCTGATTAGAACCAGCTCAGAAAATTAATGCTAAGAGAAAAAAATCTTATGAAGCCCATGTAATCATCAGGATGTTGGATTTCATTAATGAACTGCTAGACCCTTGAATGACTCATTGGAGAGGTGGACATGAAAACCTGCCCTGCTTGCATTCATGTTATTGACTTTAATTAGGGGAAACATGTCCTTCAGTGTGATAACTTGCTGCTGTAAGAACAATCTCTTTGCAGAAAAGGGAAACTTTTGCTCTTCAGAACAAGGCTGGCTGTTTGTGTCTTGCATTAGAAGCATGAGCCATTTGACCATTTGGTCACTGGACAATTGGATTATACATCTCATTGCCCTTATCTATGCTAGTAGGTTGTAGAAGACTGTTCCTTCTCAGTTCACTCAAACGTCTTGGTACTGATTAACCAGTGTCAAACTTTGTCATAGGAACTGCAGAAAGCCAGCAAGCAAGGGCTTTTCCTGCAAAAATCCCAATGCTTTGTGCTCTAAACAAATAAAACAACAAAAAGGAAGAAAACAACACATTAACACCTGTGTTAATAACACATAGAACACCTGTGCTCTCTGGAGGAGAAGAAAGCAGAGGTTGCAGAAAATATCACAAGTTTTTTCACAAGTAACCAAAATACTCATTTGGACTTCTAATTTTCTCTGCTTGGTAATTAATTATGTCCCATTTTCTTCAGTGGTAAACCTTGTTTACCATTCATGAGCTGAATCAATCCTTCCCTGACCCCATTAGTCCAGCTGTTGGCTGTATTCTAAGCTATGTGGATGCTTAGTTGCATCTGACATGCTATTCTTTCTACCACTAGTCAGGACCAGAACAGCTCACAGGGCTTTAAACTCCCAAAGAAATCCAACTACTGTTAGCCTGGGCTGTAAATCCACTCGTTTGTTATAATCCCTCAGTGCAGTGACATGCACAGGTACTTGAAACATTGAAGTGCCAAGACTGGGGCTGTTACAAAGCTGAGAAATACACATACAATCAGCCTTTTTAAGATGGGATAGTTTGATTAAAAATGCTTCAGTGAGTTTCTCAAGTTTTCGTTGCATTGATGCCTGGTCATAAAGAATTTCCATCAATAAATTAGCCTTTGAAAGGTACTGTCTTAAAAGGAGATTCTGAACAACATCCAGTTACCTTACCATGGCTCCTCTGTTCCGGGAGCATACTGGCCCCAAATTCATCATTTTTGATATGACAATCTCAGGTTATTCTTGTGTTTTAACATGAGTAGTAAGTGTTCTAGAAATGGCTGTTAAGAATGATTTGTTTGTTATGCCTCTTTGGCTGTGCTTTATCCTTTTTCTGCTCATGTCCAAGCATGGGGTCAGGAATGAAAAACTAAGAAGCAGCTTGTCATCTGCTGGTCACCTTCCAAGAAGTGACTTTCTTCACTTGAGTTAAGGTGGTTTATCATCTCCATATGATCACTAAAGGACAGATAATATCAGACTGTTATTAAGCTTGTAGTTGTGCGTCTGCCATACTGAGCACATTTTGGTTAGAGGGCACCATTGATCCTTTTGATTTTCCATTTGTTTGGGCAACTAAAACCTATTTGAAGGGATGAATAACAGGCTACAGTCATAATGTGACCTACATGTGAATGACCAAAGAGCATGGTCCCAATTGCAGTGGGCAGGGTTTTGAGAGAAAAACACTTTAATGGATAAGTACAGAGTTCAACTTTCACCACTATCAGTAACTTATCAATCTCCTATTTTAGATAAACATAAAATGCCTGTAAATGAGCTTCACACATTCTCTTAGCTGTATGTGTGCAATATCCAGATAAATTTAAAATTTAAGCAACCAGTTCTGAGGAGGCAGAATATTAGTCCAGGAGGGTCATTCTCTGGTTTGACAGGGATTACTTGAAGAGTATCAAGGAACACCAAACTGAGTATTCCACCAGAAGGATGCTCTTACCACTCTTAAAGTTCTAGTATTCATGGGCTTTTTAAAAATACTCCTCTGAAAAAGTAGAGCTGAATGAACCACATCAAAAACTGAAGTTTTAAATTCCTTTAATTTCCTTAACATCCTTAGCTTTAAAATGGTGCAGTTGCTCACAACCAGTCCTGTGTCAAATCATATGGTAACAGAGGGGTGAAATTACCAATTCAATTCCAAAAGAGTTCCTGTCTGTACAGATGTGGCTAAAAACAGCCAACATTACCAGTTCTTAGTCTTATCAGGAGTTGTTTGTCAAACAAAATCTTACATGTGAGAGAATTCATAGATGTTCCTGTATGCTCATGGTGCCAACATGACAGTTCTGTGAATTACCCTTGTTTGTTGGATTTTCTCTTCACATGCTTGTACCATAATTTTCCTCCTTTTTAAATTGCCGCTTGTAATGTTCTGTTTTCAAAAGGTTATAAATACACTGGATATCTGGACGAGCCAGAATATTTACCACCTTGGTTCAGCTGCAGCTTTGCCTAGGTGAGTCTTGAAAACTTTCAGGGCTGGAGATATCAAGAATCTCTGGCAACCTGGCTACACAATCCCTCCTATGGCAAGCTTGTTCTGATATTTTTCCTGACATCCGGCATGAAAATTATAAAGCAGGACCTGGGTACTTCATCTTGGAACAAGTTCACAGCTCTAAATAAGCAAGCCATCTTTCTTCAAATTATGTCTAAAATTTTAGCTGTCCATATTTTAAAGGGGAAGGAGTGGGTCTTATTTCACACCAATATTTATCCAACTAAACAAGGTGAGAACTTGTACCATGTTGGAAAGTGAACATATCACATTATTTTTTGCTAATTTCTTGTGGTGAAAATCCAGCAATCATGAAAACAACAATTTAATTTTTTTTCTCCTACCTTCCACACCTGCTGCCTTTTTTTCCCCAAGATTTTCCAGACACATTCATGGACATCCCTCTAGGACTGGTTGGAAAGACCTCTGTAAGAACATTATTATAACAATGTCCACTGATAAAAGGTTGCTCTATAGAGAACTTTATAAATCATGTACAAGACTCTGAAGCCCTCAATGGGTTTAACTGAAGAGATATTGTTGTAGTAAAGCACACTCTATTTTTTTTTTCCATGTGAGATACTTCTTCACTTCCCCACTCCTCTTTTACTTATAATTTTTGTTCACACTACCTTTGACAATATTATTATGATTTGTGCCATGCCGCATGTTCTTTTTTCTTAGAAATGTCAGAAAAACTTTGTTGAGCTCTGTCAACCGACTTCAAGTCAGTGTGTGAGACAAAAATATTGCCTTCTCTTTGCAGTCAGTGTTGTCTTTGTGGGTTTAGTTGGTGTTTTTTCATGAGTTCTGGGGGGAAGTAATAAGCATGGGCTTGTATGTTCATTTTATTGCTGAACATTAGTATGCTGAGGGCATGATGAAGCAGATGATATTCTCTGCTTTGTTGCCTTTGGGAAGGACTCAGACTGTCACAGACTGGCAGCCAAACAGTTTGTTGGAACAGCAGCTTTAGAGTATGACATAATGTGCTTTCGAATCACTTCTGAGTTGAGCCAAAGGAAAAAAACCCAAAGGATTGACCACAAAGAGAGGATTTGCCTGCTGTCAGGTTGCTGAGGGGCTCTGACCTAGATATAAGTGGGACTGTGTCTTTTTCTTTCCAGTAGTACAAAAACATTTAAAGAGGGGATTCCACTTCCAATTTGAAGTCCACTTTGGCACTGGTTCTAAAACAGGCTCTGTTCTCACCTAAAACTTCATTTTGCTTTATTTTTAAGCTTAGTCTTGTGAATAATTTTAGTGTGGGAGAGCAACTGAGAAACTATACTAGAAATTACATAATTTCTCTGCAAACAATGCAGCAGCTATTAACACAATGTCTGTAAATTAATTTCTTGTGACTTTAAAGTGAAAGAGTTGTGGCAATCAAGCTCCTATGAGAAATGCTGAGGTGGTGCTTTGCATTTTGCACATTTTTCTGTAAAACAGCTTTCAACTTTATTGCTAAGCTTTGACTGCATATCATAACTTTTTATTAGCATATTAGCATAATTATGCTAAATAATTTGCATTATTAGCTAAATAGCTAAATATACCACGAGTCAAACTCCATGATCCTTGTGCGTCCCTTTCCACTCAGCACATTTTCTGATATAGTCTCCTAGGAGAAAACAGCATAGATTTCTCTAATGGCAGATAATACGGCACTGGGAGGCAGTGTTTTCAGAACGGAGTTTTTAGACATTCTGTGTTCTCACATGAAGCTAAAAAGCTCTTGTAAAAGTGCTAATTTCCATGCCATTTTTAATTCTAATTTCAGGTCAGGATTTCTGGTACTCTATTTCCTTGGTGTGCTGATTGCAGCTTTGCTTTCCCTCCAAAATTCAGTTTAGAGCTCTGATACTCTTTTGTACCTTGATGTATTCCCACTTGATCCAAAGGAGAGAAATACTTGGATGTGATGGGGAAGCTGACCAGTACACTAGGAATGAAATTCAGTTGTAAATTAAATGAGAGAATGAATTTGGGAATACATACCAGGCAGAATCTAGCCTCTTGTAAATGCAGCTTTCCCTTGTTGATATCAAAGGTTTTTTATGTATTTAAAAGAGAAGTAAATTTGAAATGGCTTGAGATATTTATATTTCTTGTTCAAGCAGATCTGTGAAGGCACTGTAGCTGGTATCATGCAATAATTGCCTGGAATTTCCAATCTATTCCTGTTCACTAGAATGGCCAGACATCCTCCTGGCCAGCAGAGAATGGTGTAGTCATTATTGCTGTATTTTGGTCCATCACTTGAAACTGGGTGTTTTTTTATTTTAATTGTGACACTGCCTAACGTATAGCACAGTTGGATCTGTTCTCCTTTCCTATCTCCATGGCTGGAGATATGTGCCAGTTTTGTATTATCACTTGTTGTGTCTAAATTGGCAAATTTCAGTGGAGGACCAATTAATGTGGCATATAATATAAGAAAACTCTGTGTGCGATCATACAGAATGAGATGGTGATTTTTATTTTAAAGCCCATCTCACTTAGCTCACTCACTTGTATTTCACTCCTTCTGTCTGAAGAACCAAGGTGTGTTTATTCAAGTGGTGTGGCCAGGATTACTTCTGGCAACAGGTCCTGGTTTCCACTGGGATATAGTTAATTCTTTTACTAGTTGCTGGTATGGTGTGATGTTTTGAATTCAGCACGAGACTGATGTTGATAACACACTGATGGCTCAGTCATTGCTCAGCAGTGCTTACCCTGAGCCAGGGGCTTTTCAGGGTCCCATGCTCTGCCAGTGAGGAGCTGCACAAGGACCTGGGAGGGACCATGGCCAGGACAGCTGACCTGAACAGGCCAGAGGGATATTCCAGACCACAGAATGTCATGTGCAGTATTTAAACTTGGGGGAGTTGGCTGGGAGGGGCCAATCACTGTAGGGAGGTGGGCTGGGCATCAGTCAGTGGGTGGAGAGGAATGGTTGAGCATAACTTGTTTCTATTGGGTTTTCTTCTCTCTCTTTTTGTTATCTCGCCTTTCATTATTCCTATCAATTACTGTTACACTTACATTTATTTTGATTATTAAACTGTTCTTACCCCATGGGTTCTATCTTTTTTTGATTTTCCCCCCCATCATGGTGTGGGGGTAAGAGGAGGGGGAGTGAGTGATTGGCTGCTTGGTGCTCAGTTGCCAGCTGGGATTAAACCACGACATAGCAGAACAAGGGGCACTGCTTACTAAGTCCTTGGCACATGTCCTGGATTATTCATTATCAGTAACTGTACCCTGGTTCTCCTGAACATACTTTTTATACCTTTCTAAGTTCACAGTGATTGTTATAGTTTGTTTTTTCCATCATGTCCTACCTCTGAATGTTATTAGCATTACTGTTTTACTAATTATCCTTTTGCCTCCTTTTCTAACAAGAGTCTGTTTTTTGTTTGCCTAATTAGATATCTTGATAAACTGCATGTTTATGTGCTGAGACTGTGACAACTCTGCTGTTCTGCACCAAGGTCTGGAGTGTGGGTGAGGGGACAAAGAAGGCGCAGGGCACTTTCTGCAGCTCAGTATGAAAGACCTGATAACAAATGGCTTAATAAAATAGCTGCTTTAAGAAGACAGAATAAAGAAGACAGAATAAAAACAGGAATGTAGGTAGGAAGTAAACCTTTTGTCCCTTCAGATGCTGAGAAGCACACATGCACGCAGCATCAGCTGGACTCTGGGCGGACTTTGGCAGAGTATGCTAGGCAGATTCCATCTGCGGACGGAAGTTCCACCTCTTCGGTGCTTCAAGATACTTAATAATGTTCTTACAAGTAAGCAACTCTACTTCTGAAGGCTGTTGAGGTGAGAACTTCTGGCAGCACTGTTGGACATGGTCAAGGATGTGCAGGTGGAGCAGGAGCTGCCTTTGTGCTCCTCTGCTGCAGCCAGCTGCTGAGGTGATCCTGCAGACATGGAACACACAGAGCACAGCATAGCCTGAGGGCCACACAGGTGTGCACAGCACAGCAGAACCTGAAGGCCATGTTGGGTGTGCAGCACAGCACAGTGCAGCTCTGTGCCTGCTCATGCAAGCTGTGATGTGGATCACCAGCATCTCTACCTAAAGCAAGTGGTTTCCCAGGCAGGATAAACACACCCATTGATCTAGGTGTTACCAGCACTTGTTGTTTGTTTTTTCCCCTCTGCGTTCACTCATGTATTTGCATGCACACTTGATTCATACCAGTCCCGATATTTCTGTTTCTGTGCAATGCTACTTCTGTATGTTGCTCCTGGAAGTCTAGTGGAAAATTCTATCCCTTTTCCTCAGTGCTTTTTCCCCCTTTGACTCAAAAAAGGTAAGAGATCATGAGTTTAGCCTCTGAAGTGTTTTAAAAAATACCTATTTGTGAAACTAGTTCTAGTTCAAATTAAAAATTACAAGAATACAAAATAAGAAGCTGCATCAATCAGTGTACTCATCTTTCCTTCTTGCTATCAGAGGAAGCACAAGACTGTGTTATCAAAATGGTGGCCATGAAACACAGTGCTCTGATTTATTTTACAAAATACTATTCTGGACATGAACTGACAGAGGTGTTCTGAGACAGTCATTACGTAACCTGAGATTTTTTTTAGTCGCTTCTGGGTGTAGTTCAATATATGAAGAATGGCAGGGCAAAATTTAGTGGCTTTATTGCAGATTGAATTTGTGGGGAAAAAAGGTAGACCATGTTACATACCGTAAAACTTTGCCAAATAATTTTCACAGAGATTTCTCTCTATCATAGTTTGGTTTTTTTTACCTTTATATTTCATTTTGGTTTTTTGCTTAACACTTTTCTGTTTTACCCAACTGGTAGACCAATAGTGTTTTGGAAAAATACTTTCCATTTGTACTTAATAAAACAAATAAATATTATTTTAAGCCAATTATCTATGAAACATTAGGTTACAGGGGAATGTAACAATTCACAGAACCAGAGCTTTGGAAACTGAGCTATAGAGCTCAGTTGAGATGGTAGCTGCTAAATCACAGCTTTGAGTACATTGTAGTCAACTGCCTTAGGGACTCTGATGTCCTTAGAAACCTGAGAAAGTTGCCCCTTTGATTCCAGTTATTTTCACATCTCTTTGCCCTATGAGACAAATTATTTCTTCTGGCTCATGCTAGAAATTCTTCTGCTGTAACAAGAGTGTAGGAGCATATTGAATGAATTTTCAATGTTGAAAGGTTTTTTGTTTGATAATTTAGTACTAGTGGGTGGGTTTCTGTTGTTGTTTGTGTGTTTGTTTCCCTTGTGGCACATCAAGTATTTTCTTTCTGCATCTCTGTGATGCAATCTTCTCCTAAATAGGATATACATCCAATATAAAAGTACAAAGCTGACAAAATACATCATGTTTGCTCTGAGTAACTCAACTGACATGATTTTAGTGATCATTCAACCATGAGCATTTAAATGTGATCTGAGAGTATTCTAGGAGAAGCCTCATCTCCAGTGTAGCTTTGTTTTCTGTCTGACATGACTTGTATGGCTGCTCCACGTGTGCACATACAAAAAATACAAACAAAACCAAAGCAGCCACCCCAACCCTCCCCTCCACCCAAAAAAAACAAGGACTTCAGCATTTGAGGCTTTGAATATCCTCCAGCAATGCATGCCTGATTTAACCCCATTTTAATGCCCGAGTTCTTTTCCTCCTTATACTAACTTGCTCTTGTTCACCACAAGAGTTTTACATTCCTAGAGCAGAAGAAGCAGAGTGCATTTTCCTATCTCAGGCATTCCCATTCATAGCCTGACACAAAATAATCTACCAGTAGCAGTCCTTTGACACATCAGAGTATAAAATTCACTGTTTGACATGTGGACAAATACTGTCTACTCAGACATCCTGTTACAGTAGTGGTAGAATTGGAAGAAGTCTAATCTAAACACCTGAATACAAGGATAACTTGATCAACTTCAGCAAAATTTGACAGAGCATTCATCTGTGTCTTTTAGTGTGGAAAGAATAGTGTCCAATTCCATTGATTAATAGAAAACATTGTTGTATTAATTGTAATTACTGACTAGAAAATATTCTGATTTTTCTCTATTTGATGGTTTACTTCATATTTTCTAGTTGCTTGGCATTTATTTGCAATAGATGAAGACCTGAATTAAAAGTGGGACTCAGCAATTCAAACACTTCTAAGGATTAAGCACCAAGTGGCCAAATATGACATTAGACCTAAATCAAAAACAGCTCAGAATTTGAGAACCTTTGTTGTATTTGACCATTTGCTTCACATTGAATCACAGTCCTAAGCAGTACTGAACAGACTGTTTTGATGTGGTTTGGTTTCATTTATTCAGGCTTTAGTCTGAGTTTTCTAATTTTTTTAAGTAACAGTAACTGAGAAAGGAAGGGAATTGCAAATCAAATGCTACCTCCTTTTATGTTAATGATAAAGGTCTTAAATTTAGTGGGGCTACAACTTCATGCGTTGGTTTTAGGTTGAACTTCAATAAATCCACGTCTGGTGCCAGTACATATTCACACTGGCCAGATGAACTCTGACAAAGATCTGTTTGTCTTAACACCAGTTAAAAAAAAAAAAAAAAAAAAGTATCACAACTAAGTCTGTTGAATAGGCTTATGTTATTTTCTCTAGACAACAAATAAGATGACATGTGGTAGCTGCTTGGATAAAAATCACTTAGTTTTAACACAAATCTACATCTCTTATCAATTCATTTGCTAATCAATGAACACTTGTCAGCAGTTGTCCGTTAAAAAATGTCACAGTAAAAGAATTCTTACTTTTGCACAAAGAAAATACTAGTGGAATCTAGTGCCGGGGCAGTCAGCAACATTTGAGATGAACAAATAGGTGACTTTGAGCAATGCTTCATATATGTCGTTATTTGCTGACACAAAGTAATTAAAGCTAAACTGAACAAAAAAATACCCAGGGTCTCAGACTCCAGCAGCTAACTGCTGCAAGTACCTCTTCAGCCAGGAAGCTTCTGTTCTGTGGTCACTCTTGCTAAAGTTTTCCTCTTTCATTTTGACCTTCCCAGCTCTCCCTGCAGCATTTGAGAATGTAGGTCACCTTAGGCAAAACAGTGCTGAAAAAGCCTTGCACTAAGGAAACATCATGGCATGGCCATTTCCATGTAAATTCTGTCAACCATTTTTACTGTCTTAATGGCAATGCTGAATCTCAGGTATTAGGCTTGACTGAAGCTTACCCTCTCTGCAGCTCTGAGGTCCACCTCCTGGCCATGTCCCCTCCTGTCAAAAAGAGAAGTGTGATTTATGCCCCTAAGAGTATTTTAGGGCTCTGAAAAAGTGCTGGGCTAACAAAGATAGGGTGAAATGGGGACTGTACATGATAAATTGAATAAACTACCAAAAAGGGACAACAAATGTTTTTAAATGATTAACTGAGGAAGAAAGAAATCAGAGAATTAATAAGGCTTCAGCAAGTACTTTAGTCTTTGTCCATTGTATGAAATTATATGGAATATAGATATTTAGAAATGGACCAGTTGTATGGGCTTTTGAATGTGTTGTCTTTAACTACAAAGTCAGTGGCTTTAACTGCAGAGTCACTTCACACAGACTTAAGATATTCAGTGGATGAAGGACCTGTCTTGTCATGACCTTTACATCCCTGAATGTTTCCCTAATAAGACTTTTTTTCCTTTTAAGTAATGATTTTGTGCTACAATATTCTATGTTGCTCAGATTCCTTACTGCAAAATGGACTATCCCCAACTTATGTGAGCAAAACAGGTGCAGAGTGAAACTGAGAATGTTGATAGCTTCTCCATGGAAAGCCTGTACAAAATACACTACTGGAATCCATGTTTCTTAAATCGCGATACAAAGCATTGAATGTGCTGCTGCAAAGTTTATCCTTTCCTACAGCTGTTCCACATTGTCCTACTTTTTGTTAGTTCTCACTTTCTGGAAGGGCATTGGGGAAGAGAATGTAATAGAAATTGGAACAGCATTCCATCTGAGAGAAAGATCATGTGATGAGTTCTCCCAAAAAGGATTTATGTGCAACAGAGAAGACTGAGTGAGAAAGGATGTTTTAAACTTTAGAGTTTCTGAAGCTCTGATTGAAACTTAACTTTTCATTACAATTTTTGATGGAAGGTTTGGCAATGAAACTTTCATCATGGTCATTCATTTTCAGGATTATGCTCTGTACTGTTAGAGTGATCAAACTACTTCATTAATACATGTGCACATTTCCTGCAGTCTGGCTTCCATATCTGCATGATTTTATCAATAATTTATATTTCAGTAAAATTGATAAGAAGTCCTGATTCCTTAAATATAATCAGATTTAAATATAATCAGCTTCTATACAAAGTTACAGGACTGCATATAGTAAAATACAGAATGTCCTAAGTCAAACTTTCCGTGTATGAGAATGGCTCTTTATGCTTCGCTACCAATTTGAACTTCTGCCACAGTGTTCATGTAATTAAATATTCCTTGGAATTTCATATCTTTAGAAATACATTTGTACTGCTACTGGGTATCTGGCAGTTAGCTAGTTTTGCCCTCCTGTGAAGTGACTATGACTATACACGTAGCTGTACATAAATTGACTGTGTGTAACATAGTAGGACATATTGACAATATGTATGTTGCACTTAGATATACAAATGACAATATTTATGACTATTGGTCTAACTTGGAAAGCTGTACATAATTTTCACAAGATGAAGTAGACTTGATGGATTTTTAGTTTCTGTAACTATTCCAAGAAGTGGTTAAAACAAGGAAAAAACTGAAGAACCTCTATTTTTCTAAATTAAGTGACTACTAGACATTTAAGAATTATTCCATAATTTTGATGGAGGTTTCAGCCTAATTAATGCTCTTTGATTCACACAAATTTCTGATTAAAACTTATCATATTTGAAATTTACAACTGAACAAAAGTGACCTTTTATCATAATTATGTGATCTTGGTGATACATTTCCCTACCCAGGCCCTGATGGCTCAAGAAATCCTTTTATTTACTCTTTACTAGTTCTGGCTCAAGACAGGATGTGTCTTCTGATTCACTGAGTAACATAAGGTTTATGTAATCTACCATTTTGTCAGCATTACATCTCATGTCTCTCAATCTGGGAACTAATGTTGGCCACAAAGTTTTCCAACTCTGGTGGAACTGGTTTAATGTATTAGCAAAGGAGCTGTCTAAGCAGGAAAGAATTCTGTGTCTTGTGGAGAACCAGGCAAGGAAGAAAGATACAGCAAAAAAAAAGAAAATTTAAAATAACAAAACCTTTGAACAGAATTCATATGAGGATAGACATAGAAATAACAAGAAATGGGCAGTAAGTATAGAACTTTGAAAAGAAGCTGTGTCAGATGCAGGAAAGAGATCTGCATCCCTCCCAGAAGACTTTGTGTTTAAACAGAAGTGGCATGTTAGTTGGTGGAGAGAATGAAGTAGGGAAATATGTACAGTTTTATTTTGAATAGATTTGTGTTCTTCGTGCAGTGTTAACTAAAATCAGTAATATTCTTGAATTCAACGTGAAATCTGGTTGTGCTTTTCTTACTCTGTAGCTCTGGAAAGGGAAAATGTTGAGCAAGTTTTCTACTCTGTGTAGAAAGATGTCTGTTGCCATCAGACCAGAGGCAAGAAAGCTCATCCTTAAACTGCAGCTTGTAGGAATTTTGTACTCTGAAAGTCCCAGTGGGACCCAGGGTACAAGCAGTGCCTGCACTCTGCTTTATTCCTGGGTTCTAAGGATATGTATTCCTGCTGCAGCAGTTTGGGAGTATTTAACAAGAGTGTGTCAGTGACCATGACATTTGATCAGTCATTTAGTCTGTTTACAAGAGCAAAGGAGAATTAAAAATGCTAGGTCACACTGAAAAATCATCAGGTCAGGTCTCATGGGACCCACACAATTTGCCTGTGCTGAGAAGAAAAGATGGTATCCCTCATCCACAGCAACAGCCTACAAACAGAGCTGTACTAACCTCCTGGGGAAACGTAGCTAATCTTAGGGCAAGATAGTGAGATCTCCAGGTTGTGGTCAAGGGTCTTTTCTCTCGTGAGAGAACAGACTTCCTGAGGAGACCGAGATAATCAAGTGTTGGACTACTCTCCAGATTTTCTGTGAGGCCCTGTTCTGTGGCAGAGCACTACTGTCTCATCAGTGTACAACTGAATAGGTTCTTCTCTGGACTGAGAAAAAGTCCAAAGAGTGCTTTGTGCAAGGATGAGAGAGAGCTTCTGGGAACTATCAGGAATTATTCATAACAGTATAATTGTATTATGTAACATAAGTGTACTGAGTGGTGTAGAAATCCACAACAGACATGTTGGCATTCACATTATTTCATTCTCTGAAAAATGTCCAAGGCACACATAGGACCCAACGACAGCATTCTTGAGCTAAAAATTCAAATAAATGCAGACAAAGAAGAACTGCCAATTTTGCTTTAAAATATGGAAGAACTTAATTTATATACAGGATTCAGATGGACCCAAAGTTACATTACTTTATTCAGATAATGTGATATGTTGGGTTGACCTTGGCTAGCCTGCAAGGTGCCCACCAATCCCACTGTCACTTCCCTGCCTCAACAGGAGATGTGACAGAAGGCTCATGGGTCAAGATAAGGGCAAGGATATGATTCAGTAATAACTCATGGGCAAAACAGACTCAGCGTGGGGAAATTAATTTAATCAAAAGTAGGATAATATGAAATAAAAACAAATCTTAAAACACATTCCTTCCACTGTTCCTTCCTTCCAGGGCTCAACTTCACTCTTGACTTCTCTATTTCCTCCTCCTGAACAGTGCAGGGGGATGGTGAATAGGGATCAGCTCAGTTCATAATCTCTTCCTCCCCATGCTCTTCCCTCAGCATGAGGTGCCTCTCATGGGAGACAATCTTTCAAAATATCATACAATGCAGGTCCTTCCCAGGACTCCAGTGTGGATCTTTTCCACACGATGCAGTCCTTCAGGGACAGACTGCTCCAGTGTGGGTTCCCAGATGGGGTCACAGGTCCTGCCAGAAAACCTGCTTCATCATGGACTCCTCTCCATGGAGTCACAGGTGTTGTCAGAGACCAGCTCAAGGATGGGCTTTTTCTTTGGTTCACAGGTTCCTTCAGGGAACATCCACCTGCTTGGACATCCACAGGCTGCAGGGTGGATGTCTGCTCCATAGGCTGCAGGGCCACAGCTGCCTCACCATGGGCTGCACCACAGGCTGCAGGGAAATCTCTCCTCCAGTGTCTGGAGCACCTTCTGCTCCTTCTTCCCCTGCAGACCTCTGAATAGTCCAAATAATTGTCTGTACCATTCTTTCATCCATTGGCTGCTGTTATGCAGCATTTTTTCCCCATTGTTAAATACACTGTCACTGTGTGCTGCCACCAGGCTCAGCAGGTCCGTCAGAGCCAACTGGAGCTGACTCTTTCTGACACAGGGGCAGCTTCTGGTATCTTCTCATGGAAGGCACCCCTGTAGCCTGCTTGCTACCAAAACCTTGTCATGTACCCCAAATACAGACAATCCAAAAATGGATTTTTGTGATTTTATACTGTAATTTTCAAAAAAATAGTTTGGGAAGTGAAAAAGACAAGCATCTTGAACAACAAACACCAGTTAAAAGAATGAAATAAAGGGACCAACATCATGTCTCATCCCTATACTGGCCACTTGAGAGGGGAGTACCTGATAGACTGTGAACTGAAGGGTGAGAAGGGGGCTGATGCTGATTAGGTTGGTAGCACATATATGCCCTGAGGTATCACTGATTTATTTTTGTGGCTCATTTGTCTTTGCCAAAACTTCATGATGCCACATTTTCAACAGTATGACTTTGGGACTAGGAACTAAATTACTAAATTCAATTCAATTCAATTGCTAAATTAGATCCCTAAAACCTTCTCCATCTCAGAATATAGGGTTGTTGCGGTGCATGATTGAGGTTTTCAATTTTGTATCTGTATTTTGTTTACTTGTCTGTATTTGGTAGATTCCTTCCAAAATACCCCCACCCCTGTACCCAAAATATCATCTGCTATCACCCTGTCCTGGACCCACCCCTTTCCTTCCCCCATTGGCCCAGAGCGTGCTCCTCCCAGGCTGCGACCTGGTAAAAGAGGCACAGGGGCCAAAAGCTTGCTGTTCTGGCAAGTGCACTTCTGGCACATGGAGCTGCACTGAATAAACACCTTTCCAACCCAGCCAGAGCCTGCTCCATTCTTCCAGCCTTAACCACGCTCAGCCAGCAGGATTGAGGGACTCACAAACAGTTTTGGTTGGTTTGGGAACTGCTTTAGCTGGTAAACAGCCCCACGAGAGAAACCCACCATCATAGGGTCTTCAAAGTGTGACCAGAAAATAAGTGTTATTAGGTTCTTTGATAAAAAGCTCATCTCCACACTCTAAATTTGGCACAGAGCAACAATATCAAGCAGGGGAATCTTCATCTTTATGGGGAACTCAGAAAAAATATTCCCTGTCCCAGTCTCAGGAGTGTCACAAAAGAGAACTGATGGTCATCGTCCAAGTCTGAAACACACCAGATGAGTCTGGAAAGCCTCTCCAGACAAACTTAGGGACTGGAGTCAGGGCTACAATTGATGCTGTTTGGGTTTTGCCTTTTTTTCTTTTATATGTTCTCTGTATTCTTCACACATATATTTGTAACTCTGTCACCTATTGTACTAGTAACTAGTTTTCCCAGTAATTTTCCATGACCTAAGCAGAAAGGCAACAAAAATTCCAGAGCTCCAAGCCCTGGGGGGTACAAGGCTCTGCACTATCTTGGTTCTTCCTGGGAACCAAGGCTGAGAACAACTCTTCGAGATATATTTCATGTACAAAATACAACTAGTGCTGAAGAGAGGGCTCCAGAGAAGGGGCTTGACTGGGGGTGGAATTCCGTCACCACTTGTCCTCCTAATTGGTGCTTTTTATCAATTATGCTAATCTCCTAAAACCTATAAAAATGTACTCACCCCTGGGGGGGTGGGGGGAGAATGGAGGGCTTTTTTGGACATCTTTCCATAACCACCTCTGTGGGCCTTCAAATAAAGATCACCTTTTATATTTCCTCCTTACTAAAATTATCTCAAGTTTAATTTCCAGGTTGGGCAAAAAGCAACACTATCTAGAGGGTATAACACACACTGTGGGATGTAGGGGAGTAGGAGAGGAAGGGGAGGGGAGGGGAGGGGAG
>JANPWX010000049.1:10532202-10613287 GCA_024734555.1 Trochalopteron elliotii
TGTGCTGTCCCCTGATGTTCTGCGCTCCCCTCCGCGAACCGGGGGCAAGCGGCCGGTGGGGAGCAGGGTTCGGCGCGGAGCTGCGTCCTTTGCCTGCCGTGGGGATGGGCTCCCCCGATGCAGCCGCATCCCCCGATCGCCATCGAGGAGGGACGCGCGGCGATAGCCAGCCTGGGAGCTGGGCGGCTTTCCGGCTCCCGGCGGCAGCAGGTCCGTGGCTGGGCGATGCTGGAGGCTGGCTGCGGAGGCTGGCGAGCCCCAGGCTGCTCCCGCGGGCGGCTCCCGGAGGAGCCGGGAAGGAGCCACCTTGCGCGCACACACCGAATGCTTCGCAGTCAACAACAAAGCCTCCGCCGCCCCAGCTGCTGCCGCTTCGTGCGCTCGTGTAGAGGCAGCGGTCCCCTTTTATGGAGACAGATGCGGAGAGGCTATTTGCCGTTTCTTTTTTTTTTTTTTTTTTTCTTGAAATCCCCAAGCGGTAGCTGGAGGAGCTTCGTCTTCGAGAGCCGCCGCTGTATAGCGTCCTCCACAAAACCAGCATCAGGTGTGGGAGACCATTTAGCGCCTGCGGGGTAATAGCCGTAGGTATACAGCCTTGTATCCCGGAGTGGAAAACAAGGACAAGACAGAATCCTGTGAATGAATCTGTAACCCCGGCTAGCTCGTTTGAAAATAAATACAACCCCTCCTCCGCCAGATCACCAGCGGTTGCAAGTATTTCTCCAGTCCTGGGTAAAAGCTGTTGTACACTGGTGAAGTTATTCCAAGGGGAAGTTGAGTGTATGCTACAAGGTACTGAACGCACATGTAAATAGCATCTTAAACACTGACATCTTCGAATCGTGTAGGAGATACTGCTGACAACCCGTTTCCCTCTTCATGTTCTGCAGACTCTACATGGGCAGGTTTGGGAGGGGACAGTTTTTTTCGGATTTTACAGAGGGTTGCATAACTCCTCATGTTAATTTGAAAAGAGGAGGAGCAAACCCAAGCCCCAGCCTGAAATGAAACACATGATGTGAGACCGTCTTTCACTGCGCCATCCCACTGTTTTCTCAGCTAGCATCGTCAAATAGCATGCTTTAGATGGGTTGGAAAGGGTTAGCGTCATAATAAAACTTTAAGGTTTGGGGTTTTTTTCCTCTAGTGCTGTGAAAACTTTGGGGAAAACCAAAGAGATGCCTACACGCTTTCATAATCTTAGACTTAAAATAGCATCACTGTTTATCATACCTATGCAATGTATTTTTTAAATGGTAATGGTCATTTTTTAATCCTTTAGTGATGAGCCACTTCTTTATGTTTTTAGAGACCCTATCCCAACTCAACCTTTCATCTCCTGAATAGAAAAAAAAATGCTGTTTTTGATACCTTTGTACATTTCTGGGTCACAGTTATATGCTTTTAAATAGTCCATCATTTGTAACTGCTGAAGTGTATGTCCAGTATTAAATTATAGTACAGCATAATGCTTAGACAGCATGCCATGCAAGGATCAAATTGCAGATGAAGTTCACATAGGAATCTCCTGCAGTCCTTGCACTTGACCCTTGTAAATCTAAGAAAAGATATTTATAAAAATCTAAGAAAAGATATTTATAAATGGGAATATACATCCAGAAAGTAGTTGTTTCTGTGTCATGTTTAATCTGTGGCTTGACTGTGGTGAAAGATAATGTCTTTTAATTTAATTTTTATAGTAGATATATTCATTCCAGTTACTTTTTGGAGGCAGCTGTGTGATAGAAGCTATTTTTGCTTCTTGTATCTTGAGCTTAATTTGAAAAAATAAAGTAAGGCTCTTTCAAGTAGTGAGGCAGTCAGTTATGTCAGTTTATGTTAAGTGTATTCTCATTAGAAGTAGAAGCAATTAATTGTACTCAATATATCTCATAGTGCTTCAGAGAATGACCCGTACAATGTTTAACCTTGATGACTTGCTCTCTGGTGATAAGCTAAAATACAAATTAAAATAATATCAGATATTTTTCTTGCTTTACACACTTTAATTATGTAAATCTCTGGTGTGAGGATGTGACCGTACTCACAAACATCTATCTCTCTATGTTTATATATTGTTATTTATATTTAATACATTGCAAAAAGAACAGCCATTCTGTGGCATAGTCTGTCACTCAGTGATGTCATGTGCTTTTTATTTGTACATGCATACTGCTCATAGGCTTGCATAAATGGAGTAGATTGTCTTCAGCAAGCAACGAAGTTTGGTTTTGTCTCCCCCTGAAACCCATTTTTATGCTGTGCCTAACTGAAATGAAATGTAGGTATAAAATTTCCACACCTACTGTTTCTCTGCTGTACTGGCATGACTGCTGTGGACATCAGTGCTTCTGGAAGTCTCTGCCAGTTAGTTGAAAGGAAATATTTTGCTTACTGTTTGCATTGCCGTAGTGTCTGGAAGCTGTGCTCAGGGACCTTTACTAATGTGTTAAGTCCAGTATAATGGAACAAAAACTTCAGCATGGCCCCCTAAATAATATGATCCAAAATAAAGAACGAGGAGCTGTGAGTGGTGCAAAAGAGAAATCAAGCTGTTTAGAAGAATACATTGGTGTGTGTGTGTGTTATCCAGCTATGTACTTTCTCATTCTAGTTAAGAGCGAAGGGAATTGTAGAACTTGTGTAAGACTCCCACTGTTCTCTGAGGGTTATCCTTGGGACATGTGAATGGCTTGGGTTTGAGGGATTTTGAAATGTGTCTAACTTGACTAAATGCTGAAAATTGAGGTAAAAAAATCTGCATCAACCCAATATGAAAAAATTTCTCTTCGGACTGCTTGATTGATTTTTACAGTGTTTTATATTTAAAGTAATATTTTAAAATTTTGAAATGGAGTTTTCATTTCAAATTTCAGTTGTACAGGAAAAAATTGTTTTTCCTGTATTTCATGTTATTTTCCCTTTTCCTCTGTGTTTTCTATAAGCTGTTCTAGTTCTTTCGTCATCTCATCCCCCTCATGTGCCTACCCCCCCAGAAATATATAATAACGACTACACCTTCAGCTAAAAGATATTTGTGAGTGAATGCATCACACCGCCCATCCCAAATTGCCCATATATAGAGGTACTGCAAGAATTTCCCATTTCATTGTAGAGTGGTTATTGGGATACTTTGGAATAGTGATGAAAAGAACTGTACATTGAAAGGATGTTAGTGGTAAAATACCCCTAATGTAAATACAGTCTTTAAGTACCCAGGGACTGTACATGTGTTAGAGGACAAGTATGCATATCCTGCTCAGGTTTCAGGGCACTCTTCCTGAGTGGGTGTTTATCTCAAGTGCTGACAGAGCAGAACAGACTGATTCTGTGCTACTCAGTTTTCTTGGCTCACAGTGGTATGTCCATTAAAACAGATGGGAAGTTTTTCTTTACTGTTGGTTGTTATATGTGGTGGGTGGGCAATTCACTTTGCTGCTGCTAAGAGGGATTCTTAACTCTGTCAGGACTCTGAGGCAGCTGTGGAGAAGCTTAGGCTCTTACTCTTGCTACTTGTCTTAAGGTTCCCTCTTTCTTTTCCTCATCACCCTTCTCCTGCCTTGTAGTGTCCTGAGTTTGTGGTACCAGTTTACCTTGTCCTAGATAGAAACCCAAGAGGTGGCAACCAAGAGTTTGCAGATCAAAGGTTCAGTGCATTATGTGGCTGATGAAAAGATAAAATAAATCTGCAGTGTTACTGTTTTAAATAATCATATGAAGTTAATTTTTGCTCAGTTTGGCTGATCTCAGGAATATGCTTCTGTGTCAGTGTTCATATATGGGGAGCATTTGACAAAATAAGCACAGAGAAAATTGAAATTTAAAAAAATCGACGAGATAACAGTTTTTGCTTGAATCTCTGATGTTGCAGTCCTAGTTCAAATTCTTAAATGGTGTTTTATTGGTTTAATGCTAAGAACATTCTTGCAGTACTAGTGAAAATGCTAAGAGGTCTTGCTCACAAAATTCTTTTCTCATTGTTGATGACACTGTTTATTTTTAATTTAAAAATAAACCTGTTTTGGCCTGTCTCTTCTGATTTGAGTATTGGAAGGAGTAGTACTCAAATATTCCATCTTAGAAGTGCTTATAGGTGTGAAAGAACTTACAGATTTAGCAAAGGAAGTATTTCCCTTCTTATTTTGGACCAGGCTGTGGGTGGTTGCAAAAAATCTGTACTTAAAGGTTAGTTTATTTTCATGGATTCAGACAAAAGTGAAGTAGCAGATTTTAAGAACATAAAGGATCTTTAGACAGTCTAACCTGATTCGTGTATTAGTTAGTTATCAGAGAGCAATAACCTACATTTGGTAGACGTCTGTCTTTCAAAGATACTTGACTAAATATATCTTCTGTATTAAAGGCAGTCTGATGTGCAGACATGAGGATGTGAAGTATGTGCAGCTATTGGAAGTTACCTTTAGTACCTGGCATGGTTGGTTGTCTCTACATAAGGAAGTCATATTTCTAATTTGCAGTGGTGTAGCCTGAATTTTCAGCTGTTGGGTTTTTTGACATCTTTGGCAGTAAAGAGCCATTTAGTAGGTGAATCAGTTTCTCTACAGAGGTATTTGGATCTCCCAAGAATTCCACCAGTGTAATTTGTAAAGCATCTTATGGTAGAACCTCTTGTCTCATGAGTTTGCATCTCTTATATGATTTTCCTTTCTTTGAGCAGAGGTGGTCCTTTGTAACTACTAAATCTTACAGTGCTTTCAGTTTTCTGTTAGCTCAGTTTTTCTTAGATCTAATTCTGTCCCTGTCAATAGTTGGTTCTCTAGATACTTTTACTTATACTCTAAGTCCCCCATCTTACTGGAGTTTGAAGTGATCTTTCTGTACAATCTTTGATCCCCTTTCATGGAGTGGATCTTCATTACTTATGGCTTTTCCAGAAGTATTTTGAAAGGGTTCTGTGGAAGTTCCAGGTGGAGTCTGCTCTGTGTGGGGTGGGTAGGAGAATACAATGTACAGTGTATGAAGAAATGAGGCTAAGCAAGCTCTACAATTGTAGTGGAACCTGTACTCAGCTAATTCTAAAGTGATGACAAGCCTAGCATGTTATTTGGAGCCGTAAATTAATTGTGTGACTAACTACTGTGGAGAGCAGCTGTTGTCTTCCACTCTCTTCGGATCTGGGATTCCAAGTCTTTTTTTGATACACCATGAAAAAATACCTCATCTAACCAGTTGAGTCTCCTCTTTTGTTGTGCTTTAGTTGGTGTCATATTCACTTTCTCCTCTGAAGGCGGTTCTAGACACTGGCTTGTATCCTTTGCCTGTGTATGAAATTGCAGAATGTTTGTGTCCAGATTATTCACCTACCAATGACAGCAGCCCGGCAGAGCTTAGAATGAGTACTTAGAAAGTGGAACTCTCAAATGGAGTAGTGGCATAATGAAAAAAAAAGCATAATAAGGGTTCACCAGTACATGTATATGTTGTGGATGCTTTATTTATGGTGTTACCTTCATAGTTAAAACCTCGTGTAAGTGACACAGTGGTATTACAGGATATTGTGGAGCTAGTTAAGAGTTGGCTAGATAGAGAATTTTTGTGTACTTTTAAGTGTTTTCAGGTGAACATGTTTTTTAAAATAAGTAAGTTGCACTAGATCTATTACTGGTTTATGTGTCTGTGTACAAGTGCTTTGTTTATATAAAGAGGTGATATTTATGAAGTGGTTCTTTGAAGTGGAGGAGTGTAATTTACTAAACACTAAACCTGGTTTTGTATCTCAAGCGACATTGTAGAATAGCAATAGCTATTAGATAATAATAGCAATAGAGCTAGCAATAAAACTAGCTGAATAGCAATAGTTTTTAGAAATACAAAAATAACAATAATTTGTCAGCAGTCAAAGTAATCTCTGTTCTTGATAATGTGTTTTGTAAGTTAGATCCTTTAATGATACATGTGATGGCATATGTTCACAGTCTGAAATACTGTTTTGCTGAGGTGAAACATTGGACAGGTTAAGTAGCTACCTTTTCTGTTACTCTGTGTGTGTCCTGCTGAAGGTCTAAATGTATCTGCATGATCCTGGCCAGCCTTGCCCTTGTCCATAGTGCTAAATTCACATATATTGTTAAGAGGGCTCGAGGTTCAGCCATGTGGTTCCTCATAAAACCTGCAAAAGGATTTCGTTTTCTTTAGGTGAAAATGGGTTTAACTGTAGATAGAGTTGTTAGCTGTGCTTGTTTTGCAGTGGTCTCTGCTCATTTGCCTTCTGTGTTGAATGCTAGGGAAAATGGATGGCTGTCATTCACTTCAGATCACATGTGAAGAAATATAACCAGAGCAGATCTCTGAAGAGAAATGCCTTAATTCTGGTTCCTACAGGTAGCTGTGAAGGAAGCTTAAGGGAAACTTTAAAAGCAGTCTAAAGCATTGCTTTTTATTAGGAGGGTGTTGCATTTTTCCATCTGTTTATCCTTCCCTAAGCTTGAATGTTTATGCAAAAATACGGAAAAAAGATTCCATCTGCTGTACTTCGTCTCTGCTGGTTTTATTTGGCATAAATAATTACAGAGAGAAAATAAATGAGATTTCCCTTTCATTGCAATTTTGTAAAGTTTTTATAACAAGGGGAAGATGGATCAGGTACTAAAAGAAACCAGACAAATTCAAATGCCTTGCACAGTTTCATAATTCATTACAAATTCAACTAACTCATAAAAATGACATCTTCTGTGCTCATTGAAAAGTTGCTTTCTTTTTTACTTGAATTGGCTAGAAGGTCTTAAGAAATTCTGGATGGCAACTATTTGTGGTGTATTGGGTAAGTTTTACCACCAGTGCACTAACAGATTCTGGTAAAAGTAAAAGTGTCCCGAGCACCTGCATGCTTACCAACATTTGATGGGTAGGAAAAATGAGCAGGAGAATGGAAAGGTAAAAACAGGTAACATTGAACATATAAACTAGTTGGCTGGGGCATATGGTAGAAAGGGTTAAGAAATTAGGGAGGTATCAGAGCTAAGACTGAGACCCTGAACAGATAGTGCATTTTAGGTTGTGGGAGCCTGAGGAATTTACACTGCAGACTTTGGTTGTTAGCTAGATGATGGCCTTGATGCTCAGTGTAAACAAACTTTGGGGTCTTTTGTTGTCATGTTGTGAGTTGCACTGGAGGAGTGGGTATTAAGTCTGAGAAATAAGGCTGGCCTGTGCAAAGGTGGGTGTTACAGGAAAGAAGAGACACTAGTAGTACCATTACTGCATTGCAGCTGTGCCGTTGTGCTGTTGAATTCTGCAAATTCATCAATCTTAGCAGTCAGAGGTCTGCTTGATTTTTGAATGATTCTGCTGTTAAAAAGTGTGAATTGGAAGTTTTCCTTAGTTCGCCGTAGACATTTGCCCTCATTTTAGCAAATCCTTGGTTGATAAGTATTCTAAAGAATGAGCAATCTTAAAATACACTGCCTTTTCCATTAACATAAATGTATCTGAGGCTGTAATAATGCTGTAGTGTTCTAGTCTGTTGTTCTGTCTTAGACAGTTGCATTCATATTCATTTCCATGGTACTTGATGTTGTGAGATGACTTCCATTAAAACTGTTTTTCAACCAGGTTTAAAACTTGCTGCAAATGAGAGCTCTTAGAGGTGTGCTAGACAAAGCAGATGAAAAAGTACATGGTATAGCCCAAAAAAATAGGTATTCAGATTTTTGTATCCTGCTGATATGTATGTGTATATATATGTGTGTGTGTGTGTGTTTGGGGTTGGTTTGTGTTTTTTTTTTTTTTAGAAAACAGTTTTTTGATGTGGAGATCCTAAAGAGGTTTAATCATGTATCTGCTTTATGTGACCTTAATAATTAGTGTAGACTATGGGTCCCAGGGTCCTCATGATGTTCTGAATGCTGGCTGTGGAAGACATTTTTCTTCATCTCTCTCCTTTGATTTCCCTATCTGTGGCGTGGCAATGATGATAACTTGTGTTACAAATATTAAGCTTTCTGCTGAGTGAATAAGCCATGAATTAGTTGTCAGTGACAGGGCAGTGAAGGTGCTGTGGTGAATTTTGGACTGGTAGGATACATGCATATTCAAAGAGTTGCATAAACTGAAATTGTTGGAAAAAATACTCTGGGATTTAGTGTCTTGCTTGCTGCTGAGAGATGGAGTACTTTCCCACAAATCTAAATCAATGCCATACCAGAATTCCTGCAATTTTTTTGACACCTGGAGGGGGTGTGGATAAATGAAAGAGTGTAAATTAATATAAATCCTTCAGTAGAGTTGGCAGTTGGTCAGTACTGAGGCTTTTGGTATTCACACAGCTCTAGAAATTGACAGTTGAAATTCACAGAAACAATAACTTCTTGTCTCATCTTTTATGAAAGAATCCAGGTTAATAAGTGACTTTATCTAGTGGAGGTCTCCCAGCTATCTGTCTGCAGGTGAGTATATATTCTGGTCTCTGGCTAAAAGGAAGTTTGATATTAGAAAACATTTTCTAATGGGTTAGGCATGTGCTGAGAACACAGATCTGTACTTTCAGTCTATTTAGCATAAGATTGTCATGAAGTTAGTGGCTGACATCTGTTAACATGAGTTTGATCCCTGGCCTAATCTCTGTATAATGTACTGTATTATTTACCTATTGCAAATTGAGGGAAGGGACAAGAACTGTTTTTTTTTTGTTACTAAAGGGCATAGACTATAGCAGTTCATGACACAACACCTAACTGTGTAAGTATTCCATGGGTTTCTGAAACTCCATTTTTTTTGAGGATTTTTTCATAAACCTCCTAAACTCTAACATCTGCTTGTACTTCTTTCTTATCTGTCTGCTTTTGGTGATGTGGACCTGCTTGCTTGGAACATGCAGTATTTGTAGAGGCTTGTATTGGTGGCAAGTCCCACCTTCCTTCTTTCTGCTGGCTGTTGAAATGGGTATAGTGTAGTCGTGTACATATTAGACTTTTTGGATGGTGATGAAAGGCATTTCCTTGGTTAGCTGTAGTTGTTGTAGTCGACATCTACACAGCTCATGCTTTTTGAACAGTGGCTTAATTTTGTTTTACTGAATTTTAGATTTGGTATTCTAGAGTAATCACTTTCTTTCATCTTTCACCTATCATCTTGCTATGGCCCTGCCCCAAATTACTCCTAATCTTTGATTCTAGCAGAATCTACCTTTTCATTCCTTTGTCCAAAAGGAAAAAGGCTAAGGAAGACTCAAAACAGCATTAGATCTTGATTTTTTTGTGAAATAGATTATTCTTTGTTTCTGTTTGAGAGATCATTTCTTCACCATAACATGATCTCCTTCCTTATCTCTAATCACTAAAGAAGGTTAAAGGAGCTGGCCCCATTCAAAGTCTAATTTCATATCTTGTGTTGTGCAGTTCTTTACCTTTAATTATAGTGTGTTAATAAATATAGTTCTTTTCACACTGTGTTGTTTGTAGTGTTAAGAAAGAAAAGTTAAATTGAGACTAGATATTTTTTCATAAATCCAGATAGCTTCTTTTTAATGTATTTCATGCTATTACATAGGATTTTAACAAGTAAACTGTAATTATAATTCAAGGAGTGTCCATTTTAATATTTGGCCACCACCATAGAGTCCTGGTTTTAATCTCCCCGTGAGTTTCCGCTTTAGATGGTGAGGATTTATTTGAAATGAGTCTGTTCTGCATACCAGGTTTCGCCATTCAAAACTAAAGCCTTTTCTGTAGTGTGTCTGCTCTGCCTGATCAAGAGCTACTCAAACCACCCCAATATAAAGTTCATTTATTAATGAGTGAGAGAAATAAGTCTGGAACTATCTTTATGAAGGCCAACTATGTTCCTTTGAGCATTTTTCCTGTAACAAGTTTATAAAGTTTAAATTTGTTAACTACTGAAAGTAAGTAAAAATCCTTTCAGTTGATACAGCTATCATATTAAAGACTGTATAAGATGGTAAAACACAATTCTGCTCTGCTGTGCAAAGTTATATGGTTATAGACAACAAAGCATTAACCAAAATTGGCCAGCAAGGCACTGACACTGGCTAAGGAAAGATTTTGCTCAGGACATACTTAAAAATGTACGCACACAGTTATATTTTCCAATGTCAGATGAGACAGAGTGGCGCAGATGTTTTCTTGTTTACAACTTGTTAACTGTGGTATTGTTGCAGCTTTTAAAGATACTCACTCTGAGTATAGCTTCTTAAGGGAATTGCTAAGAGCAGTGAGCTATCCCTGAAAATTTCTTGGAAAGTTTATTTGCCACAAGATGAAATTACAAATTGATGCAAACCATGCATACCTTACCATGGCAAATTTCCATCTTCTTCTGTTCTATTTCTTGCATATGAAGGTAACTTTGTTTTTTAATATCCTACACAGACTTTGTGTTCTGCTGATCTGTACTCTCTTTCTCTAGCCAGTTGGTATTAGCTTGGAAAATTTCTGGCTCTATATTCCAGCTCCAATTGATTTGAAATGGTACAAGCTTGAATGAGACTTCTGCTTTTGGAAATCAAGTTTATATTCCTTGAATATAGAGGTACATCATAGATTTTCATGGTCTGATTTTTAAAGAAATACTCTTTTGTATGCGTTGTGTCAATAGTATTTTTTTGTTTTTTCTTATGTTCTTTTCCCTATTGTTTTGGTAGCAAAAGAATGTAGCCTGATTAAACAGAAGATTTGATCTAGATGCATTTTGGTAAAAATGTATGCATCTGTAAATATTTGTAGTACCTTGCAATTTACTGTGCATGCTTTTGTTTTCGAGTTTCAGTGTTGGGATGCTTTCAGGTAAGTTTTTTTAGGTAAAATTCCTCTTTGGACAGTAGACAATGCAAAGGAAATAGAAATGGGAATTGGTTACTTTTTAAACTTTTTAATGAACTTGACATTTTCAAGTTCTTTTTTCCCCTCTGTGCTTCTCTTTTTATTTCATAGGTGCACATACAGTTCTCAGGCTGTGGTTAGTAAATTTCTGTCATATTTTAATTTAGCATTTTGCTTTGTTGGCCAAAACTTGTGCTGACTGTGTAAACAAAACAGAAGGATCCCCAGGCTTAAGATATAACAAGGGATTTAAGCATTTACATGAGTGTTTTCAAAAGAGGCAGTAGTGCTTTGGCCATGCTATGTTTGCTCAAGTGTGAAGGACAAAGGTCTTTTTAGTATGTTTTTAATTAAAAGTTTCTTTCTAATCAAAAAGCTTAACTATAACTGCTGCATAGCAATAGCTATGGTTAGTTCTGTTACATTGTACAGGAAAGGGTATGCCGTGGTTATTTGAGTGACAGAGTTTAAACAATATAGGAAGAGGTAGAATTTGAGAGCCCTTTCCCTCGCTGAGGCATTTGTACTGATGTACAGTATATAAACCAAAAGAACTTCCTATCTGATGAGGAAATAAAACCTAAACTAGAAATACCTACCAATCTCTGCATATGTTAATCACATCCCACATACAGCTGGGACTTCAGAAGAAAGGCCAGGTAAGTATGATGGGCTTTCTAGCCCTTATCTAGTACTTGCCATATTTCAGTACTTGAACCATCTCTTTTTGGGTTAAAACTTCGTAGCAGCACCACCAATGTGACTGTGGCAGCAGTCTGTGTGCAGCTGTGGGGGCAGGCAGGCCGTGTACCCTGTGCCTAGGCTTTTTAGTGCCTCTTACTTCTTCCATGCCAGGAGTGCATGGCCAGAAGACAAAGGTTTCTCTGATTTGCTTCTGGCACTTCAGGGTTGTTTTTATTTTCTTCTTTTTTTATGAAGACACCTGAAAATAGTATTCTATTGCTCAGTTTAAGGTTTCATTTAAAAGGCAAACCTATAGTATATGGACTTGGAATAGTCTGAAAGTTCTTGTTTGCAGTAATGACATCCCTCTTCAGTATGCCTCCATCGTGGATGTGTTCATTGCAAATGAATTCCACAGCTACAGTTCTTTGGGCATAAACTTGAGAAATAAATGGTCTGGATAACAAGAGAGACTTGTCTTGTACTTGTTAGCCCTTACATAATGTAACATAAGGGTTCTAACATTAATATTTCTGCTGCATTTCAAAAATACTTAATTTTTCAGTAAAAAAATAATTTAAAAGACAAAGTCCAGAAAATAAAGGGCTGTTTATTTTTTATGCAGGCATACAAGTACATAGTAATGCCTACAGTGTAAAGGGCATACTTCTATTCAAATCAACATAGTGACTGTGATTATTGTCATTTAAGAAAAAAAAAGGGAGTAAATGTTAAGTGTTCTTTTGATGGCTGATGTAATGATGGTGTAACTAGTTTTGCATCCCTGGTTTCTTGCCCTGCCCCCTTTTTTTTTAATGTACTAGATTTTTTTCCCAGATAGGCAGGGAGTTACATAGTTCTCTGTTTAGACTGATGTTTGATGGTGGAGGGTCGTGAGTTCTTGCTAACTTTATAGACCATTGGGCTTCATATGTTGTTCATATGTTCTAGCGTGTGGATTGACAGAAAGTAATCTAGTACAAATTAGTGTAGTAAGTTTGCCCTCCTTTTCTTTGTAGCACAATGGCTGACAAATCAGCGAAATCAAACTCCCATGAGGGAGCTGCGGCAGGAGAAATAAGTGCTCTGGAAGAGGCCTTTAGAAAATTTGCCGTCCATGGTGATACAAGAGCCACAGGAAAAGAAATGCATGGGAAGAACTGGTCAAAGCTATGTAAGGACTGCCATATCATCGATGGGAAGAATGTGACAACCACAGATGTTGACATTGTCTTCAGTAAAATCAAGTAAGTTCATTTCAGCCATAATTTCATTGTGTCTGACCCCCCCCCCCCCCTTCCTCCCCCCATGTTTTGTAGATACCATGTAACTTTACCTTCTGTTGCTTCTGATGTTGTGAGACACTGTTTGACAAAATCAAGCTCTTTCTTGTTCCTTTACAAAATTTACTTGCTTGGTCTGAAGATACAGCTTTCAGCTTCTGACCTGCTATCTTAAATTGACTTCAGTTTCACAGGTGTTATACTATACAAAGAGAATGATGTGATCAGGGTAAATGCAGGCTATTCCAATAAACTGGACTGCAGTAAGTGCTTCAGAAAGATATCTGAATGAAGTGAGGATGATCTTGCCAAAGCTTGGTCTTAGAGGACTGAGGCTAAGGTGGGATATGTGCTAAAAGTAAATATTCTAACAACAGTGAGAATGTTCAGCGCAATACCAGCTCAGGTTCGAAGTGTAGGGCCATGCCAGACTGATGGTGAATATGGGATGGTGACTCTTGGCTGTGATGACTTAGGAGTGTCTTGGTCAGCTGATCTTATTTTTGTGACTGGAGCTTTAGGGAAACTTTCTCCCCAGTTGAAAACCAGGCTTAGTCAGAAACTTGTCAAATCTGAGAGAAGACATTAAAGGAAATATGTGAACAAGGAATTAATCTGTTATGGCATATTCTGTATGAAGCCCCAAATAATTTTTTTGGTTTTGCTTTATGTGTAGAATTGGATTATTTTCACCTTTTGTATTCCCCTGACATCTTATATGATAATCTTGTCTTTTCTGCTTTTTATTATCACAGTAATTGTTTAAATTGTTTCACACGTCATTGTGTTGAGGGACATGCTTTTAAAAGAGGTCCGTTAATTGTACTTGTAGCTTGTAGGAACACTTTATTTGGCTTGTGCACTCAACTGTTGTGGTGTAATGCTGGGAGAACATCCAAACTACTTTGGTTACAAGGTAGTTGGAAAATCTTGCTATAAGCGCTGACCATTTAGACTGCATCAAAGTGTAGAAAGGCAGAGAAGAAAAGACCTTTAATCTTGAGAGTTGTCCAGTGTAACATATATAGAATGATATTAGAATGACCTTACTTATTTGATTGATTTCTTTCTTTGTTTCGTTTCTCCTTGGGGATCTTATCTAGATAACTGAAAACACAACATATACACACTCCCACCCTCTTGTCCTTGCATCAGTCCCTACTTGTATTTTCTTGAAAGCTGTATTAATGGAGTTAGATATACCATCAGGCTTATTTGAAATGGATGTTTAGGCTGTAGGGTTTTGTTTCTTTTTTGATTGATGGTATTTTCAAATTTTCTTTGACTTTCATCAGCCTAAAATTTTGTTTTATTATTTCCTGTAGGTATAAATATAACCTTATTGCTATTTTCTCATATCAGTTTCTAGGCTCTTTAATGGCAGAATGGCCCCATGATATGGCATAAACAGATGGACAGCATTAGCAGATATAAGAAGTATCAGGTTTGGTGACAGTTGGGGCAGAAGGAATCCAGTCCTGTTGTGCAGGAGTGGATTGTAAGATGGTGGGGGGTACCTGAGGCTCCTGGGGCATATCAGCAAATCCCCTTGCTGCTGTGGAATGCTCCCAGCTCAGCTTGGGGGTTCTTGTCTCTGTCTCTTGAGAGGGAAGGCTAGCTCAGCAGTTTCTCAGACCTTGCTCCTGTGACTGCTGTTAAGTGTTGTCATTTCTCATGGAAGAGGCATGCCATCTTTTCCTCTATCCAGTTGTCCTGGTTTAACCCCAGCCAGCAGCCAAGCCCCACGCAGCCGCGTGTTCTCTCCCCGACCAGCAGCACTGGGGAGAGAATTTGGAATAGAAGCTGGCAAACTCATGGGTTGAGATAAAGACAGTTTAATAGGAAAAGCAAAAGCCATGCACAAAAGCGAAGCAAAACAAGAAATTAATTCACTGCTTCCCATGGGCACGCAGATGTTCAGCCATGCCCAGGAGAGCAGGGCCCCATCACATGGAACAAGTTGGGAATACAAACACCATCACTCCAAATGTCCCCACCTTCCTCCTTCCTTCCACCGCTTTATTTACTGCCCATGATGTCATGTGGGCTGGAATATCCCTCTGGTCAGTTGGGGTCACCTGTCCTGGCTCTGTCTCCTCCCAAGCACCCTCATACTCCTTGCCAGTGTGGCAGTATGGAAAACAGAAAAGGCCTTGGCTCTGTGTAAGGCCTGCTCAGCAATAACAAAACTATTGCAAAATTATCAACCCAGTGCTCAGCACAAATCCAAAACACAACTCCATACCAGCCACTGTGAATAAAGTTAATTCTACCCTAGCAAAAAACAGCACTCTAGTATTTAATAGCTTAGTAGATAACTGCATCAAATGCAAAAGTATCTTAGTTTTAATTGTGTAATTTTTTGTTTATTCCTCAACTTGTACCTGTACATATAACATGTATTTTATATATTCTTCTCTTTTAAAATGATTTTATTTTTAAATTATATTGCTTAAGTGGCATATGGGAGCTGAGATTTGCTAGTTTTATTAGGACGGTCTGTTTTCCAAATGTATGCTTTCAGTAGGTATACTTCCACATTTTCTTAACTGTTGGGGTTTTGTGGGTTTTTTACATTTTTTTTCTTGCATGCATGTGTCAGTAATTCTTTTTAATTTGGATCATATTTATTTCACATATGATATTTTAGGTTTTAGGTTTTAAAAAGGGAAGATCTAATGGCTGTGGGAACTCAAGTGTTAGTAATACGCTTTAACTTAGGAGGGTTAAGCATAAGCTGGGTATACAGAATTTCTTGACCATGTTTAGACAGCAGTTTTTCCTTGCTTTCTCTTTTACTTCACATTTAACCCTAAGCTCAAGGATAATGATCGATTTGGTAATGCATCAAAGCAGGCATACTTAGATAATAAACTCATACTCATTTTTATTTTACAAGCAGCTTTTTCACAGCAGAGCTCTATGGTTTTTGACAAACCAAGTTTTTCCCCATCTATGTTAAATGTAAGACCTGAAACACTATAGAAGAATCTTCTACTTCCTCTAAAGGTGCAAAGTGCAACTTCCATGCCTCAATAAGAATTCTGCTTATGATTACCAGAAGGCTTTGTGCTTCACTCTTGGGCTTTGAGCTCTTGAGCTAAAGTGTTTCTCACAATATTATCCTCAGCCTGGGATTCTTATAATCAGTCAAAGTGGTGGTTCAGTGGGATGGTGCTGGTGGATTTTAGCAGTTGTAGGCTAGCCAGGAAACACAACAAACATCAAAGGAAAGTGTTTCCCATACCCAGCTACAATTGCCATCTAGCACTGTGTTAGAACTTCCAAGCATATTTTCTGTTGGTTCTATTACTGGGAAGCCACTGTACATAGCAGGGTTGTTTTCTAGCAAACTATACTTAGAGTTTATGACAATGGCACATGACGTTCAGCCACTAGAAAATAATTAATCTGCTAGAAACGTTCTTTGGATTTATGAGTTACTATGTATAAAGCCCACATTTGTTGTCTTGCTAACTTTCCCAGGCTTCATTTATTATTCTAGTAGATACTGGCAAAATATGTAGGAACTGAACGTTGCTGATAGGGTAAAGTAACAAGGAAAATTAATAAGAGATTTGTTTACCTGAGAGTTACTGAAAGATAGTGTTTTGTTTGCCGGTTGACAACTTGCTCTGCTCCAGGAGAGATTTTACCTCTGAAGTAATGTACATTTTTGTAGACTTAACACCCACTCTCCACCTCTGCCAAACCAAGTGAACAAACTTCAGAAAGTTTTAAATAGTCTGTGATACTTCTTGAAAGCTGGGCCTATGTCTCTGTCTTTCAGAGATTAGTTCATTTAAAGTTAAGTTTAATGTTGTTATAAAGGTTGAAGAAATTCCATTGAACCTTTGTTACAAACAGGAAAATAAGTGTAGAATGCATGAATATGTCAGGTCACTGAAATGCAATTTGTCTGTTTATCTTGCATAAAAGGTCTACTGAAGGCCTTAATGTGAGCACAACGTTTATATGTACTTGAGGATAAAAAGAAGGAATAGTCCAATGCAAACAATCCATGGTAGTAGACATGAAAGAATTATTGCTAGAATTACATTCCTTGGTAAGAAAATATGTAAATTGGGTGATCTCTCCCCTCCACTAAATATTTCTGCTTAACAATAATTTGTACGGTGCCACAAGTCCTTCCAATTTGGTGGATTGTAATATAAGTTTGTGTTTGTTAAAATTGTCATCTCAGAAAATACAATAAATGAAGCACCAAAGAATTTTGCAATGGAATTACTTGAAATGAAAAGCTAAAGCCCTCTTATGAGAGTAGCCATATGTATGAGTATTTATGATTTGCATCCCTAGGGAGCACAGTTAAAACACCTATGTTTATGCCAAATATTTGGATTGCATTAATGTAGTTGGAATAGACTGCAGTTTCTGTAATGAGTAGAAGAGTAAACTTTTCTTATTTTTTAGGTTGTAAAACATGCAATAAAGCCATCTCTTACCATGTCACTGACTTTCCATGCATCCTGTACCTGGAAGAGCAAAAGAAATTGTGAAGAGTGAATGACAAAAGTTCTACGATATCTTATGGGATGAAATTTTTAAAAATTTAAAAAGTGCGGCAAAGCCAGCAGAAGAGTACATAACTGTAAATGTAATTATGCAGTAAGCCTTCTTTTTTATAGTTTCATGGTCATCACTTGAAATGTTGTACTCCTTTCTTTGTATATTTCTTGCACTACATAGAACAGTGACACCAGTTGCAGGGTAAATTCTAATTTCAAAGCTAGCTTAAAGTTACTTGCTCAAAGTTATGTAAAAATCCCTTCTGCTAACTAGTACCAGGAAAACCTTTCCTCTGTAAATGACAAAAATGAGGCAGCCTTTTCTCAGAAGAAAAACAGCTTAAGTGATTGTTAAAAAAAAGCCTGAAAATACTTCATAAGTGATTTTTCTAACTGGTCCATAAATTCACTGCCATACTTGACAGACAAATAATAAGTCACAGTAATATTCTGTGGGAAAGGAGGTTTTCATACATTACTGTATCTGAAGTATTTGTGACAGGACTAAAACTAGTACTCCGACTTTTTTTGTTACAATAATATCTTCAATTTCCCTGTAGCTCAGGTTTTTGCTCAAATGTAGTTTAGTATAAATATCTTAGTAATATTAGAACATTTGAACCATTAATTTTTCACACACTATCTGAACTTTAATAGACATCTTTTATATATTTTTAATGGAAAGTGATAATGCAATCTGGGCCTACTGAATTTAGAGACATACAGTACGCAGGCATGCAATAGCATTTGAAGATGGATGTTTTTCATGACAGTGGGAATTCCATGGGCATCTTTTCAGTAGCTAAAACACTTGTCTGCTTTTTTGGAAAATTTCATCATTAACTGTTTCTTTTCTGGTACCCTTCTGGAGTTCCGAAAGTTCGTAGGCTGTGTGTCTTGTATTTTGCTTGCAGGGTGCAAGTATGGATTTAGTGAATCTTGTTGCCCTGGAGAAAGCAAGGTCATTGGTGACAGAGGAGGAGGGCACTGAAGAGTTCTGCATTTGGTATGAAAAGCAACATGTGGCTGCATTCTTCTTATTCTAGCAAGACAGTGAGACACAACAGTCTAAGAACTTCAGGATTTTTGTATTAAGGAAAGCAAAACACCCAAGAATAATAGATGCTACTGAGCTCTGATCCGCATTCCAGTATGTTGCCTTAGGAACTTAAATTTCTTTGTTTATTGAGGGTCAACAACTGCTCTGGGGAATTTGATATGTTAGCTATGCCATACACATACTCCACTTGTTGTATGTAGTTAACATGGTAATAGTAATAGCCTCGATATAAATACCTCTGCTCTTATTTTAGAAGTGTTACCACTCAGCACTGCAAGAATATGTTTTAAGCACTGCCATAAAACTGCTAATTCTATGACATTATTAGATAGAAAAATAAAAATACTTCTGTTTATACTGGCGTGTTACTGTGGTTGCAGGCAGGCCTGGGTGACGTCAGCCCTTGGATCCATTGTGAGCATTTATTTAGGTAGTCATCTCCATGGAAACATTTGTTTGTTTTGATGTTACTATGTGTTAAATTTTGAAAAAAAAAATTGCAGTTCTATATTGGATTGTTATTGAAGGTTAGTTAAGCTACAGAAGCTTTGTTAATGTACCTTACTCCCTGCTCTCTAAAATATTCTTGGTAAAAGATCAAGTGGAAGCATAATTGTCTTCTGAAGTTCCATTAGTAGTTCCTGATGTTGCTTTGACATGTTTTCTTGTTGCTGAGGAAGCCATGTATTCTAAAGGCCAGAAAACTCTCCTCCATCTCTTTGAGAAGGAAGGTTTTGTTCCCATGGAGAATCTTCACAACACACTTCATTGTGCCCTGACTTCTGAGCAGACCCACCCATGCGCTGTCCTCCCTGTTTTGCACACTTGGCTTTTTAGCCTGATTCCCACAGCCTGGATCAGTCAGGTCTCTGCAGGAGTGCTTCCACCTGAGAACAGCTGGGCCTTAATGCAGCAATAGTTCACCATGGCTGCAAGACTTGAAATGGGTGATGTTTGCTCTGAGAAGCTGGCAAGAAAACTCTTGGCAAGAATGCTTTCTGCATTTGTCAACTGTAATATAATTGTTGTCTTTTCTTTGTATTGAACAAGTATGATGCTTCTTGCTTTCTTATTGTATTTGAAAGGACTACTACTTTGACACCTGAGCTTATTCAAAACAAATATCTATCCATGAGGTTTCTCTGAAGTAAATAGTCTTTAATGAAGATTTTTACTAAAAACTCTCTTAAATTTTTGAAGTATTTAAATAGGTGTGATGTGTTCTTTATATATAAATGAAGCACCTAGTAGTTGCAAGCTGTATTTTACATCCGTACTGAAGACATTCTTTTGATAGTGACATAGAAAAGGATTATTGTAATCTTACTTTATGCATGAAGTAGGCATAACAGTTAACTTTTGTACTTTAATATGTCTGCATCAGGAAATAAGTTTTGCGTGGATATAGAACAATATGCAGAGCAAAATCTTTTCTGGTAAGTCTCAGGCAAATTGTGAAGTTGTGCATTTTTAGGCAGAAATGTAGGTAAGTTTCAACAGAAAGTGTTCTTTTTTGCCACATCTGTATTTTAATTGAAATTGAAATCCAATTGCCTTTTTTGCCTAAAGAGCCAAATATAATGTTGCCATTTGCACTTTATCCTTCAAAAGCTTTTTATTTAAAAAAACAAAGCAGCTCTTCTCCCTCTTCTGCCAAGAGGCATGAATTCTAAAAGTAAAACAGTGCATATGAAAAGGAAGATGGTTTTAAATTCACTTGCTGTAACATAGGCTTGTTTTATGCATGTATAATGGGTAAATTTTATACCTGTAATGATGTTTGCTGATTAGGATTTTAAAAACACCATTTTGCAGGAGCAGACATCACTTGAAAACCTCTAGATAGAGTGGTGAGTGATTCATTTCCCAGCTGATACGGAGTGCTGCATTTTGTCATACACAGTACTGTATGTAGCAGGTTGCTTGGTATTTGCCACACTTTGTGGCCTATTCTAGAACTTCTACTGGCTTAGAGTAGAAGTCGATTGTTGTTTTGGTGGGGTTTTTTTGCAGGTCAGCCTATTGCACCATAATTTAAAACTACCTGCTTTTCATTTATAAAAGCAGATACGTGAAATCTGCCTTAATTTTACTGACTAAATAAACTAAGTAACAAGCAAGCATTTTCCAGATTGTTAAATATTAATTTTGATTTCATGGATTGAAGTAGAAGATGATTAAGGCAGCCTTGTCTGCAGCAACCAGGTAATTGTAAAGTTTAAGATCCTGAGAGGAATGATCGAGATTAACAACAGAATTACAAACCTGAACTTCAGAAGGGCCTTCAGATCTTGGCTCTTCATTTGCTCTCTGGAAACTGCCTTGGAGAGTGGAGGTGTCCAGGGGACCTGGTTGGTCTTCAAGGCAGCTTCATCAGAGCACAAGAATATTTCATTCCCATGTTCAGGAAGTCAGGCAAGCTTGGCAACAGACTAGCAAGAGTAAACATGGAGCTTCTGACTGGGCTGGACCATGAGAAGGAAGTACACAAGAGATGGAAGCCAGGAAAGGCTCTGTGGGAGGAATACAGCCCATGCATGAAGAAACAGAGTGAGAAAAGTTAAAGTTCAGGCTGATCAGCATAATCTCAGTCCCTGGGGAGGTTATGAAGTAAATCCTTTTGGAACTCCTTTCTCAACACACAAAGGACAAGAAGGTGATTTGGAGCAACCAGCATGGATTTGCCAAGGATGAGTTATGCCTGATTGACCTCACTGCTTTCTTTGATGAAATGACTGACACAGTTGGTAATGGGGTGTAGTTAGTATACACTGATTATGGCAAGGACTTGACCCCGGTCACATCAAGACTAAATTGGTGAGGCATGGGCTGGAGAGTGGGCCAGCAGTCTAGGAGGTGGCTCTGGAGGTGGTGGTGGTGTCAGTATCATAGTTTAACCCCAGCTGGAAAATAAGCCCCATGTAGCCACCCTCTGTTTCCACCATTGGTGGGGTGGGGAAGCAAATCAGAAGGATAAGAGTGAGAAAACTCGTGGTTTGAGTAAAAATAGTTCAAGAGGAAAAGCAAAAACCACTCACACAAGGAAAGCAAACCAAGAACGTAATTTACCCCTTCCCATGGGCAGGCAGGTGTTCAGCCATCCCCCAAAAAGCAGGGCTCCATCATGCAGAATAGTGACTTTAAAGACTATCACTCTGAATATCTCCCATTTCCTCCTTCCCAATGCTTGTATGCTGAGCATGATGACATATGATATGGAGTATGCCATGGGTCAGTTAGGGTCAGCCGTCCTGACTGTGTCCCTTCCCAACTCCTTGCATACACCCAGCCTCCTTGCTGGAGGAGCAGTAGGAGAAGCAGAAAAGGCCTTGAAGCTGTGTAAGAGCTGCTCAGCAATAACAAAAACATCTCTGTATTATCAACACTGTTTTTCCTGCAAAAATCAAAAATACCACTTCGTATTAGTCACTGTGAAGAAATTTAACTACTCTAGCCAAAACCAGCACAGATGGGAAACTTCTGAAGGTGAGGTGACAGCAGTCCTTGCAGTGAATGTGACTTGTGGCAGCAAGGAGGGGTAGCTACATCCTGGCCTGCATGAGTCAGTGTGTCATCAGCAGGTCTGGAGAAGTGATCCTTCCTTTCAGCTTGGACTTGTAAGACTGTATTGGGAGTGCTGTGCGCAGTCTGGGGCTCCCCTGTGCAGGAAAGAGATTGATACACTGGAACACACCTGGTGCGGAGCCACCAAGATGGTCAGGGGGCTGGTTGTGGTACATGGTGACCTGTGGAATAAATACTAGTTTCTTTGTTCTCCTGTACAGGCAGTAGAAATTAACTTCTTGTTCTGAAGTTACAGTGGAAATTTTATAGGGAGAAAAGTGTGTGTGTGTGTATAGATGTTACTTACTTCTAAAAGTAGATGTGAGCTAGAAATCCTTCAATACACTATATATGTAGTGACTAGATATATTTAATCTGCCTGTGGGTGTAAAACTACTAAAAGAATTTAGATGTAGTCGGCTTGGGATGTGATGTTTGTGAATGGAAGCGTGCTCCATCTGACGCGGTGTTTATTTGTTCTTTAACCTTTTTGTTTCTCTTTCCTTAAAAAAAGAACAGTGGCTTGACTTGGAAGAGCCTAATTGATGTATTCTTTCCATTATTGAGACGTTTAGGAGGACTTTTTTACAACTGAATTTGGAACCAGTCTCATTAAAGACTGGACATTAAATCCTCTCCAGGATTAGTTAAATGGGTGTTACTTTCTGGCATTATTGAAATGGAGTTGCTTATTGTTTTCTTTTGTGTGGATGTGTCTGTGTGCAAGCTAAACCAAAGGAACATGAATGAAATTCAATTTTTTTTGAAGCTTGATCTCTGTTTCTGACTTTCTGCAGGCTTCTAATGCGTGTGCATGTATTCCCATGAATTTAAAAACAAAGTAAATACACTTTTGGTAGGGGGTTCTGGTACAATCCTCTGCCCCTCCTCACCCCTCCCACCCCCCAAAAAAAAAAGGGCAGACTTTCCCTTTGAATTTTTTTTTCCATGTTACAGTCATTTATTGCTTCTCATTTTACAAAGGTTGTGGATATTGCCAGCAGATCAATAATTTTCAAAAGCTTGCTGAGACTCTGAATGCTGGTGCTGATTCTGCAGGCTCCCAGAACATTTTAATTGGATCAAGAAATCTCCATGGCAACTTTGTCTAGGAAGATGTGCTGTTAGATAGTGAAGTTTTATGGTTGAAGGAGCAAATGTAGGAAAGCATTGAGTTTCAACGAGGAAAGGTGACTGCAGCTGCCAGTGTAGCCAGAAGTACTGTGGCTAAGGTGTTGTACCCTTCTGGTGAGGAGTAACAAGAGCAGCTCACCTACTGCCTGTCACCGTTGTTTTTGGCAGTGTAGGCACTGCCCGCACTGACTGCTGAAAAGACAGAGTCAGTCCCTCAGGCAGGCAGGGAGTGTTTCTGTACTGTGTGGACATTTGTAATTCAGGAGAGAAAACCTACCAGAAAACCCTTCTGCAGGGTTTTGCATCATTAAGTTTCTGCCTAAGCTGTGGAGCAGCTTTAAATCAAACCCAAATCTTTGTCAGTGATGGCGAGCGGTGGAAAATACCTTGAGGCAAAGTTGTTTCAGTGGAGCCAAGAGTTCATTGTGAAAGCGAGGGCACTTGGTGTCTGTTTGGAACGTGTGATATTCCTGAAGTCCCTGTAGGTTTTCTTGGTGCTTTTCCTTCCCAGGAATTGGTTCTGGAGAGCTTTTGGGAATGGTGCCATGCTGCGTGCCGAGCCGCCCAGCCCAGAGTTTCCCGCAGGCTTGCCAGGGGCTGTGGTGCTGCAGAAGTGAGCCCTGTGCAGCTGCAAGAGTGTGGTGCTGCAGTGCCCTGCTCGTGGAGCCCTTTGCACTGTGCCAGCTGCAAAGCTTTTGTGGCATTTGCTTGGGTCTTGAACTGTGAGCTTTGGAGAGAGGATGGTAACGTGTGCCGACAGCAAATGAGGAATGCTCCCTTGGCAGGACTGAATCGTCTTTCCTCTTCTTTGCCTCAACTTTGTTCTGGAAGGAAAGGACCTGAAAGTGTGGGAAATCTTCCAGTGTCACACTGTTACCTTATGTTCATGGTTGCAGCACTAGCTTCATATGATACTTCCAGCCTTCTGACACAGAAGTTGATATTATGGGGTCTTTTGAGTCCATAAAATTCCTGCAGTTTTCCTGCTGCAAAGAAGCCAGGCCAGTGCAGCTGCAGAGCTTTCAGTGGATATATTTTTCTTCAGCAAACTGCTAGATACTTCTGTTATCTTGTTTTCATGATTGTGGCAGTAGGATGCTCAGAACAGCAAAAAGTTTTCTTGAGTGCTCTTTTTCTAGGCCAAAACGTAGAAGACTCTAAAGAAAAGGATAAGCCACGACCATCATCTGGGGAGCAGGAGCTAGTGCATCTGTTTGTCTCTGCTGTTACAGGAGACCATTGTACCACTTAGTGTCATTTGTGATCGTGGGCATCAGCAGCTGCAGAACACTGGTGATCTTTGGCACCAGGCTGTGACTCTCATGACACATGACAGCACTTGCTTCATTGCCCAGATGTCTTGGATCTTTGTTATATGCCCTTTAGTTGCAAATATTGTTTAAAAATGAAAATAAGCTAACAAGTAGTTATTGTACTGTCAATATGATATTTTAATGGTATATAAAAGGTGCAACTGATAGCTTTTATTATATCTTTAGAATTGTGTACAAGAGAAGTTGTTTTTCTTGCAGTTAACAACAGATAACACAGTGAAACTGTAACACGATAATAGTTCATTACAGCACAACTGAAAAATTTGTGTGAGAAAACAAAATGGGTCTGTGCTTATTGTCTGGGGTCTGTCTCAGTTATACAGGATCTCCACATATACTCATTACAATTCCCAGTGCAGTGCCAATTAACCCTGGATTTAGCTGCTTTGTGCTATTTGAGGTATTTGTTACTCTTTGTGGGGTGATGTTTGTTAAACTTTTGAATGGACCCGACAGTATTAAGAGTGGAGGGTTTATCTGACCCAGACCAATGTGAGAGTAATAAGAGGAGCTACTGACAAGAGGATTATAGAGTAGAGGGTGGGCAGTTCTTACTCATCATCATATGCAGTCTGTATTTCACAAAAAGGTGTTATGTGTTTTCTTCTGCTAGAACAAGCCTCTCTGGTATGGGCTGCCTTAAAAGTGATGACTGCGGTATTTACCATCAGCTCTCCCATCACTTCCTGTGCACAGCAGCTATTGCTGCTGCACACTAAGGTAGCTCATACCACTAGGAGAATACTAGGAGCTCTGTTTTGATACACCTTTGTGGGCTGTCTTTCTGTGTTGCAACTTGAAACAGGTAGTAAATAACCTCTCTTCCAAATTTTGGCTGTTTACATTTTCCTCCTGTCATGGATGCTGTATGGAAATAGGTATCTGGGGCATTTGTAATCCAAGTAGAGATCAGCATGTGTCACTGTTTGTATTTTGCATGGTGCCAACAGGAGGTTTTGTAAGTTTCTAAGCAGTATGCCTTGATTAGTGTTTTCAGCTCTACAAGACAGTTTCTAGGGAGAATCTTTTATTTGATTTTTGGGCACCTGTTTAATTTTCAGCAGAAAATTTAACAGGTGAGCTGGTATTCTTAAAAGAGCCTAAAAATAGGAAAAATAAGAAAAAGAGAGTAATTTGGCATTTATAGGTTCTGTCTTTTTTTAGTCTAAGGAGCTTTGTAGATTGAGAGATAGGTTTCAAGGCTAACAGAACAATATGAGAAGGTACGGAAAGGTAGTTACAGTAAAAGAAAATATGTACCTCATATGGTAGCTGATAGCCACTTTATTAGGTGATTGTCCTGTGTATATCCAGAAATAAAGAATTTTAATTCTAGGTGTCAGATGAAGATTGGGGTGAACTGTCTGAGATTTGAGTTCAGGACATTTTTAATGCTAATTATTAGAGATAATGAGTGGTGTGGATGAAAATCTAAAATAAATGACTATAACCTGAATAAATGTTTTTTGTTCCCAGTAAGTCCTGGTACTAGTTTAAAAAGAACAGGGAAGAATATTCAATTTAGTAGATGCTTTAGAGAGCTATATGTACTTTTGTCATGTGCTTCAGCAGTTCACTCTTTATTAAAAAAAACATAAATAGCATAGTTTTTTCCCCAGACTTCATAGTAAAATTGAATAGAAATTATTTCCTTACCTTTACAGAAAAGCTGAAGCTATGCTGTCCTCTTCCAGACAGGTTGCTTTTCCTTCATCACTTCACCTCAGCTGAGAGTAATGAGAGAGCTTTGCATTATGCTGACATGGATGTCATAGCAGGGAAATCTGTTGAACTAAAGTGCACAGAACTAGCTAGATCTCTTTTTTTCCCGGGACAACAAACTGTGGCCTACTGGGACTCCTTTAACCAGATGGAGAAAGCTTTAGAGAGGGTACTAGGCAGTTAAATAGGCTGGTGGTTATCCTGCTTCTGTACTGAATAGGATGCACTCCGTGCGCTGATTTAAGATTCTGGTTTTGAGTCTGACTTGCAAATCCAGCTGACTGCAGCTTCAGTCAACGTTGGCCATTTTGAACAATTTTGATAACTCCTTTCCTGATGTAGTTTTGTGTTCTTATCCCAACAATACTGTATCTCATGCATGCTTGGAAGATTGTTCCTTTTATTTCCCTTTTAGATGCTACACTGTGTCAGCCAGTCATTGGTTTCCTTGTTTTTGAGTACTAATCTGTAAGCCATGGCCCAGGTGGACAGGGAAGTGATGGTAACCTGAGGTAAACAGCAGAGGTATATAAGAGCAGTCAGACTTAAGAACTACCCATGGAGAGCTGGACTTCTTTAATGTTAGGGGCATTGACTTGATGTTATCTAACATGACATTTGCTCTTTTTGGAAGTTTTTCAACTCCATTTGTCAAAGCTTTGAGATAAAGAAGATGACAAGATGTACTTTCTGGAGACAGTTACCCAAATAAATTAGGCCAAGTGTGGATTAGATTTCTATATATGTTTGCCCCAGGTGTGATCTCTTAATCTTGGAAGAAGTCATTTGCTGAAGAGCACAGCTTGTGCAACATACATAGTGATTTTTAAAGGAGTTACAGTATTGACTAACCTCTCAATAGCATTGTTAATTGTAATATGTTGTTGTTTTAAGAAAATGAAGCATATAGAGTGTACCTGATTTGCATGTACTCAGAAGATTTGTGGCCAGAATTTCTGCTTGTCACTTTTGCTGAGCTCCGTTTGAAAATCTGGAGGTTTTTTTGAGCTTTGAAATGTGAGAGGATTTGGCTTCTAATGCCTCTAAATGGTTTGACACCTTATAAGTGCTCCAGGTTAGAAAGACCTAAAGACGTAGTAGTAGTTTTTGTTGTTGTGATCTCAGAGCTTTGTTGATGTGTAGGTGTAGGATAAGATGTTCAGGAGTGCATAAAACTTGCTTTGATTGTGTTCTACCCTGTTAAAATTTGTTAAGTAATTGAAGGAGAGCATTTGCCTGAAACATTTGCTGTTGAATTCATACTGGTTTTGCTGTCATTACTATGAGACATTAAATGTCCATAAATACATTCATCAAGAACTTAAGCCAGTTTAAATTGACTACTTGTGTAAACATTCCTAATGTAGAGGTTCTGTAATAAAAAAGACCAACATGTAAACCTGCAAAGATGTTTGTCAGTTGCATATTTTGGGAGGTTTCAGAGTAGACCTGCACAGGCTGGTACATGCAACACAAAATATAGAGCTGAATTGTGTATATGTACATGGCGTTGTGTTAATCTACTGGTTTTGTACCATCCTGTTTTCTTGCAAGAGCCAGTTTGCTTTGTGCTTTATAGGTTGTGAGGATATACTTGATTTGGTTATGAATGGCATCTATCCTGTTGATAGTGCTGATGGAGGGTGAGATCATGATCATGATATGTTGGGTTGGATCCCGTGGATATTCATCAGTGGTCCTCATTCGGAAGATTTTGTACCACAAATAAGTTAGTATTTACCTGGAAAGTAAGACAGTTTTTTGACATGCATTGGAATAAGGGCACAGGACTCTAATACTAATTGCACAATTACCTGTCCACTATTTAGAAAACTTGCACTTCTATACAAAGCATTGTGGGAGTAGATGCATTGAATATTCTTGCACCAACATGTCAGTGGATGAGCTTGGAGCAATTGTTGCATCTGCTGGTGAAATCAGAGGCTTTGAAGAAAACAGTTTCAGAATTGAGATAGTGCAAAAGGCAATCCTGCCTCCGATACACTGCGGCTCTCTTAATTACCAAAGAGTGGGAGCAGCCTTGCCCTCACAGCTATGGGTGTGATAAAAGAGTGAGTTAGTTAGTTGAGAGTCAATTGGAGTCTGCTGGCCATGCTGTGAGGAGGAAGGGATAGGAGGCCGTGTGAGGGACAGACGGGGTTAGGTGGCTGTGCTAGGGACAGGAAGCAGCGAGCTGGAACTGCAGAAGGAAGAGAGAAGAAGGAGGTAAAGAGCCAGAGCTGTGAGCAGCTGCCCATAGGATTGCTACATAGAAAAGGTATAAAAGACTTTTACATAACATAGTGCTGATACTTGAGGCCCCCTGAGGTTTTTAATGAGGCACTCTGAGCGCAGTGGGCGTCTCGACTACAACAAGATAGTAATCCAAGAAAAATGGACATGAAGCTTCCTTTTCTGAATGTAAGTAACTGAGAGCTACTGGAGATTGTTAGTGTAAGAATATACTAATTTGTGTTTGTACATGAAAGTACCTTTTTATACAAAGCAAAAATCAAGAGGGCAGCAAATCTTACCCAGCATTGGCTCAATACCTTCCTTCAGTAGGCGTTGGTCTAAATAAGTCACAGATTTCCAAAAAAGTATATGCTTGCTCTTTTATAGTCTCTTCTCTTCTTTCACAATTAATTCCAGCATCTTGGAGTCTTCCCAGTTGTTCCTTATCATTTTGGTTTGTGATGATGATATCTGCAGCTATGTGGGTAGACCTCCAAATATTGTAAACTGCATGTTTTGAATAGAGAAGTGCGATGTAAATGACAGAATATCTGAATTGATATCAACTTTCATAATCTTCTGCCTTTCTTTTGGCTTGGTTTCAGATGCACATGAGTCAGCACTGTAAACATCTTATATACAGATCTTTAATCCAGGGGAGGTGATAGATCCCCATAGAGAATTTGGTCACTCTCTGTTTATAGCTTTCACAAAGTGCCAAGACATTATTGGCATGGACTGTTCTGCAGATTCTGTGGCACAACTGAGAGTTCCATTTGGGAAGTATCTTCTCTGCTCTGGACACAGGGAGAGAGGATCAGTCTCTCCTTGACACCCAAGGAGTCAAAATGGCTTCTTTATGAAGCTGGATGTAGCTTTATTGTAACTACTTGTTTGGCAGACTTTCTCTAGAGTTGGGTTTTTTTTTTTTTTTGTCAGGAGATACATTTTGTGCTTTGCCTATGTTGAATTATTTTGGTCTCTGAGCTCACAGGCATGCCCTAATTACTTTTCAGATATACTGGGACTTCTACAGTTGGTCTTGGTTATGATTAGTAGGGGGATCCTCATTCAGATTGAGGGTTGCATTATCAATTGCAGCAACCTTGTGCTGAGATGGAAAGTGCCTAGAGATTGCTCTTGAAGTATACAAAATAAGTGGTCAGATGCATTAGCTATTTTTTCTTTAAACTGTGCAAAGGTAGATATCTATCTCCTAGATATCCATCTCCACAAGATATGGTAAGGAGAAATGATAGCATAGCAGAATAATTTACTAGAGAATATTCTCTACATTGGCAATAGCAGACATATGGAATTGGCATGTGGATCTGTAGTGGAAATGAGGTGCTCTCATGTGTAAGTGTTACAGGGGTTTTGCTGTTCTATAATTTAGCCTTAACATTTCCCATCTGCACTTCTTAAAAATAGTATTGTTCTCTTCAAGTGGATACCTCTTCAGATACTCTCCTACTCTCATTTGTAAACTGTTTGACAGACTGCTTTGGCCACAGTCTGCCTATTCTTCGGTCTTGCTTTTTGTTTTGTAAAACGAGAATGCTGCCAAAGCAGACAATTTTATCTCTAATTGCTGTTTCAGAAGACATGAAGATAAGAAGGACATGGGGATCAGGACATCATTATATCATTGTGAATGTTGTTGCTTTAACACAGAGTGAAATCTCCTCTGGAAGAAATAGACATAGAATGGGAAATTCTCCAAGATTGGGGACTGTATTATTAGAGCTTTGCTGTGACCATCCAATTTTCCCTTTCATATGAGAAGGCAATCTTCCAGTAAGGGAGAAATTTCTTCATTATTTCTATTATATTTCTTGTTTTCTTTGAAAGAGAAAATGTCTGGTTTCTTCTCTGTGCATAACTGCAGTGTGGATTCTCCTTTTTTGAATGTCGTGATTTGGTCCTTGGCTGTTGGTTATGGCAAACAGTTTTGTGGCTTTCTCTGCATGTGAGCTATGGATATGGACTAACACTGTAGTTAGTTTCTCTTTTTTCACTTGGTGTGTCATTCTTGATTTCACACCTTTCTATCTCCAGCCATGGTCAATGACTCTTACACACTGAGATCGTGCTGGCGTCAGTTAACACCAGCTGTCTATTTTTAATGCTGCCACCTTCTCATATTGCCAACAAAAAATGTTAGCAGATATACATACATCCATGTTTTCTCTCTGTCATCAGGATCACTGAAACAACCTCTCCCACAAACACATACTTTCTTACTTAGAGAGTTCACTATCATTGAGCTGTCACTGGGTTCAGAAATGGCTTTTGTGGTTAGATGTGATTTGACATGGAAAACAGTCCAACTCTGTGAATCCTTTGAAATACTGGAGTAGTACTGTTGTAAAACCATCTGACAATATTTTCTTATTGAGACAATCTGATAAAACTCTTGGTTTTAAATTCTGTGTAATTAAACTCTAAAGGAAAATTCCAGCTTGGATTAGAATACTGCTGCTCTGGCTTCCATAGTTGCATTTTAGTAAACAATGAGTTGCTTACTGCTGAGCTTGTCTGCTGAGCTGGCTGCAGTTCCAAAATACATGAAGCTGTGTTGCTTTGTTTGAATTATGTTTCAGAAATAACTACGCAAAACTATTTTTGAAAAATACGTACAATATTTCTTATGTATAGTATTAAATGGTATTGTACCTTTCTCACAAAAAACTCACTGAAAACCAGTCTAGAACTGGAAATATTTACTTGGAGGGTAGGGAGGAATGTTCTGGAGCTGGTTACCTCAGCTATCAGACACTGTTTTCTGAATTTCTTGGTCAAGAAATACAAGTAAACTTGCCATATCCTGGTGCAGTATGGTGATTAAGAAACATCTGCCATGCCTGAACAGTAGAGTGAATGTGCTCTAATATTCAAGGTTGTGTTATTCATCCCTTTTCCTTCATTTTTCTTGTCATCAGCCAGGGACTTCTTTTCTTTGAATTGACCAGTGTAATTTCTGAATTAGGATGGGCATTTTGTCACAGGTGTCAAGGAAACTGACCCAAATATCTTTCTCCTTAGGAACAAGCAATAAAATGTTCAAGTTTTAGTTGTAGTTTTACTTGAACTTCATACTGATTTAAAAAACATGTCCCCATAGTACTTGCCCTTTTCCTTGCCACCATTTTGCATTGTACTTTGCCTGCTGCTCTGATCTGGATTGGCTCAGTGTAGGAAAAATGGCTAAAAATTTGGTAGTCATTACATTCCTGGCTGGCAGTGAAAAATCCGTCATCATATTAGACATTGTAAGGATACACAGCTAGAGTTTTTGCTGAAACATCGCAATATCTGAGGAGGAAAACAAGAAAGAAATTTCAGGAAAGTCAGTAGCACATAAAAGTAGAGGTTTTGTTTTAATGTAATTTTAAGGAAAAGCTGTGAGGAGAAAAATTTTTGCATGATATGTTCCTAGACAGAAGCTTGGATGCTCACTGTTGTTCCATAATAAAGAGTTGGATTCAGTTATTATTCTGTCCCTTGTGCAATGGTTTACTTTCAAATTCAGTTCAGTTCTTAGTGAAAGCATAATTTAAGCTCTAATATCTTCAGACTTAAGGAGTTAAGATCTTACTATGTCCTGTCCTATTTAATAATGCCTTTGTTCTTTGTCCCCCTGAGTTTGAATTTTCTCTAAATCAAGTAGGATGTCATACCATATAACCATTCAATATCTAGTTCTTAGATATGAAGCTTTTCTATTCTGGGTCTCATTAATAAAAACAGCACTGTCTTATGTAACTCTGTTTTCTATTGTAAAAATTTCACTTTTTATTTCTCTGTCACATGTCATGTCCTGTTCTTGGTTAATTGGTCCATCAAAAAAGGTAACTCTTCCTTGACTGTTGACTCAGTCAAAACATTGATACTGTATGTAGAGAGAGGGCAGTAAGGGAAGCTACTGGTTACCAAAAACCCAAAAACCTGAGGGTGCTAACATGAAAGTTCATAAGGTTGTGTCTCTTTTCCTATCACTTGAGTGCCATGTATTTATATAAATTCAGGTTGGTAATGTAAATGAAGTCCTGAAAAATAGCTAGTAATCTGAAAGCTGTCCTTGGGAATATTTTTCTAGTCATACTTATAAACAATTTTGTATAGTTTCTGTGGATTAACTGCTTGGAATCAAATGCATTTACTTCTGCATAGAGGATTGTTTGGCCATGCAGCATTGACATTACTCGTGGTCACAGCTTGTCACAGTGTTCTAGAACAGTATTTGTGTTGGGTGTTTTTTCATTATACTTTGATTGGCTTAATTTTTAATCAAGTATTTTCGCACTAGGAGTGAAATCAAGAGAGAGAATCAAAATCAACCCAAATGCTGGTGTCCTGGTTTAGGACAAATCTGGGAGGAAACCTCTGAATGGGGAAGTCCCTCTAGAAAGCAAAATTCAAGCAACCCCTCCCACAACTGGTTTGGGAAAAGATTTCCTTGGAGAAAAGTGGAAAAACCTGTTTATTTAACAAGCAAAGTATTCACCAGCATTAAAAAAAAAAAGAATAATACTAAACAATAAAACCTCTCACTATTCTGAAGAGATGGCAAATTCAGAGGGACCTTGCTGTGAGGTGTAGCTTGGCTCGCTCAGACTCTCAGCGAGAGTCCCACCAGCGCTGGAAAATGCCGCGTCCCAGCCCTGGTGGACCACAGGTGTGAGCTCCCAGTGTTTTTCTGGATTTTCAGTCCAGAGCAGGTTTGAACAGTTCCAAGAAAAAGAAAAGCCACAGTCTGGGGAATTTCTCTGCCTCAGATAGCTAAAAATAACTATCCAAAGGAGAGCTCTCTCCTGCTGTCTGTCCCTGCTGCAGACAAACACAGTCCATGTGAAGGATGTGGAGGAGCAAGTGCAGTTTCTGATAATAAACTCCATGCTTCTTTCCCCCCCACCCCCCCTTCACTCTTGGAACCAGTCTTAAAGGTTCAGTACTTAATATCCATCATAAACAGAACAGACGATTGGGGATACAAACATCATAAAGTCACCCCAGGACTGGTTTGTTTTTTTTTTTTGGTTCCCGGTCATGAATGAGACATGTCAGCTCACATGGGATTGCTGGTGATCTGAAGAAGGATGCCTTATCTTTGTATCCTACTTTTCTTTCCCTGGGTTATCAGGCAGTGTGTTCATGTGCACTACTTTAACTGGTGGAGAAAGTACAGGTGATGTTGGTTCTTTGCTCTGCCCTCTCAACTGTAAACCTTTGCCCTAAGCCCCTGCATTTCAACAGCAGAAAGAGCTTTTGAAATTGCAGTGGTTGTATCAGCTTTTTCAGCTGTCTGAAGATGAAATGGTAAGCCTTATTATATGAAAATAGCTTCTTACCACTAGCTTGTGTGGTAAGCTCAGCCTGGGGAAGAATGACAGATGAAGTGATTAGCTATTAAGAATGCTTAGTAAATTTTCAACAATTCTTAACTGCTTTAATTTATTTATTTGAGGCTGACTTAATGAGCACTATGGCATCATTCTCGTGGATTTTTGTATTTTGGATATGCTTAGCATTGGCTGGCAGCTGTGGTCTGTATTGGGTTATCACACTGTGGTTAGTTTCTGCTCCTTTCCCCTATAGCCTAGTGCATAACCTTAAGATGACAAGAACCAAAGAGAACAGCAAATAAATTGAGACTTCTAGAGAAGAAATCAGCATATATGCCAGAAGCCTGATTGTGAGGCATTGTATTTCTGCTTCAGCAGTAGTTTGTCCCCTACCATTTGTGTCTAAGACCTGTCTGCAGCCTCTTTTTTGAATTGCTCCTAATTTCCTTCATCTTTCTGTACTTTGGCTAATATTCCTGCTAGTTTCGCTCACCCATGCCATGTCCTTTCATGTCTTAACTTCCACCCAAATTGTGCTGTCAAATGGTATCAATCCTTCATACTCCCAAGGGATGGATTTCTATCTTACCAAACAACATTATCTGCAAGTTGTATGTCATTTATTGGATTCTTTCACAGGAATAGACAGCATTCTAAGGAGTGATAAAATTATTGTCTTCTGTCTATTGTGTGTGTCGTTTTTACATTCTTTGGGTAGAGTCCACAGGATTGACAACCAGAAGATGGATATCTCTCTTCTATAACAAGGAAAAGCTGAAGTACTCCCAGACTACTTGGTAGCATATTTCTATCTTTTTCCAAACTCTTGTCCATGCCTGTCATGTCAAATACACTTGCAAACTCCTTTAATATAAGTTGGGATGTGTGCTTTCTTCAGGCTTCACAGAGTTTTTCTTATATTTCTTATCAGTAGCTAACCATTACATGAATCTTCATGATTAAATAGTCAAATGTAATACTATTTTTGCTCTCTTAAACTGAAGAAAACCCCAAACAAATGTGAAATAATTGGATTCTGTTACTCCATTTAGCTAATTTAATCTTTTCCTCTAAGCCGTAATAGCTATCAGACCTACTGGCTGCTTGGACTTTCTCTTTTCCTCATCCTCGGTAAATCCCGTTAAATCTCTTTAACCCCTTTAACTCATTCTGGGATTTCCTTTCTTTTGGAAGCTTTCACGTAGTAATGTTTTTGCCAAGTCACATTCTTTTTCCAGTCCCCCTTTGCTTCCTTCCCAATACTGTATTATCTGATCAGCTCATAGCTGTTGAATTTGTCTTTTTTTGAATTTCAGATTTTATTTTAAAGAAATGAATTTTCACCATGAATGAAGCACATAGGATAGGAAAAAAGTCAAGGGGAGAGATGTGTTAACTCAAGTATCAGAAAATAGTTTTCATAAGAGAAGCCTGAAACATTTCAGTTGCAATGAAGTCTAATGAACTGCAGGTTTAGTGAGCCGCTGATGTCCTCTTGCTTCAGCTTTTCACAGCTTAGCAGCTGTCCCAGTTTCATATACTTAGAATAAACTAGGTATACTCTGCTTTACCCTTGCTCATTAATGAGACAAAAAGCACCCGGAGGGGAAAACTGACCATTCTAGGTTCAGTTCCTGAGTGAATGATCTGAGGTGTTCTGCCCTTGTGGCCCACTCCCAGAGAGGTTTCTGTAAGTCATGACTATTTGCAGTGATACAGTGAGAGAATTTTGTACTGCATTTTGCATTGGCTTGTCTTGTTTTTCTTAGAAAAACTGACAATGGCATTCCCTTGTGGTCATGGAGTATATGAAGCCATTTAGTCCAACTGCTATACTGTGACTTGGCCAAGATGCTATCTGTCTTAGAGACATTAATTGTGAAGGTCATCTGGATGTCTTTGTTGTCAGTCGTACTCTTCCCTTCAAAATAATCCACTTCTGGTAAATAGCCATGCATTCAAAAGTACCTGTGTCCCAGAAGTGATCACTGCTTTAGCTGAAGATCTCTGTTGTAGCTTCTTCCTAGGATCATGTTTTTGAAAATATCTTCTATGCCTCTTTCCTCACAATTTGCCAAATTCCCTCCTGCTTGCATTAACATACAGATGTCTAATTTCAGTATCCCAGTTCTACCCATTAATTGGGCAAAAATCTGATGCAAAGTGATATCTGAAGTTTTGTTACCTTAATTTTTTTTAACCATGTCTCTTTAGAGCTGTTAGTGCAGTGCAAATACCCTGATAGTATTGAAGTATCTTTCTTTGCTTGCTCATCTGTCTTCAGCTGTATTTTTAAAATTTATACACAAGGCTATGCTTTGGGTTAATCATACATTAGTCCGTTTTATCCAAGAAAATGTTCTCTTTTTCATTTTTAAGGGTTTTTTTGCACTATATATCTAAGGGTTTTTTATTCTGTTCTTGACTGATAGATAGCAAAAACCAGATCTTCACAGGATGTCTTCAATACTCCACTAGATTGCAAGATTCCACCAGCCTGGTTAGCTACCTAGGGACTACTACTACTACTACCTAGCTACTTCTTGGCTATAAATTGTTGTGCTGATAGTCTGCAGAAATTCTGAGCTGTGTAAGAGAAAGTGAAAATTGTAAACCACAAAAAGAAAAAAATAAACCCCCAGCCCTGCAGCATAATCTGCTTCTTGGTTTAACAGCCTTGGGCTTTGTGGTGATAACGTTACAGCAGACATTCTTGGAAAAAAATACATCTGTTAGATGAGTGTTGTGTTTTGCAGAGACTGGTACAAACCTATTTTGCTTCAAGGAATTTGAATTTGTCTGTGGTACCTTATGATTGTCAAGGTGTGCAGTATAAATACCACTAGCAATTGTTATCAACATACATTATGTTTATAGACCATATCATGAAGACGTGGTGATTTTACAAGTAGCAAGGAAGATAAAGTGTCTGTTCTACTAACAAAGAAGGGTGAATGCCCTGTGCTTTAAGAGTAATAATAATAATAATAAAGTTGCTGCTGTAAAGTGGTAAATAAGAAAAATGTTTGTATGAAAATTGATGAATTTCAGCTGTGATGCCTTTTTTAGTATGGCTTGTTAAGATAAAAGAGAAACAGCTAAAGTTTGAAGTCAGGGCTGAATGTCATTAGGAAATATGCCTTTGGTTAGCCCTTAGGATAAAATGCCTGACTAATGGTCTTGCTCTCAGTGATGATGCTTTTATATGATTAATTTGAATAATTTTTAATGTTTGCTTCTGATAAGTTAGAAATATTTCTTAGTATTAGTTAGAAGTTGCCTATGTAGATGTGGGAGCAATAGTGGCAAATCAGAAGTAGCCTGATGAGGCTTATTGTGCCAGTAAGTCAGAAACTGCGATAAATAAGCTGCTCACGTGTTCTCTTGCCAGCGTGATCCCTCATTCTGTTTTCTGAATGAATGAGTGCCTTGGAAAGGGAATAAATATAGGAAGTACCCGAAGTCCTGTTCTAATTTACAAGAAAAGATGCTGTTGAGTTTTACTTGACTGCTCAGTTGATCAGACACCCAAGTCTCTGGTGAATTTAGAATTACAAACAAAACTCCTCCTGTTAGAGTTTATACAAAAACATTTGTTGGGTTCCCACTTCTAGATGTGTTTTTAGGCCCTTGTCAGGCCTGCTATACTCCTTAGACCTTTGTGAGTAGATGACAATTTCCACAGTAGAACAGTCCTGGTTATTGTGTGTATCCTACTGTAATCCTCTCTGACATGCTAAGAAAAATAGAAGCTTCTCTCAGTAATTCTACATCTTCTTTCCTATTTTCAATGTAAGAAAATAGAAAAGTCCTATTGTGATGGGAATTTGGGATGACTTTTGGTAGCTTGGAGATTACAGCAGGACATATTAAATTGTAAACTTCGTTGTATTAACACTGAACTGTTTTAGTGTTGCGGAGATAAAGATCTCTAATACCAGCCATAGATTTTGTGTATTGGGTATATGGAGTGTAATTGTGTATCTTTTCAGCTGAAATTGTGGACAACTTTTAATCCAAATAGTATTCAAGTCCATAGTATCCATTTGCAGCAGTACAGTTTCACATTTAAGAACTTGGGGCACTGTTGGTAGTAATATTTGCAAATGAAAAATTCATCACTTGCTGTTCCAATCTACTTTGGGCCAATGTTTGATACTTCGCATTTTTTACTTTGCTAATGTCCAGACACAGAACTGATGCTTTTATATAGGTGAACTTGGGCTCCCAAGAGCAAATTGAGGGCTTCAAACTTCATTTCAGAATCTCCCAGTATGTAGTGGCCACATGTGGAGAGACTTATAAAGGAAGGGGAAGTGATGGGAAGCTTCCTAAAATTCTTCTGAGTACGTTCATTCTGTTCCCAAATGTAGGCATAGATACAGGAGGCTGTCATTTATTGTACCATGAACACTGTTTCTGCCACTGAAGGATGATGCATTAGAGTAATTCTATTTGTTGTAAGAAGCAGAGCTTAAAATAGAATGGTATGTAAGAATGTATCCTTTCTAAACATAAAGGTTTCTTTGTGTCATAATGAAGTATAGGCCTTTAAAAAATTTTATTATTAATGTCCCTTATATATTTCGTTCTTTTCATTGAAGTGGCCAATATGACACCTACTTTTGTAAAAACCTTTTTTATCTCTCCTACCTTCCCTTGTTTGTTGCTGTTTTCCATTTGGTCTTATTTTTTGGTCAGTTTTAATTTTCATTCTGATGCCTTGATTTTTTTTTTAACATACAGTTTTTTATCTTTTTTCTATACTAACTCTCTGGAATGCTGAACCTAAGAGATGAGTGTTAAGAGCTGAGTGATCACCCTTGGCATACTTAATTGTAGACAAATTGTTTGAACTTGTAACACTTGGAAAATGGAAGTGAATATATTTGTTTTGTTATTCCCATGGAAACGAGATATTTATAATGAGCTTCTAAAAACAAGTTACAAATATACACAAAGAAGCTGATTCTTTGTAGGAGTTGCTTAATAGAAAGGAATTAGTTTATTTGGGAGGTTATGAGTTGTTTTTTTTTCTTAAGCTCATGAGTTCTGAAAAGCTGGTACAAGGAAGGGATTTCCTGAATGCAAAAAAAGGCATTAAAGGGCATTAAAAATGGTGAAAATAAACTGGGGTATGACACCCTTATGTGTTATGCTGTGTTCATAGTATTATAATTTTTCATACAGTTTGAGTTGAAGGGAGGTTTTACATGTCATGTAGGTGAACAACACCACCTCACCCTCCCTCAATGAGCAGGGACATATTGCATGAGTTCACGTTTCTCACAGCCCCATCCAAAGGGGCCCATCAGGGATGGGCCATCTACCATTTCTCTGGACAACCTCTTACAATGTTTCACTGCCCTCCTAAAAATGTCTTCCCTATATCTAGTCTGAATCTACCCTGTTTTAGTTCCCAACCATTACCTTGTCCTGTCACAACAGCTCTGCTGAAAAGCCTGCCCCCATCCTTCTTTGTAAGACCCTTAAAAGCTCCAGTAAGGTCTCCTGGAGCCTTATCTCCACCAGATTGAATAATCCCAACTCTCCCAACTTTTCTTCATGGCAGAGATGTTCCTTCTCTCTGATCAACTCTGTGGCTCTCCTCTGGACTCACTCCAACAGGTCAATGTTTTTCCTGTGCTGGGAGCCCCAGGGCTGGATGCAGTGTTCCAAGTGGGCTCTCACCAGAGCAGAGGGGCACCCTCATCCTGGTCCCACACTGCTTTTGGTGCAGCCCTGGATACAGCTGTTGGCTTTCTGGGCTGGGAGTGCATGTCGCTGGCTCGTGTCCAATTTTCCATCCAATAGTCATTATCCCTAGGGTGTTTTTGTGGACCTGGATTGGAGAGAGTGTAGATCAAGGTTTGTTGAAAGACTTTTCCTCTGTCATTTCTACCTACTCATTCAGCGCTCTCCTATATGTTCAACCCATGACTGTACAGACAGAGGAGAGGGGAGCATGCTGTTCTAGTTAGTAATCATGATGACAGCAGTTGGTCAGAGCTCTTTGACACCTCTCTCTAGAGACAGGAAGGTTGTAGAATTGCTGCTTGGTAATTTAGATTCTGGTACGTGGCATACATGTACCATACCTCACATACCAAAAGTGCAAGAATGTGTTGTGTTCCCTAGGGTTTTCCACAAGACTTGACATATGTTGCAGCTGAAGAGTTTTGGAGTAAATTATGATGCTTTACAAGTGGATTTGATAATATTGTAATAGATGAGGCAGCAAGAGGGGATATTTTTGGAGTGTAAAGAAAACAATTTCAAAATTAAAGCTGTTTTATTCAGAAAACTTGGGACATAGTTGCAAAAATTCTTTCACTTCCAATCCTATTTTTAACATCATTCCAGTTAATGTTTTTTGCTGGTAAAGAATATCAGCTATGATGCACATTTGTTTCTCTTTCGTGGGTCCAACTGCAATACTACGTTCTACTACACATCGTATATGTTTCCAATTTGTGGTTGTACCTTAAGCTGAAGGGGAAAATTCCACTCATTTCCTTGCCCCATGTAAGTGACAGGGAAAAGACCAAATGTGAGAGGTAGGTATACCTGTGTCTTAGACCAAATGTTGTTTGTTCCTCTTGGCAGCCATATTTATGTATTTTTCAATTTAATTCACACAAAAAAAGTTATGCTTTTCTATTTAATAAGAGCGCAACCAAAAATTCTTCATGTGCTAATAAAACCCTGAGATCAGTTAATTTGTTTGGAGTGTGGTTCTAATAGCAACAAGGTCATGGATTTGCTCACTTAAGAGTTGAACTCGATGGTTGTTGTGGGTCCCCTTCAAGCTCAGAGCATTCTGTGAAAAATAAACAAGTCAACATGATTTTCTGCTGGTTTTGCTGAAAGTGATCATTCTCTTTCCCATTGCAATGATCCTGACTAGTGATCCAAGCTAAACCTATGTGCTACAGAAAACTGCCTTTGGCAAGGCCTATATGCTAGACTTGGCTGTGAGTCTGTACAGAATTTAGGGCTTTAGAGTGTTGTTAAGCTGAAACCTTGCATTGATGGCCAGTGCTTTCTTTTTTTAAACGAGAGGCAAACCAAAATGAAGTATTGACCTCTTGTGCTGCTTAAAAGTTCTTGGACATGTTTCATCAGAAGAGGGATGTTAATCTTATTAATGAGAATCCTGGAGAAATTCCAGGTAGTTAATTGCAGTTTATTCCACCTGTCTTTCTGATTAATGAAATGCTGGGTTATATTCTTTATTTCTACTGTCATGATGTTCTTTTACCAGCTAATTCTGTGAGATACTCCAGCACATGCTTTACTGAAAGCAGACAAGTAGTTGCAAACAGCAATGTTTGGTCAAAGAACACATAAATTTTATTTTGTGGAGGTTGCTGACATTTGCTACATGTGTTGGGCTGCATGGAAAATAAAGAATGCTAGTAATGAACCATTATGTAAAGAGCTCCCTTAGTACTGAATTTTGTTGTGAATAACCAATTTCTTTTTGTTTTAAAAGCCTGGGATAAAATTTCATTTTTGTTTAGTTAATTGAAGTAGTAGTCACTTTCTAACTGTTGGTTGCTAAACCAGAAATCTCACTTCCCCTTTTCATTAGTGGAGGCATCTCCCAGCTGAGAGGGATTTGACCACTGAAGGTGTCTAAGAGAAGATCTAAGATAAATCCATGACATACAGCTGAATTGCTCTTCACAATGGTCTTTTTGACACTTGAATTAAAATTAGATTACTATATACTGCTTTTCTAGCCCCAGATTTCTCTTGCTGGTGCACACTTTGTCTATCCTAGCATCTGTTGTTTATTCCTATATAAACAGCTGTCCTTGTTGAAAGGACTGGTCTGGGTTGTGTGGTGGTGCTTGGTTATTTTTTTTCCCCTGGTTTACTTGAAGTGTTCTCTAAATTGGCATAAAAAGAAATGCTCAAGCAGCAAACAAAACTTGTATAGTAGCATGTTTCCCAGCAACATGGACTTTCAAATATTGCTTTAACTTCAAGAGTTTTGTAATGTTGTAAACGTTTTCTGCTTCTGATGATGGTACTATTTAAGATTATATCAGCATAAATGTCAAAACATCTTTTTGAAAATGGTTCTATTTGATCTGCTAAATTTTAGTTCATAGGATATGGCTAAATTTTGGGGTGTAAATACTTATTCAAAAGATTGGAGAATCTGTAATTTACTAATACAGGAAAAGATGTGGTTTGTGTCTGCTGTAATTCTTAACAACTAAAAATAGTTGGTTTTTGTTTAATGGTGAGTAAACTCACTAATGCTATTGCTTCATACCTGAATTTTAAAAAGAGGAACTCTAAAACAAGGTTAACATTAGGGAATTGAGTGGAACAGTGCATACTCCGCAATGTTATCTCCTGATTAAACTGAGTATTTTAAAATGCTAGAAAACAGATATACTTTAACCTCCTTTTGGTTAAACACATCACTGTAGTGAAAGCTTTGTAAGACTTCTATCAACTGAAACCTTTGGCGTGATGGACCAAAGAAGATTTGCAGGAATGACAGTGTAAACTGGTGTTTGTAAAGTGTGAATTTCTCATTCATCAGAATTTGCACCACACACTTGTACAGCAAAATCTTCTCCATTAAAAGTAAATATAAGTAAGTAATTTACTAGTATGAAAATATGGTCTTCCTATTATTGAAAATTACAGAAAGTATTCAGCTCAAAATTTCTGGGAGGTTTATGAGTTTATCAGAATACTATATTGTGTTTTCTGTGTACCTTTAAATGTTTTTTGAAGATGATGGTCTATGAAGGAAAACAGGTATTGAATTTAAATGTGTCATTTAAAAACTTGTCAGTCTTCAACTGAGGAGGAATTTCAAGTTTTTAAATGCTTTTCTATAGTTTGTTTTATGCAGTAGCAGAATAATTCTTAATTTATTTGTGAATACATGAATAGTGACTTATAAATAATATGATAACCAGTTACTCAAAGAGGAGTAAAAAATAGTAAATAAAAAGACTTATCTAAGATGCTTCAGTTCTTGTCTTACACATGCAGGCTTTATAAGTGATCAACCAAATGAGACTGTATTTAATTTTATGAGCTGCAGCCATTTTGACAGTAGATTCAGTCCCTTTATTTTCTCTTTTATTTCTGAGCATTCATCAAGGGAAGTCGATGAAGTGCCGTCCTAGTGATGCACATATAAAAAAAATAAAGTGGTATTCCTGGGATGATGTTGTTTTGCACTACAACGACACAGACTCTGAGATTCAGAAGGCTGAAAATGATTTCTTTATTTTTTGGGATGTCTTTTTTTTATACTATTTTACACAGACCGATTTGATTGGTGAAACAAAGGCAAACTTCTTGTTGATGTCCCTCTAGTCTTACCAATGTAATTGAAGAAGTCCCTGCTAGGAAAAAGAATGAATAACATAAGTACAGCTATAAAAGCATTTCTCCTGTTTACAAAAAATTCCCTGAGAAAAGAATTTTAAAAAAACCAAAACACCTCAGGCATGGAACCAGGGTTACACTGGGATATGTGTTTTATTTGACACCATAAATGGGCTGCATGGGCCTTCCTGTTCTGTTGCTGTGTTCTGTTGTTCACTGTGGTATACTGAAGCCATTCTACTATTCTTGAAATGCTTTTTGTGCTCTCTTGTAATTTCTTTCAATTGCTGTGTGTTTCAACAGGGGAAAGTCTGTAAGAACTATTACTTTTGAGCAGTTTAAGGAAGCTCTTCAAGAACTCTCCAAGAAGCGGTTTAAAGGCAAAAGTGATGAGGAAGCACTTCAAGAAATGTATAAACTAATTGAAGGAAAAGGCCCAGGTTTAACTGGAGTAACGGTATGTTACTGATCTAATGGACAGATTGTTTCTACCTGTCCTTTGTTCTACTGCAGTGTTGTTATGTTCACCGCTCCCCTCTACAATGCACAAATCCAATTTCTCTGTGAGCCTGAAGGCAGCAATTGCTAAGCAAAGACTATGCAACAACTGAGTATTGCAGTACTGTGTGTTCTTGTGTGACACTGTCATTGCTCCTTCTAGAAATTCTGCTACCACTTAGTAGCACCTCAGGAATATCCAGAGCTCTTGTGTATTCTTAGAACAGTCAAATATTCATGAAGAGTGGTGTATCCAAATCAAAAAGTAGAATGACATTAGAGCCTCAATAAAAAGTTGTAAGATATTTTGTGAAATACCAAAAAGCAAAGGTATCTTAAAATACATTTAATTACACCATGTGAATCCCAGAACACTGGAAATAATTATCATGTGGTCCAGTTTTTGTTTCTTGTTTGTTCCAAGTCTGTCAAGAGTTACTGTGTTCTTACTTTCTAATTTTAAAATATTGGTATTAAGCTTTGTATGTGAAAAAGAATCTCTAAAGCATACTTTACATAAGCTTCGTTGTCCTTTTAGATGCCCAGGCTAGGCAAGCTTTTATCCAGTATTTTAGGAGATACTGGAGTGTTTACCATCAACTTGAATAGTCCTGTCAGTTTAGTTTATCTCCTTAAAGTTTGTTAAAGTTTGTAAAGTTTGCCTGTAAAGCTGTGAATGAAAATATAATCTTTTCAGAAACTGGTTCTCTACAAATGATCAGTGTAAATATCAAGTGGAAAGATCTTTTTTGAGTTGTAAAGTAAGTCAGCTTTTTACAAGATTTTATTTTATTGCTCTTCTAGTCTTATTTAAAACGAGTGGTAATTTTGATACAGACTTAAAATATTGAACCTTCCTTTTTGTTCTTCACTTACCTTAATAAATTGGAATAACTTCTTTATCTGTTTAGGGATTCTTACTTCGAATTGTGTACATTTTTCTGGGCCTCACTCCTGATTCCATTTTTGATATTTCAACAGACAGACATTGAAATGGTCAGTGTCTGCTACTAAGGGAACAGTCTCTTTCTGTGTGGGGGACATCGATGAGATGCAAAGTAGTGTCATATAGATTCTGCAGGGGTGTATGAGTGTTCCAGCAGCAGTGGGAGAAGAGTGGAGAGGGAATATGAGCCAGTGATGTGAGGCTTGACTGTTCAATATGTGCAGTTCTGGGCAGAGTTGAAGAAGTGAAGAAAGCGGGGGGATCAGAACATCATCTTCTGCTACCTGGAAAAGTAAGGGGCAGGAGCCAGAGCTTTAAAAGGAGGGAGATTGCAGACTGGGAGCATGTGTATGTAAACCAAAGCCTATGTAAAACCAAATTTCATGTTTGTTTTCTCATGCTGATTTAGTTCCTGGATGGTAAAAAGGACTCACAAACTTGGCAATTAAAGACATTAAAACAAATAAATTAATACATGGCCACTCTCCTCCTGCAACCCAGGAATGCAGATATGAAATCTCTATACAAGCTTTTAATGCTTTATTTACTTCGGGAAGTCAATATTGTGGAAATTTTATATTGTGCTGCTTTCTGTATGGTTAGATAAAGTTACATTAAGCTTTTCTTAAAAGTTCTAGGCGAAGTTAGTCGTGCCATGTAGCGCGTGCCCTGCTCTGTAAAACACTGCTATAGGTCATGTAGATTTGGTTTGTTTCAGACATAAAGCTTTTTGTGGCTACTGACACATTACTCTGAACATATTAGGGAAGGAGTTGAAAGCATGATTAAGTGAAGCTTTTGGATAAGAATGCTTCAGCAGGATGTGGGGAATTTTGTGTGTTAGTTTCTTAGATTCTGTACTAGGTATTTTGGGGAGGTAAGTGGCAGGGGCAGTATGTCTGGACCAAATGGTAACCTGGGCAAAGCACTCCTTCAGCAGGACAGTTGGAAAGTTTACCTTTACATGAGACAACGAGGCTTTTAGTGGATGTTGTGATAGAAGATTTTTTATCTTTCTGTATATTTCTCCTGCAGAATGTTGTATGATTACAAAAATCCCTGCTTGTGGTTGATGTGGTTGAGAAGGCTCAGTAGCCAGACATTGGAACCAAGTGAATTTTAGGCTACTTTCTAATCTTGGTACAGAACATGTATTATTGACTTTGTCACACAGGAAGAAGAACACAGGAAAGTGATAAGGGTAAATGAAGCCAGTGGCTTTATTAGCTCACTTGGTAGTGCGTTGTCTATAGAATATACAGTGCAGATCATGTAACTTGGACAGCTTGTAAACAGACATGTAAATGAAGTCAAGGGCCTTTTAATTGTCCTCATTCCTACACAAAGGTTACAAAGAGCAAAACTGAGGTTCTTTCTTTTCCTGTACCAAGAGCTGTGTGCCATAACAATGCTGAATGCATTTCTGCACCTCCTGGGGAACAGATCCATGCTTTGGTCATTGTTTGCTGTTAAATTAAAACCACTTGAACTTCAGTATATATTCATCAGAGTCCTTAACACAGAAATACAGAACAATTTCAAGTGCAAGGAATCTGGGATGATCTCATTGAAATGTTCTGCTCACAAGAGGGCTAACTTAAAGCCAGAACAGGTTTTTCAGGGCTCAGTCCAGTCAGATTCATGGTAAGAGGAGTATGGATGGCAGGGCAGTACAGCAGCAACATTACTTTAAAAGCTGGGTTATGGGTGCTCAGGAAGATGTCGATGTGGGCAAGATACTCTCATCAAAATGTACCTGTTAGGGCAAGAGCAAGGAAGCCAGAGTACAGCCCACAGAGTGTGGTAAATGAGACAAAACAGTTGTAGCAGAGGTGCCAAGAGGCCTAGGAATTCCACTTAAGACTATGTAGCTCTGTTTGAAGACTAGTGGTAGTCTGAAAAAGCTGCAGGACATACTGTCCAGCACATGGACATCCATTTAAAATGTAGAAAGAAGTCTGCAGAACTGCCATTAGCACATCAGAGTCCTTGGCTCTATTAGGAAGAAGTCCTAATAGAGCATCCACCTTGCTTCAGAGAGCTCCTGGAGATTAGGGTGGTGGTGGCCACTCTTGTGGGAGATAGGCTGTGGTCAAGGTCCTGAGATTCCAGATGATGGGAGAAGATGAAGAGGAGACTGATGTGGTATTTGGGGAAAACCCAAGCTACACAAGGTGAGGAAGGAGTGACAGCTGGAGACCAAGTGGACAGAGACTATTGAGATAAGAGAAGGCTGATATAGCTTGTGGCTGCTGGCAACAAAGTCACAGATCTGCTCCACCTGCAGTTCTTCAATTTCAGAATATATACTATACTATACCTTTAGTATCTTGAGCACTGGTGAGGATTAACAAGACCCATCAGAGTCAGCTGAGCCTGAATTTAGTTTTCACACAAAAAGGGGAAAATGAGTGATAGTGTTGACCAGCACTATCTCACACTGTGGGGACAGACAGGTTCTTTTAAGGATCCTTGGCTGAATGAGAGCTGGCCACAAATTTGTAGTTATATCAGGCCTTAGCATGCACTGTGAGTTAATGAAAATCTGGAAAGGAGTTAATAGTCACAGAAGATTTTGGCATCATGAATATTTCATGTGCTATTACACTTCCCTGTTCCATAATGGGTGACACTATACTGTTGCAACAGTGCTGTCCCATGAGTCAAGAGTAATGGGTACCAGTCACAGAAAATTACTGAAGATTCTTCTTGTGGATGATCAAGGAATGCATTTTTTAATCTCACCTGATGTCTCAGGAGTTTTATTGCTTGGTAGGTTCCAGGATCTGGGGTTATTGTAGATGCATGGCTAAGATTTTCCAGCCTCCTAACATGGGCCTCTTCTTCCTCTTCCTTGTGGGTACCCAGAGTACAGTTCTGGAGGTAACCTGGAGTATATAGTGAGGAACTACAGAGGTCTAGGGATGAAGTTGATGGGTATGGAGCTCAAATCTTGTCTTCCCAATCCCAGGAGGAGGAAAGGTTGGGTAGAAGTTGACTCTGTGGCTTCTGTTGAAGATGGGGCTTTGTCTTCTAGGATCAGAGAAATGAGGATATCTTAGTTTGAAGGACAGGTGTCTACTAGGGAAGGCAGAAGCCTCCCTTGGAATGGAGAATGTAACCTCCCCCTCTGAATTATTATAATTTTGAAATCAAGGGGCTCTCAGGCCAAGGATATTCCTACCCTTGTAGGAATAACAGTTCTTTACTAGTATGTATAACAAGGCAAATAAACAATAATAACTATGGCATTAACAACAAAACAGAACCAGGAACCTTGTGACAGCCTTCTCGGCCGAAACAGGAAGGGATGGAGGAGAGGTTTTGCTTCACAAAACCCTGGGGCAGTCTGATCCCGGTGCCCCTGCAGGACTCTAAGGAGCACCAGGCTGGACTGGCAGGAATGAGCAGGAATCTCGGGCTGGTGGATGAGATGTATCGAAAGCTCTGTGGTGGTAGCTGGAACTGCAGAAGTCCCAGCAGGGCAGGGGGTGCGGGGCTACAGTGCAGCAAAGGCCCAGAGCAGCGCCGGAGAAGTGGCTGGGGCGGGACAGCGGCAGCCCGGCTCCCAGCGGGGCAGGAAAAGGCAAACTCGAGATTCCTGGACAAGCAAATGGTGGTAGGTCCTTAGGACTGGACTCCAGTGGTGACAGGGAATTCTCCCCGCAGTAAGCAACAGCTTGACTGTTCTCCTTCCAGTGCCGAGAGCAAGAGCCAGCAGCTGCCCCCACCCCATCCTTTACCTGCCCCCAAAACTCGAAGTATCTTCCCCCTCCGAGAGAAACTCCCAGAGACAAAAGAAGTGTAGCCAGGTGCTACACTCCTCTCGCTTTGGCCATTTTGTTTTGCTTAAGTACCCTTAAGTACCCAGTACTTAATTTCCTAGCAACTTAAGGAAAAAAAATTATAAGGAAAAAAAAGGAAGAAATCTAACCGCCAACAAAGGGCTACTCAGCAGGGATGGAATAAATCTAACAAAGTGGAACAAGAGTATCTTTACAAACTAGGCTTACTAATCTGCTGAGGAGACTGTTAGACTGGGTATGGAAGGTTACCATAACCTGAAGATGAAAGATCTTCAGGGGCAGAGCAGATATGTCTAGGTGACAAGCCTGACAGGGGAGTTTCTTGCCCTTGTGTAGATGCAGCAGGACATGGGGTCTGTCTCTATCGCCTGCATGCAAAAGCCTATAGTGTGAGGAAAGAAGGGCAAATTAGTTGCAGAGATGTGATTCACTGGGATTGTGCAAGTGTGTTAACACAGCTCTTCTGCCTGGAGTGCTGCACTGGATGGATAGAGGCTCTTCAGGAAATACATGGAAAGAATGAGGAAGAGGGATTGTAGCCTCTATGTAAAGCCTCTATGTAAAGGCTTATGTTGGCAGCATCTAGCTTTGGAACAAGTCTCTTTAAAGACTGGTTGTAACATTAAATTGAAGAAGAATTCAGCAGCATCCTCACTTAAAAAAAAAAAACCAAAAACAACACGACTCTAACATATTTCCCTTTCTGTGTTGTCTTCGCCACCAAGAATGAAAAACTCCTCCTCAGAGAAGTGTTGGCACACTGTTTTTGTGAAAGGTCGTATTAATCAGGCTGCTAGATCCAGTGAACTGGGACCATGTAGTGACTTGGACTGTTGAAATGCTAGAGAACTGGAGTTAGGGGCTAATCTTAGAGAGAAGGAAAGGAAGGGCTCTCTTGTAGGTGCCAAATGGGCAACACCTGATCTGCCCTTAAGGCTGGATGTTACGTGGTCATCTCTTGATGGAGCTAGACCTGGATCAGGCATATTTGACAGGTTAATGTGAATTTCTTGCTGGAAGTGATGTCATATATAAAGCACCTTTTTGATGTCTTTTGCTCTAGCTCTGCCTGGACTCCTAGTTAGTGAGAATGTTTAGGTACTGTATATAGAATTAGGACTTGCAATGCTGTGTATCACCTGAGTGGTGTTACTGGGAACCACTCCATTGAAAGTCCTCTCCAGGATTAGTTAAACTGGTGTTACTTTCTGGCATTATTGAAATGGAGTTGCTTATTGTTTTCTTTTGTGTTGTTGTGTCTGTGTGCAAGCTAAACTGAAGGAACATGAATGAAATTCAATTTTTTTTGAAGCTTGATTTCTGTTTCTGAATTTCTGCAGGCTTCTAATGCGTGTGCATGTATTCCCATGAATTTAAAAACAAAGTAAATACACTTTTGGTAGGGAGTTCTGGTACAATCCTCTGCCCCTCCTCACCCCTCCCACCCCCCAAAAAAAAAGGGCAGACTTTCCCTTTGAATTTTTTTTTCCATGTTACAGTCATTTATTGCTTCTCATTTTACAAAGGTTGTGGATATTGCCAGCAGATTAATAATTTTCAAAAGCTTGCTGAGACTCTGAATGCTGGTGCTGATTCTGCAGGCTCCCAGAACATTTTAATTGGATCAAGAAATCTCCATGGCAACTTTGTCTAGGAAGATGTGCTGTTAGATAGTGAAGTTTTATGGTTGAAGGAGCAAATGTAGGAAAGCATTGAGTTTCAGCGAGGAAAGGTGACTGCAGCTGCCAGTGTAGCCAGAAGTACTGTGGCTAAGGTGTTGTACACTTCTGGTGAGGAGTAACAAGAGCAGCTCACCTACTGCCTGTCACCATTGTTTTTGGCAGTGTAGGCACTGCCCGCACTGACTGCTGAAAAGACAGAGTCAGTCCCTCAGGCAGGCAGGGAGTGTTTCTGTACTGTGTGGACATTTGTAATTCAGGAGAGAAAACCTACCAGAAAACCCTTCTGCAGGGTTTTGCATCATTAAGTTTCTGCCTAAGCTGTGGAGCAGCTTTCAATCAAACCCAAATCTTTGTCAGTGATGGTGAGCGGTGGAAAATACCTTGAAGCAAAGTTGTTTCAGTGGAGCCAAGAGTTCATTGTGAAAGCGAGGGCACTTGGTGTCTGTTTGGAACGTGTGATATTCCTGAAGTCCCGTAGGTTTTCTTGGTGCTTTTCCTTCCCAGGAATTGGTTCTGGAGAGCTTTTGGGAATGGTGCCATGCTGCGTGCCGAGCCGCCCAGCCCAGAGTTTCCCGCAGGCTTGCCAGGGGCTGTGGTGCTGCAGAAGTGAGCCCTGTGCCAGCTGCAAAGCTTTTGTGGCATTTGCTTGGGTCTTGAACTGTGAGCTTTGGAGAGAGGATGGTAACGTGTGCCGACAGCAAATGAGGAATGCTTCCTTGGCAGGACTGAATCGTCTTTCCTCTTCTTTGCCTCAACTTTGTTCTGGAAGGAAAGGACCTGAAAGTGTGGGAAATCTTCCAGTGTCACACTGTTACCTTATGTTCATAGTTGCAGCACTAGCTTCATATGATACTTCCAGCCTTCTGACACAAAAGTTGATATTTTGGGGTCTTTTGAGTCCATAAAATTCCTGCAGTTTTCCTGCTGCAAAGAAGCCAGGCCAGTGCAGCTGCAGAGTTTTCAGTGGATATATTTTTCTTCAGCAAACTGCTAGATACTTCTGTACTACGGCAGACAAAAAACATGTTCTTGACTTCTGTGCTCTCATTTCCTTTTTACTGTAGTTACTTTCGGTTTCCTAAGGGCTGATAATACATTCCTGTAACTAATTCAAATTCTCTAAAATAATGAAATGGATTGTGTTGCTTTCTCTGTAAACTGCTCCTTGATTCATTAGTTATCTTGAGGTAGCAGGCAAAATCTGGTAAGTTTGTAGGGTTGTCTTTCTCGAGAAAGGTCAAGGGAGGAATATGGCATTTGTTAAGGTTTCCAGAATTCAAGGACTACAGCTTTCACTTCCTGTCTTTGGTTTGAGGGCTGTTTCAAACGGATAGGAATTGGACTGTTGGTTATTATAGAATTTGGATGAGATGTTGGATTCTTTTGTTTTGTTTACTTACCTGTAGTGTGGTCAAACACTGGAATTGGTTGCTTGCCCATGGAGGCTATGGAACTTTGGAGGTATTCAGAACTTGACTGGAGAAGTTTCTGTGTAAGCCTATTTGAGCATGGGTGCGAGCAGGGCTTTATGCTAGATAAAGACTCATATTCAAAGGTTCTTTCCAACCTAAATTGTTCTGTGACTGAGTAATTTTGAGTTTTGATAATCCTCAGGGACAGAGAATACCCCACTCTTTCCAGGCTTGATCAACCACAGTGGTGAAGAATTCTCATGTGTCTAGTTGGAATTTCATGTCTTCCAAATCATGCCCATTATTGTTTACTTTTGAACTGTCTCTGTTTCTAATATAACCAGTCTGTTGAGGACAGGAATAAGATTTGTCTCTCCTTTTTTTTATTCTGACTCTTGATAAACACATTCCCATCATCTTTTCCATGTATGTCACATGCTCCAAGCCCCTTGCTGTCTTAGGAGCATTTCTTTGTAGATGCTAACACAGAGTGAGGAAAAATACTGAGTTGCTAAGAAAAAATGCACAAAAGAAATTAATAAACTCAGTTTGGAACATTAAATAATTATTTTTGATTCTGTTGTGCTCAGTAAAACTTCCTTCCTAAGAGAAAGTTTTTTAAAAGTAAAAAATAAAAAATTTAAGTTCATGGGCACCTTCTGTGATAGGCAAACTTTGTGGTTAACTGTATGTGCAAATAAGACATGGAAAATGTAGGCTTCTGTGGTCTCACAGAAAAAAAAAGGGAGGAAGTTGGCCCCAAGGAATTTATTACCTTTAGAATAATGTAACTAGAGAGATTATATAACTTACTCTACGTAGCAGAATTCAATTCAAGCAGAATTGCTATATGACAAGGCAGAAACACTTGTATGTGATTCACTGTGAAAAAGAAGGAAGAGTAGTAATTTGCTAATGTGGAAACTGTTCTCATGCAGCCCTTTGTGCTCTTCACTATATTTCTTCCTAAATTTTTCTTTGCTTAAGAAGGATGATCAACTTTTTCTCCCCACCCCCCAATTTTTTTATTTGCCTCCCAATACCATTGTGCAATTAATAATGAGCAGATGGGTTGTAGAGAAGAATGAGCTCACTGCCACCCTTTCAGCTGGTTTTGCCTTTTGCTCAGTATCCAGTTTAATCTGCCTGGTTGGTTTTGTTGTTCAGAAACAGAAAAAAACCATTTTGATTAAAACAGTTGGTTACACATTCCGTTCATAAGGGCTGTTCACTAAAAATAAGTTATCAGCTCGTAGAGGAATCTTTATGGATAAACTTTTCATATTAAGACACTGAAAGTAATGGTACAGCTAATCCTAGAAATCATATCCAGGCACATGAAGGACAAGAAGTCATCAGGAGTAATCAGTGTGGCTGATCACCAAGGAAGAGTTGTGCTTGTCTAACCTGTAAACTTCTACAATTAAATGACTGCCTGAGTAGATAGGGGAAGAAAAGAGTAGCACAGTATCTACCTGGGCTTCAGTAAGGCTCTTGATGTGGTCTCTTGTAAGAGACTCACAACCCCTCATACTGTTGCTGCAATGGCTGGGTGGGAAGACACTGAAGTGGATTGAAAACAGGCCAAATGGTTGGGCCCTGTGGGTGGTGATGAACAGTGCAAAGTCTAATTGGGGGCTGGAAAAGAGTGGTGTACCCCAGGGGTCCATACTGAGTCAAGTCCTGTTTAACATCTTCCATTAATCATCTTCGTGATAGGGTGTGTTATGCTCTCAGTGAGTTGGCTGATGACACAGTGCTGGGAGGAGTGGCTGATAGATCATCCAGATGGGATGGTTGCCATCCAGAGGGACCCGACAGGATCTGGACTGACAGGAACTTCAGCAAGCTCAGCAGGCAGTGCAAAGTCCTGCAGTTGGTGAGGAAAAGCCCCACACACCGGTACATGCAGGAGGCCATGCAGATGGAAAGGAGATCGGTTGAAATGGACCTGAGAGTGCTCGTGGACACCAAGCTGAACATGAACCAGAGAGGTGTTCTTGCTGTATGGAATGCTGCTGATATCTCAGCTGCATTAGAAGTATTGCCAGGCAAACCAGGTGTTTCTTCCCTTCTCCTCAGCACTGGTGAAGTTCATCTGAAATCCTGCATTCAGCTCTAGGCTCCCAGGAGAAGACTAATAAGCTACTGGAGAGAGTCCAGAAAAGGACCATAAAGACGATGGAGGGACTGGAGCATCTGTCCTATGAGGAAAGGCTGAGGGAGCTGGGTCTGTGTAACCTGGAGAAGAGAAGGCTTAAGGGTGAATCCCATCCATATATATAAATTCCTGAAGGGAGGGTGCGAAGATGATGGAGCAAGGCTTTTTGCAGTAGTGCTCAGTCACAGGACTTCTCTGATTTTGTGATATATAGTCACACTAACTGCTTCTGGTTGAGGAGTGCAGGGTGGATATAAAGTTGTTGTATATTCTGCTCTGTATTTACAAAGACTTTTTTGAATGAAACATCTTAGCACAGCCTTAAAAATGTTCACACAACCTTAAAAAGAACGGTGTGTTTTCTTTTTAATATATACACGTTCATCGTAAGAATTACGGAAAAGAAAAAGATAAAGGAGAAATGAGGTGTTCTTCATAGCCTTGTAGTGGCATCTTACGTCTGATCTTCTATATGGATATATCAGTTCAGGGAGTGAGAGCATAATGTACAAGGAATTAACATTGCTTGGATTTTGTATTGTTGGAAACAAGGCGAGCCTCCCATTTCATAGATATTTTGCCAACAACAAATCAACAGGATTTCAATTGTAATAGTCTGTCATGTGGGAAGGGCCACATCAGTGACTTGACATGCAACTTCGGAAAAGGCTGTGGTTCTTACTCAGTAGAAAACAATTTGAGAAAAAATGTTTGCCTTTAATGTTCATTTCACGTATTATGCGTCCTGTGATGCAGGAAGCCTACTGATCCATCTTGGGCTGAAAGACACCAAATGCGGTATCACTGTTGTTCTTGCTCTGGATTTGTGATGTTCCTTGTACTGGGATTTTAGGTTTTGCTTAATTGTTTTTTGGGACAAAATGATCATATTTTTTAACCTGCCAAGCTGTTGCCCATCCTCAGTTATCTGTGTTGGTTTGAAACGTTGCTGTTTTCCCTACAGATTAATAGGGAAAGGAAGGGCTTGTGTGGCACACTGCTATCATCTTGTTGTAAAGTTGCCCCTTACAAGTCGTGTGTGTTACGGTCTTATCAGAGTGCAGGTGTCTTGATATAAACACCACATTTCTCAAGTTTACCACTGGGAATAGTTTTCTGGAAACAACCTTCATTATTGACTTGAGCCATTCTATAAATCCTTGTTTTACTGTTTCTTCTTGCATGTTAATATGTGTACACTTCCATCCACTCACACAAGTTTTAGTATGTTACTAAATATGTGACTGTACAAAAATTCTCATATGTTTTTATTGTAGTTTGTGTATTGAGGAAAATTTCTTGCCACACCTTTGAAACAGAGGAGTAGAAGCTGTAGTCTTTCTTTTTCAAATAGTGATTAAGTTTACCATTACGAATTCTCATAATAGCAGTCTGTATTGAGAATGAATTTGGTAAAGGAAAAGGCAATCAGCTAGAGTTTATGAGTCTTCTCTGTGGATGTGACGGTAGAGAGTATAGGCACATGTAGATAAAACTGTAGATTTTCTGAAAAGTAGTGGTTTTTAAGTACAAGGAAAGCAAATATGTTTTAAGTTTAATTAACTCTATATTGAATATATTGCCCTTGTCTTGCATTTGGAGTTTTCCTGGTCATAAGGTGCTACCAGGTCAGTGTGAACAAGTAAACGGTATACATTGGACCAATACTTCTTCATAAGCATTGTCTTGATACCTGTTTCTTCAGTATATTTTTCTGCAAATAGTACTCTTAAGACTGCAAGACAGAAGTCCCTAAAGGTCATTTAGCAATGCTGTTTTGAGCAAAGAATGCTCCAGTGTTCATTTTCTTTCAGATAGTGACAGGCGGTGCACATATAAAAGATGCCCAGATTTTAGCACTCTGTTCATTTTAGCTCAAAAGTCTTGTGTGGTTTATTTTCCCCCTGATTGTAAAATACAAATTTAAGAATCAAAGAAGCTGCTCCTAGTCCAAGCATACAGATTATCATCCTTCTATATTGTTATGTGAAATATTTTTTTTTCTGTTTCTAGAGTCAAAATTTTTGTCTGAATGACAGCAGAACTGATTTTTTGAGGAGCCTGATATGACTCAGTGGAAGGAGTCTTTGCTCAGTGCCATTTCATAGACTGCTAATTTGCTAACATTAGAAATAACTTTCAGTCCTTCCAGTTTATTACTTCTCTCATGAATCCTAGAGTTTAGAATGAAATCGTCTTTTGAAGCAATGAATTCTAGTTGTATTGGAATACTTTTTCTATATTGATGGAGCCAAGCTTTTATGCTTTCATCCTGACATAAAGGATTTTGAACATGGTTCAAAATGTGAAGTCAAGATACAACTTCTTAGTATCTTTGCTGCTTAGAACTTGTTTATTAATCTAAAGTATCTCATACTGTGAAAGTCTCTTCTAAAAGGTTTTGACATAATTTGTGCTATTTTCTTTTCTGCTATATTATTTTGTAATGGCAAGAAACAAACATCTTTTATATTCTGTTACTGGGAATGGGTAGGTATTTGCAGTCTTTGTCATTAGCAAAGATTTAAATCTTGGTAGCAGGTAAAAGCATCTGTATTAAGAATAGCTGATTTCTGATATGTCTTTTTGTTTTGTTTCTTTTTTTCTTCCAATAGAAAACCGTTGCATCTCCAACTGTTTCACGCCTTACAGATACTTCAAAATTCACAGGTTCTCACAAAGAGAGGTTTGATGCCAGCGGGAAAGGAAAAGGCAGAGCTGGCCGAGAAGATCTGGTGGATAACTCAGGATATGTATCTGGTTATAAGCATGCAGGCACATACGATCATAAAGTACAAGGAAACAAGTAAGGCTGAGGGTTTACAACACAGAGGGGGATAGAGTATATATTTGTAAGGATGATGTTATGAATCCCACATGTTTCGGTTATTGTGAATGTTGAGACTATGTTGTCAAGAAGTTGTCTTCAGGAACTGGAACTGATTTCAACATCTGAGCTACTTGCAGCACAATGCCACTTCATTACATTCCTCATGCATATATTGGCAAAAATGAATAAATATGTAGGTATAAAAAATACATCATTTTGTTGAGCTTTAGGAAAAAAAAACCCAAACCAACAAACAACAAAACCAAAGTCAAGAGCAGTTATACCACACTTTGTCAATTCAAGCAAAGTATCTCAAACATTCCTAGATGTTCAGTTGCCCTGATGATGTCAAAGAGAACTTCTTGAAAAGAGGATCTTTTGTAGCAGTCTTTCTGAAGAATATCCCATTTCTTATGCAGTTTCATTTGACTACTGTTTTAGGGGGCTTTTTTAAAATGTCTTATATGGGATCTAGCAGTTTTCTTAAAACATTCAACAATATACTATTGGGAAGTAAGTGGTAGTGATACACTAGGTTCTAGCCTGTGATTGTCATATATGACTCATGGAAAAACTGAAAAAAAAAGCTATTTCTAGGACAATATAGATTCTAAAGTATTTTATGTCAACAGAAAGAGTTGGAAAATACCAGTCCTTACTTTCCTCCTGTCTATACTTCGTGCTTGTTCTTGTGTGTACTGTAGCATGGTTCTGACTGGCTGGATTTGGATGGAGCTATTGTACTAACCTGAGAGGTGAGGAACAAGACATTACTAAGAAAGTCTAGTTAAGGATTTTCACAGTCTATTTTCAAGTTTGCACTGCCTCACATTGGAAGTGAGGGGGGGGGCATTAAGCTAATAATGCTTTAAAATACTCTTTATGACTAAACACTGCTGATCAGATTGCTATTAAATGAATGTTATTTTGCACATATGTTGGCGTATAGTCCCTTTAAGCTCTAATATATGTAAGGAAGGCTTATGGCCCCTTGGAGTAAGGACATTTGCAATTAATATCTATGTAAATGGATGCAATTTACCCACCAAAAAAAAAACCCCAAACCATTATAACTGAGCTACATTTTATGATAGATTAATTGAAGCCAAGGGATTTGATTATCTGTTCACTGTTGCTGCCAAACTTGGGAGTAATAGTATTTCTGGGAATGACTTTCTAATGTTACCAGGAGAACCAGTCCCAAAGGTTTAAAGTACAGGCAGCTGAGTGTGACCTAGCTGGGGTCCAGAATGCCAAAAGAAATTAATTGGAATAAAAATAACTTTTTTTTTAATATTAGTTGAAAAGGAGAGGAAAGGCTGTTCCAATTTTCTGCAAGAGCTGAACAAGTACCTTGATGTATTACTCTGATTCTCTAAAATTATGACAGATAGGATGTTCAGTATTCAAAACCAGCTCTTGGCAGTTCTGCCTTGCTTTCTTTCAAAAAGAGCTTGTGCACTGATTTTCATGTTCAACTCTGAATAAAGGTTAATAGATGTATTGCTGTCCCCCCACCCATATAAGCATCCCACTCAGAGTACATAAATGTAGGTGAGCAGTGTGTGCTATCATGTGCCATGCGGGTGAACAGTCTGTGTTTGTCCAATGTATGGAAAGGGAGCACTGGTTTTCAGCCCTTAAACTGTTTTTATTCTGCTGCCGTTGTGTGGTAGCTTATGATTTTGCCCTCAGTGACCCTTTGAGCCCATACATCAACCTAAAACCAAAACAATAGCAAACAAAAGGCAAGGGCTTCCTTGTGAACTTGGATATCCTTTTGTTTGTTTATAATTTATTTTGATGTTTGTTTTTAAGTGGGAGAGAAGTTTGCCAAAACACAGCACATGCTCTTGTAAAGATTTGAATGGCTTTTCCCACAGGTGGCTTTGGTTACCTGGGAAGATTTTAGATGTATGTAAAGATGCAAAGTGTTCAGCTTTGTGAACCCTTTTCAAGAGTTACCCAGTGTTCTTGAAGAGTGAAATGTTATCCACTCCTGTGTTGCACTGGGGGACCTGTCACACTCCAAAACAGAAAATAAGATACTTAATAACAACAGTGGCTGAATTATTCTCGAATGGTAGTAAACTGGCACGGTAGTGAACTATCTAAATGTAAAGACCTTCTTCGTCACTGGTGCTCGTGCACCTGAAGACAGCTCCAGGGTAGTCGTGGTTTTTTTAATGAATAAAAAGGCTGAGCCTACAACCCTTGATGAATCCTTCAGCTGAGTTACAGGCAAGATCAGTGTCAGTGTTTTTCCTTTTGACTTCAAGACTTGACTAATAACTCACTGGTGACTTAAAGTTCTGGACCCAGCCTCACTAAAGGGTGAAGTGCAGCCTACTGCAGAGTCCAAGAGCACACTGTTGACCTGGGTGTTTGCTAGCTATCTGCCTTGTCTGGCACATGGCATGACACTTTGCTTTTAGGTACACAAAGGACAGGCTTTCTCAGGTACCCAAATACAGTGTTTGTAATGCCAGAATGTTTCCATACAGGAGGAGTGATTGGTTAGAAAGATTTTAAGATTAATTAGGTTTTAAGTTGTTAATTCAAAGTGAGAGAGATCAGCACACTCATAAGATAAAAGGCATGTAAGGGAATTGAGACTGCAGACAGATCCAAGCTGACACTGTCTAGAAATTGAGTTATAAGAGGCTGATTGAACAAGCTGAGCTTCTGCCAGAGTTTACTTTGCATGCTTGTGCAGTATAAAATCCCTGCCGTGAACCAAAGCTCTTCATTTGGATCTGATGCAAACTTTGGAATTCTTTCAATGGCATTGTGAGCTTGGGATCAGAATCTGAGAAGATGATTCAGAAAGCAGTATTTTATTTTGAGGAATACTCTTCTTTTTTCTTCTTTGTTTCTACAGTCTGATAGTTTTAAACCTCAAAGTAGTACATGGAAAGAAGTCATTCTAATGTGACAGTTACAAAGGAAAGCTGTTGTTGCGAAGATAGTGCTTAGTAAAGGTTTTTCTTTTTTTTTCTATGCTTGGTGTGAAATATAGTGGCTATGAATAAAAGTATCTTATGCAGCTGTGTATTAGGAGTTCACTACCTACTTGAGCTCTTGCTATTCCACTAATATTGGTAGGAAATTAAAAGCCTAAATACTTAGCTCTTAAGTTCCAGGCCTGCTTGGGAATGAGTCAAAGTACATTTTCTTACTCATCTGCTATTCCCTCAACTCTCAGGACAGTAAGTACAGCTTTTACCTCAAAGATGACAGGAAGGGATAGCTGAGGAGGTGCCCCATTTTCAGCCCTTAATAGTGTTGTAGAGCATATTCCCTTCTGATGCACCATGCTGCAGACTGTAACTAAATGTCATGTCTGAAGTAAGGGCATGGGAACCTAATAAGGTTTACTGTCCTCTCTTTTTTGGGGGCATCTCAATTCATTCCATCTAAATTTCCAGCCTGATTTTCAGCATCTTTCACTACATGGTACTGTCTCATGTGACACCTTCTATAAAACCCTGTTGTTCCTAGTTATCTCTACTTTCATTACTACAGTAGATGCTACCAAAAGAAATATGATCAGAAAGTTCAGATACCTTTTAGAAATAACTGCCTTAAAGAACAAACTCAAATTGTATTTAAATACTGTGGCAGTAAACAATCCTTACCTGTATGTCTACTGAAACTTAATCTGACCATCAAAACCTTTACAAGACTGAGAACAAGAAATGAAAATCCTTACTGAGGCAAATGAATAGTCGTTACAAATAATTTTCTAAAAATAACATGGTTTTTAAATAAAATATGCAGCAGTCAAAAGGGATTTTCTTATTAGTGCTTGCTCACTAATTCCATTTAATCACTCCATGAGCTTTAGTTGAGAGTTTCATTGGGAGTTTTGCAACCATCATTATGGAAATATCAAAACCAAAAATGATTGTCCTGTTCTTTGTGGTTATCAAAGCTATCACAATAGCATTACTGAGAAGCAGACATTAAAAAACACACATAGTTTCATGAGTCCTATATGAACAGTTGTAATTAATTGTAATCAAATATTTGGAATCGCGAGGGAAATGTTAAATATTAGACTATAGCCAAAATATAGCCCCTATTTTTTTAAACCTATAATACTTCTTACCTCCTTTTCATTTAGGGAAGCGAAAGGGAGATTTCAAAACTATTCACGTGTCACAGCTTGTGTTTTTCATCAGCATAGGGATTGTCTTTCAAAGATATTTTGAATTGAAATATGTATTTTACTGACCTTACCTAAATTAAAAAATCTGATAACTAAAATAAAAAGTGTGACAATTTTTAGCATTGTACAAAGCTTTGTTCACAAACTACCATTTCAGTCATCCTTATTTTCCCTCTGTTGGCTCAATTAATATTTTTTATGGTAGCTGGAATTAGGCAGAACAAAAAGGCAAATGACTACTATGGGTTTGGCTTGGAAGTGATAGGTATCCCAGCCATCTCTAACCATCTGTAGAGAAAATCCTCATGTATATTCCTCCAAAACCAAAACTTTAAAGTTGTAATTGATAGTTTTTTTTTTTCCTTAAGGCTTTTCATAGTTATGAAATGAATTTTAATTCTTTGTGCCTGCATGTATCTTAGTCAAAACATAACCCTGCCTTCAGGGATGCATGGATTCTGGGGGCACATGCCTGTCATCCGTGAATAAGAATTATCTGTTTGCACTGGCCAAGAGTAAACCTTTTACCTTCATGATAGAGCAAATGTAACATTGCACTGGTATGTGTCCTCTTAACTGACTGTCAGCCTTGCGTGTGTGCCAAAATAACTACACCTTTGTGTATGTTGTTTGTAGTGTGAATATTATGTTATTGGCTTGTCACTTAGTTGGTATTAAGTAATGTAATGCACAAGACTTGTGTAGGTTTGTGTATGTGTACACATGCTCTTTGGATCCAGCTTAAGTAATTAAACTGTATAAGTGTTGATGAAAAACTTAAATCTTATTAGGGCCAAGCTTTAGTTCTGCAGCCAATGCTGTTCAGCTTGGCTAGTTGGGGACATTGTTATTCTCCCTTCATAGCATGAAGGTAATGATCTAAGGAGGCTTTTATGGTTTTACCTATCTACCCTGTTCTAAGAGAAATCACTCTTCAGCAATTCTAACATAGACTTAGTGTGACAAGAGGAATTTCTCCATGGTGAGGAAGTAGGAGAGAGAGAGTGAGTTAGGGTGAAAGCAAGCTTTCCTCTGAGTGCTCTTAAAAAACCATTTAAAACTGTGGTCTGCATGGGCCCTATATTTTCCTTTGCCCCAGCTTTGTGAAGCAAGTTGACGCTCACTGTGTAAACACACATGTGTTCATCATCCGTTACTAAGTATAAAGCTGTGGTATAGCGAGATGGGAACAGGAAACAGGAGTGTCCACTGCTTATGGACTCAAGTCTTACTTGGATCTTTATACAGTTAAATACCAGAAGCATAATGACAGTACTTAAACTTGTGTGAAATTCTTAAAGTCTGGAGTACCTCAAATTAATACATGTGTACTTCCTGTATTTGGAGTGTTTGCCCATAAAATATCATTTAACATTCAGTTGCTCATTTTGTGCAACCCCAAAGTGCTCATTTGGCTTACTTAATATAAGCTGGAAATGATGGTCAGGGTTGTTCTTTTTAAATCTTCAGAATTCTAGAACTACTAAGAAACCTGTAGTTGCATTCGTGCTTGCTCATTAAACTCAAAACCGATACTTTGAATGATGTCCCAGCTAAGAATGATGCTTCTGGAAGTAAAAGAATATTGTAGATAGAACCTCTATGTCTTAGTTGTCCAAGTAATTTATTTTTGCAGGGAGAAATATCTGTTAATATATTTGGTATTTTTTTAATGTTTTTCAGTGTATTAGCCTTGGTATATTGCTTCAAAAACCCTATGGAGAAGGTGGATTTCAAAACAAGTTTAAGATATGACTCTTGACTTTGTCAGAGAACATTTGAATTGGCATATTTCATTCAAACTAATTGATCATCCACTCAAGGTAGACTTTGGCAAGAGTAAGCCTGCTCATAAATAAAAAGGGGAAGAATCCAGCCTCTTGGCTGAGCATTCTTGACAGACATTTGCAGTTCTGGTAGTCTGAAACAATTTTTTAAAAAAGAAGTTATCTTTTGTAATCATATGCATTCACACAGGCACTGCTTGGGGGCATGGATATACATGAGGGCAAAACTACAGAAGAGACTTTTTTTTTCCTCTTTAAACCTTGCATTTAGAAATTGACATTGAAATACCCAACTGACTAACCTGATTTGGAAAAATGATAAGCTACTATCATATTCCATTGCAGTTAAATAGCCAGTGAATTAATTTTCAAATGCAGTTACATAGCATCTCTTTTTTTGTGAGTTACTGTAAAGCTTATGGCACTGTACAAAGTGAATTTTGATGTAAACATTTAGAAAGGTTTCAAAGATAATGCTCATGAGAATTCGCCCTTACCTCCAGTTATCTTTATGCAAGATTTTTCTACTACTTTGCACATTTTTCAGAGAACATCAGAAACATGAATAAAGTTACACTCAACTAAATTAAAAATAGCCCTAAAAGTACACTCAGTTCATCCATCTTTGAATCTTGATCACGAGCTACATTATAGAGGAACAACAAAATAAGGAAAAAAGATGGGAGTCTGAATCCCCACAGCAGTGAATTACTTTAAGTTCCAGTTTACATCAGATGAGTTTCTGTATGCTTGCATTTGCTCAAATGCTATTTTTAAACAAAGTAATTAAATAATGTGAAATAATGCAGCCTGGGCTCTGTTAAATAGGGTTATTTTAATGCAACTGAAATGCTGTGTATGTATGTAATAGTCAAGCTATATATGTTCTAGATCTTTACAAAGGCTTTGTGTAAAGTCAGTTAACCTACAAACTGATATCTTATATAAAACTGTGTTGGCAAATTACTCTTGTTAGCACTCTAGTGTATGAAAAGGTAAGATCATAGGCCAAAACAAGTTATAGGGTGCAAAAATGTGTATTTGTTTTTAATCTTTATGCTGGGTTCAGAATATATCAGCTTTGGCAAATTCTTGGAGCAGGGAAATTTTTTTGTACAATGCTTATAATACAAAGTAATTTGTCTTTATATTCTGTAAAGCAGAGAAATGGTCAGTGTTGGATAAATATATTGAAGATTATTATTAGCAAGGTGTTATGTTTCACAGATTTAAATATTAGAGGAGAAATATATATTTATACAGAACTATAATTTCTAAATGAGATTGATTTTGTTCAGTCATGAACCATTTATTTATCCACATTATACTTTATTCCTTTGCTAGCTTGTTTATCAGTCCATGCTGTTCCAACATCCATTTCTAATTCAATTTAGATGTTTTGATTTCTTCATTTGCACAGATCTGGATGTGCATGCTGTCAGGACCTGATCATAAAGGGTGGAGGCAAAACTGTTTTGTCCTTGATCACCTAGACCACTAATTAAAATTGAATCGTTAAGCAGTTGGGGTATGGAGATAGGTCCTGACATAGTCTTCCTTGGAGCACTGTACACTATGATGAAAACCTTCAGTGAAGCTTACTAGTTTCAGCTCTTATTTTCATTTGTCTTTCATCAACCAGGAAGCTGCTGTATGCTAATAATTACCTGCAATATTTCTAATTGCAGGCATTGCAAACATTGACATGCAGCTGTACTAGCCTACTGTGTTCACTGTGAAATTTTCAACATGGTAAAAAACGTTACATGATCATTTAACCTTACAAGTTTACTTTTTCTCACTAATTTAACACTGAATCTTCTTTTCATTATTGCAAATGAACAACTTGAACATAGCACTTCTAAATCTTAACTGTAGTAGATAAGCATGTCCTAAGCAAAGATTTTTAACCACTTGATGAAGGGGGCCAGGCACCATCCAGTGCAAAGCACACTGGGCAAAATCTTATCCCCACTGCAGCCAGTTCTAAAATTCTAGCTGGTGTTAGCAAAAATAGAACCACCATTACCAAGGGGTTAATATGCTTAGTAACCATGACAAGAGGTTATGGAGGAGCACAACAGTGATTCTCTATTTCCATGTCTTTATTTCTGTTAATTTAAAACTACTACTCTTCAATCTTTAAAATAAGTAAAAGAAACTTGAAGGGGGGAATCATATACTACTAGTTTGTACTAGGTTTTTTCAGGAAAAGGAAACAAATTTATATATATATATATATATATGCAATATATTTTTACACTGTTTATTAATGCTAGAAAGTATTAAATGTATCACTTTATCTGTGTGAATGTTAAAGTAATGACAATGTTATGGATGTTTTAAACCTTTTGAAGTTGTCTTGTTAAATTCTAAACCCATATTAACAATGGAAAAGCTACTTTGTCTGCAACATTATTGTTGATGTTTTAGGGGAAAGTTCAAGTGCAGCAGTTGTTTTGATTAGCACTGTAAAAGCTTGGCTTGACAAGTTATAGTGAAATCCATATTTTAAACACCATTTTGTTAAAGCATAGCTTCTCATAAAGTACGTTACTGCTGTTGACTGACTGTATAAAATTGTATTTTTAGTTGGTAAAGTGATCAATAAATGTGTTACTACATCAGTTCTGGGATTTATTGAAGTGAATGGTATTTGCTGATAAACTTTGTAAGCAGCAGTTATTTTACAGTTTAGATGTTAATTTAGTTGCTGATAAATTTATAAAATACATCAAAATACTCTCTGAACATGCAGCTGTCTGGCTCTGAGCAGAATCTCTTTCTTCTTTACCATTTATTTTCCTAGTTTGAATAATGACTAAAGCTGGCCATTAATATTGTGAGGATTCTTCTGTGATGCTTAAATAATCATGATAATGGTGATCCACCAAATCAGATCTGTCAAGGATGAGGCCATTTGTTCTTAACTAGCTACCTAAGATAGATTGATGCTCAGTGCAAAAGCCTGAATTACTTCTCTCAGCTTCTTTGTGTTGAAAATATTTTGCTTGTAAGGAAAGAAAATAATTTGCTAAATAGAACATTGTTTTAATGATGTTACATTCAAAAGCAAATATGGACCATTTGTTTATAAATAACAACATCAGTCAGCTTTCCAGTAGCAAAAATACCATTTTATTCAAGAAGCAGAAGACTAAAGTATTTATCTCACAACATTGTGATAGCATAATTAATAATGTGACCAAAAAAAAGTCAGAGTGCTGCTCTAGAAATGTAGCAGTGTCACTTGACAATTTGTCAATTGTTAATTGACAGAATGAGCAGTTAATTGCTAATCTACTGATTACAAACTTCAAGGAAACATAACTAAACAGCTTACAGCTACCTGTGTTGTCTCCAGTTGTTCTCAAACTGGAAATGATATTCCTTGTTCTCACTCACTAGACAACCTTTTTAGAACTGCCTTTTAGGTGAAATCTAATACAGCTGTGTCCTGAGATAGCTTTTCTTCCTTCATAGAGACCACAGACTGTCCCCTCCTACACTCATTTTAGCATGTATGGTTACTGAAACTGTAAAAAAGTTAGTGAAGCATAACCTATAGGAAAAATCAAATTCTTTACCATTGAAAAAGCCTTTAAGATACAGGAAGATAGTACTTTTCTACCTTATGGGAATATAAGACACAAAGATCTGTATTTTCAAAAGAGTTAAGTTTTTTTATTGTTTTCCTGTAGGACCTCTAGAAATGCCCACTCACCCCTACACACCACTTACACATCATGACTTTAAAATGAAGATAACCCTCCTCTGCTAGGATGTGCTCTCTTCACTCCAGGAATACAATTATTTGGGCTACTTTTCAGTCTGTGTAGCTGCTGTAGCAATAACTATGCACTCCTGCTCTCATGCATCAAGTGCAGACTGATCTTTCCTGGTTCTGTCAAGCAGTTCTACCACAGCCAGGACTGCATGGACAGAGGTGTGGAGGCAAAGACTACCTCTGCCAAATCTGAGTCTTCAGGGGACTTAACCTGGTCTTCTAGTTAGCCTTTTTTTTTTTCATTTCCTCAACTTTCTATTTAACTGACTGCACTGATTTATTAATAATGTAAACTAACCCAAGCACATTGAAAGTTCACATACTTATTGATAAGTATTCATTAAATCCCCTCTCAGTCATCTCCACAGCAATAGTGAATACATGTGGAAGGAAGCAAAGGGAGGGATGTAGGTGGTCTGCGAAGGAACAAGCACAGGAAAATAAAGGTGTAAGGGGCTAGTCCCTAGTCCATGCAGTTATTTAGTGATGCCCTGGACTAAGCGGCAGCTGTCCTGTCTTACTAAATTTAATTTGTAACTATTTTCTTGGGAGAGAGGATTCTCTGTTCTGTGTACATACATGCTTATTGCTACCAGCTGGAGTCATACCATGGGTCACAATAGTCAGTGTTATCTGTGGTGCCAGCAACTAGAGTGGAGGCTGTGGGTGACAGGAACCTGCTGTGGTGCCAGCAGCTGGGCCAGGTGAGGGCATGTATAGCATCATTTGGCTGCCAGCAGATACTGAGCTGAACCTAAACAGCATGCAGGGGCTTTAGCATCAGTTAACAAAGCATTCATAAGACTGGGCTAGGTACATGTATGTCTCTGAGACAGCTGGAAGCACATACCAAAGGGACCAGGCAGTCCATAAAAACTGCTGGGGAGGCTACAAGGTCTGATGGTGTGTGTCTCTACACAGGAGATGATAGATTCTGTGGGATGGGTACTCAGCTGGCTACATATCTAATCCTGGTTACTCAAGGGATCCAGTGTGTGCTGGTCTGCATTAGGTGGGAAGGGAATGGTGACATGGCACTGTACCAGCAGATGAAGTGTAGCTGTGATCTTCATAGACTTGCATGTCCAGATTCCAGCAGCAGGGATAAAAAGGGATCTAGGCACTAGCCATTGGATGGCTAGGCTGTCTGGAGGGAATCTCAGTAAATATATGCATGTTTCCTCCTAGCAGGCCTTCATCCTGGTCAGCCACAGACAGGTTGTTGGAACTGATTTTGGTTTTGTTGGTGGTGCTGGCTTTGGTTTTTTTAAGTGTGGAGGATTTCTGGCTGTGTCCATCAACACTACCATCATGAAAAAACTTTGCCTTCTTTGCAATGGTACTAACATCTGTTGTTGCCTGTATTGTTACAAAAACATTGATTTGTTGTGATTCTTAACTGATAATAGCTCCCATTAAATTGCTCAAATTGAGTCTCAAGGCATGTGCATGTATGCTAATTCTTGATGGAAATTAAAGTTCTTAGCATTAAAACAATTCAGGCAACCAATTTTGTTCATTACCCCAGCTAAATTAAATTATTTTTTTAATATTTCCTTTCAGTAGTATTTTGGTGGGTTTATTCTATTTTAGTACTACTAACTTGAATTTTTACTGCAAAGGAAACACTTTAAAGGAACTTCTTATAAGTTGCTTAGTAGAAAAAATTCTTGTAGTCATACACTGACATTCAGTGAGAGTAGGTTTCTTATGTTGACGTCACTGGACCAGATGGAGTATAAAACATGAAAAGTATAAATACAGGTTTTTTATATAAGATTAAAATTTCATATATCTTTATATGTAAAACACATCAATAGATATATATATATATATATACACATATTAAAATTGGTATAAAATGTTTCCCATTATTTGAAATTCCATCTCTGTTCTTAAGTACTGTCAGGAGTATGAAGTGATGTTGTATGTTAATTTTGGGATCCTGCTTTAGCTAATTGCCATGACACAGACATCCTGGAGGATGTAATCTTCTTTTACATAAGTAAATCTTGTCTGTCTTAAAGTGGCATCACAGCATTTTGTTCTGTGTGCAGTCTTTGCTTGTTATTGCCTTCTCATTCTCATCATCCTCATAAACAGCACTTGACAGTGGCTTTCATCTTGAGCTATGTCTCATTCTGCTCTTCTCAGCTTCTTGTTTCTCTGCTCTGTGATGTCCCACCCTATGGGGAAGGAAGCACCCAAGATTGGTAAATGCTTGTGGTTGAAAGGAATGACAAAAGTCAGAGGGCCCACAAAGTTTTATTAGTAAACTACACACTTGGCATGGAAATTGCTATGTTAGTCCCTGACCTACTCTGTAAGCCAGCAGCGGGTTTTGGGTAAAGGGGCAGGGTAGGGTCAAAGGGAAGAGCGAAAGGAAGAGATGAATTAAAGAGGGGAAGAGAAAGAAAGGGATCATCTGTTTAGCCAATGGGATGTCCAGTCCTGGAGCTGTGTGCCTGGGCTTGATGGGAGTACTTTTTACCTCCCAGATCAATTTTGCCTGCCCTGAGGACAGGTTTCTTGCTTTCTGTGCAAGTGAGTTATCATTTGAAGTCCGTTCTTTCAGACCTGTCTGGGCACGGTTTGGAGGGTCACAGGGGTCTTGGGTGGTCTCATATCCTCCTGGCTGGATTAGCCCTTGGCTGACAGTTCATGCCTGTTTCTTCACTGATGCTATCTTTTGTTTGTTGTGCCTCCAGGGACTAGAACAAGGACGTTTGTCCCTGCTCTACCTCCACATGGTCCTCTTCTCCAATCAAATCTTGTTCTTGGAACAAATCCCCATGGCTGTCTGGTTATTGGTGTTTGAGACATACACATTAGCCCCTCATCATCTGGGCTTCTACATTGTCCTGGGCTGTAGCTTGATCTCATTTAAACTTTACCTGAAATAATTTTGGACCAAGTGGTGTTTCTAATTCTCTTTAGAAGTACTAAGAGATTGTCTTAAAAATTTCATTTTAACCAAGATTTTTAGTTGTCTGCAGAAGGCAGACCATATAACAACTCCTGCTTTAATTACTGAATTAGTAGCTGTTTTCCTCAGATATTTTACACCAACCAGAATGCTATTAATTGTGATTATTGATGCCATGTGTTAAAGTAAGAACACTTTATGATGTTGCTAAATACAACTGGATGCTGAACAGAAGACATGAATTAAGCCTTATTTGTTATAAATTAAGACATATTTTTTCAACAAAGTAATAGGGTTATGAGTTTTCATTTTGGAAACAAGTAAATCCTGTATTTCATGTACCTGTTAAAGGATAAATCTTTAGCAGGATATTAAAAAGAATCCAGTAGGTGGTGCACAAGGCATAGGAGAGACAGGTAATGCCCTGGAGACCTAACTGCCTCCTAGAAACTGCTTTCAATTAGAAAAGAAGTCATCACAAAGAATCAAAAGTAACCTCAAAATCAAGGTTTAAAATCACTGATAAATAACTTCAATGAGAAGTCCAGGATACAAGCAAATTTAACTTTGCCAATGAAAGTCTTCTTGCATTTCTATGCAGATTCAATGACTACGTCTGGAAGAACATCAAATCTTACTGCTAAAAAGACAAAAACTTTTGTCCCAAAGCCTGCGCAATATGATATTAGTAGAGTAGAGAAGGTTGAGGTGAATTACCAAATACATGATGCATGACACTGAGCTGAAACCCAAAGGTCACATCCATTTCCCCTATCACACAGGAGGAAGAAAGCAAAAAGGCTTGTGCATCAGTTCCCTGTCATTTCCACTGCAGGATATGTGTCCATTATGTCCAGCATTAGTTCAAGATACTCTTCTGTACAGCTCACGTGCATGTCTTCCTCCACAACCCTACCTCCAGTTATTAGCCAAATTCCCTTGTGTTTAGCTAAGCCATTACCTCCCTGTGCCCCAGAAGCACTCTCATGCACACTGCCTGCTAAGCAAGAGGCAATTTTTGGCCAGTGTGCACAAAACTCAGCCAGTCACCCATCACAGGTATACACAAATTACTAAATGACTAAAGACTGCAGCCTTTTTTTCTTCAGTAAAGACACTGTCAGAAATTTATGACTGTTCTTTGTATTGGTCATCTCCTCTGTGTTCCAACTTCCATTTTATAAATTGGAGACGTCAATAATAATTTTTTCGGACTTACAGTCTGTATCATTTTTCACCACAGTTCTGCATGTGACTCCACTAATCCACATTACAACTTCAGAATAGGATTTAAATGAAAGACAGTTATGTATTTGATAATTTTCCAACACTGTCTTCAGAGAAGAAATGAAATTTAAAATACTACACTGTATGTAACTTGCTTGTATCTTAGAACCATAAAATAACTCATGCTGTAAAGGACCTCTGCATATCCTCAGTTGTCCATCTTATGCTTCAGTGAGCTCTCTAACTTCAATGTCAACAAAGCTGCTGCACAGTGTTCTGTTGAGTCACATTTCAAAAGTCATCTCTAGGTGCTTGACCAGTTGGAAAAATCCTTCTTTTATGTCCAGCTGGAATTGCCATTGTTGCCATGGAAATGTTAGCTGCCTCTTGTCATTTTACTGTGTGTGTTGGTGAAAATCTGGTTTCATCTTCTCCATATGCCCCCATGTAGAAGACAGTAATTAGATTCTCCTCCTGCTGAATTTCCCCAATTCTTCTCCAGAGTAAGCAAAACCATATCTCTCAGCCTGTTCCTACTATATGTTTTACCCTATACCATCTTCTCTGGACTCTTTATGTTTAATGACCTCTCTTTTACGTGGGGAGCCCCAAAGTGAAATGCAGTACTGCCTCATAAGTGTCGAGTAGAGGGAAATAATTTCTTCTCTCAATCTGCTCTCATTAATAAAGCCCCAACTTGCACTGCAGTTATGTTCAGCTCATTGCCCAGAAAAAGCCCAAATTTTGTGCAGAGCTGGTACATAACCTGTCAGATCCTGCACCTGCTGCAGGGGTTTATTCTACCCAAGGTACCACTTTGCATTTGTCTTTGCTGAACTCAATTATGTATGCCAACTTCGCAAGCTTGGTTAAGTTCCTTCCTAACAGTAAGCCATGTCCAGTTTGTTCTCTGCTATACATTCATAAACACAAAACTCCTTGTAATTTAGAAATTATCTTGTTGCTTTGGGATTGGAATAGGAAAAGTAATATGTTTACCCAGAATACATTTATTCAGAATAACTTGCTCTGTTGACTCGCCTTTTAAAGATATCTGTAGAATCACATGATCATATAAAAAAACCAGTTATAACTGAAGGTGATGGCCCTGAATATAAGTTGATGGGTCCACTTTAGACACCTAATTTTGAGCGTGCTGAGGAAGTTATGTAATTTTAGTAAATGGCAGTGTTTTGTTCTTGTTCCACAATTTTCTGGCTGCATGCCCCGAAAAACAAGTTCTTAAGATTGGCAAGAATAAAGATACTACAGTCTATGGATTCTCCATGTGAGCAGGTTCTACATACAGCATGTGCTGGAGAGTCATTTCAGCTGAATAGAGACTAGTGAACACAAGTTCTTGTTAGAAGGTCTATATTGCTTAACTTTCTGTATGTTACCCATAGCTTTACAGAAAGGAGGCTGATAAAAGTATTTCAGACAGTGACAAGTCTGGTAAAAATAATGTAAAGCCTTTATTTACAAGTAAATCATTGTGAGAGCTTTTAAAATGTAAGACTAAAAGCCTAATGAGTTAACCATCTCCACAATTGAAATCAGATGGCTAAAATAAGTCTGCTAATTTAGACCAGTTAATGGCAGCATGGTTTGCCTCAGAACAGCTCAGAAAGCTGCAATCTGCTAGGTAAGAAGGAGACAACAGAGCACTGTTGAACTGGAAAACACTGGGCAAGCTAAAAATTACATTGTGCCTGCATTTATGTGAGCATACATAAAAAAAGGGATAAAGTTATTTAAAAAATTCACAGAAATACATTAAAAACAAAATACTAAAATTACTCTAATTGTGATTACTATATTCTAATACTGTATCTTGGCATAACAAAATAATAGTACCAAAGCTGACATTCAGGACATAAAATAAATTTGTTTTTTATTGACAAAGAGATGCTTAAAGGCACAATATGCAGTTACATAAACACAAAGAACCAACAGAATGGAAATTTAAATGCAGCCAAAGAACACTCAAACCAGCAAACAGCAGATCCCTTGTAAATACATCAGAATTCCTTTCTCCCCTGTGCTAACTAGTGATACTCAGTTCCCAAAATGCTTGCAAACCCATTCCAGGTTTCGAAACAAGCTAGCAGGAACATGGGATGCTAGTGTTTAAAGTTAATGAGTCCACCAATGATGTATGAATGTCAAGAGACTAATTGATGACATGGGATGCCAACTGAAAAGGCACCTCCAAAAGTGAATTAATGCACAAGGAACTGATGAGACTTGTTAAATGTCCCTGCTATATCTGTGCTGCTGAGCGTGCTGCAAGACAGCTATTTTTGAATGAGACATGTGATGTACCAGAAACATTCCAGCCACTGAAGCATGAAGGTGTGTGTAAGCAGTTCACCACACTGCAAGACTGCAGTACTATATGTGTAATTATCTTTCCAAAATATTTAGGTAAAATTCAAATGGTGAGTGGTCTTGTAGGTTTTTTTAAGTGTTTCACTACAGGTTTTTCCTGAACTCACCTCACTGTACTACTTACTTTTGAATGAAGCTCAAACTTCTGTGACAGTATTGCAATATCACTGTCTCAAATGAATGCATTTGTAACTTTGTTTGATTCTGTTGCTCAGGAAGACCTAATTTTAATGTATTATCTGTACTAAATTGCACCAAAGATGCATTTCACTCACTTATCACTCACTGAACAATCATCTACAAAAGGAATTGATTAAATTAGGATTTGTACAAGTGTTTAAGTCAGGAAGTTTGAGCAATGCCACAAAATCTTTGAGACTTTATTGATAAACTGTCTTTTAATTCAGTAATGTCATGAATCAATACTGAGGTGGGTAATAAATGTTAATGAAAAATTAAGGGCACTCAATATAGCACCCTAGGACATGAAATCTGATGCTGACATAGTAACTGTACACAAAAGCTTGACAAATCATGTAAATCTAACAATTTTTCAGAGGAAAAAATATTTTAATTTTTTTAAACTCATATGTCAGGAAAAGGTTACTTTGTGATGGCCATTTTAAAAAATTCATTATGTTACATAAGTTGCTGAAATTCATCTCCTATTGACAGCACATGTTAGAGCTATAAAGGAAGCATTAGGAACAAACTTGCTGAATTTATGTTAATGATACTTTAGGAATATCTAGGAATATAAAGAAAGCATGACTAATTTAGAACAGCAGCATGCAGCAGCAAGGCATGTAGAAAATGTAGGTTGATATTGAACAATAAGAATTTTTGGCAGTAGGCTCCGTGGCCAAAATTGATGACTAATGTCAGTAGCATTGGGACTTCATGTACAACTAGGAAAGCTTGCAAATACTGTTTGAATATGATGGTTATTCTTTAACTTAGTCTTACACATGAAATGATGTGATTTTGTTCATACAAAGGTAAGCATGCAAACTATCTTTTTTGAAATTTGGTAACAGGGAAAATTGAACAAATAGGTTTACTTGCAAAAAATAGTACAGAAATACCTCTACAAAAGTCACAGAAAGCATAGGAAGGTCTTACAGTTGACTTCTACTCCAAATATACCGCTTTCTATATTGTTTAGTCAGTTAATAGTTTTAGTTATACTTGTAACTATGAATAGACATAGCTATCTTCACTGTGGCCTTCAATATCAGTAATAAAGCAATAAACTACAATATGGATGGCAGATGGAAATTTACAAAGCAATAATATGGCAATTTGTTTTGCAGCTCCAAAGATAATTAAAAACAGCACAGCTTCCCAGGGGAAACAGAATCTAGTTTTCTTCCCTGATGCTACTGTGAGCACAAGACAACATTTCCAAGGAAAAGGAAATAAAGCTATCTTCTCAAAAACGCTTGTGTATACTGTCAATTTGTAAGTGGAATTTGTGTATACCTGTGAATACCTGTGAATTAATCAAGTCAAATCCTCATAGTACAATAATATAAAAGCTAAAGTCCAGAATATAGTATTGTTTTGTATTTCCTGAGTTTGCTTTGATCCCTACTTCAAAACAACTTTAGTCTGAACTAATTTTATATTTCCAAAATACAGTCCAGACTGATAGAAATTTGATATTTTACAGAAGCCAGAGTAGCCCAAAACAAGAGCCTTTTAATTTAGATGAGCATAAAGTTAGCAGAGAAACTAGACTGAATTACAAATTCTGGTCTCCTTTAACATTGGCATTCATCAGCCTGAGACTGTGACATGTCAAGATGACCTGATCTAAAAGCTCACATACCCTGAAAGAGATGACAATCCTTTTCCCCTGTTTTTTCATTCTCTTTTTCATGCTTCCAATCAGAAGTTGCCAATGCACATATTTTTTACCTTGCACAAACTCCTGTGTTCTCTGGATTCCTCTGTGAGCTCCTGTCAACTTGCCAGAAAACAAGTCAATCAGAAGAAGAAGACTCTCTGCTAGATTAATGAACTGAACTGACTTGAAGAGTTGTTTGATGAGTGCCAGAGGGAAAGCAAAGGAATGTGCAGGACTGTGTGTCCAGGAACCATGTATCAGGAGTGAGATAAGATCTCTGCCATGACAAGGAGGATACAGGAATAAAAGCTCTCCTTTGCTGCATCAGCAAGGCATTCATTTCACTCCATTTTCTTCCTGAAAATATTCTCATTGTTACAGACCTGGAAAAAATGGTGATTTTATTTTTGTATTACCATTGCAAAAAGCTATAAAAAATAGAAGTAACAAGTTTCATTTTAATTTAAAAAAAAATTCTTAGTGTAATGCATGGCAACCAGCTTTTAAAGCAGCATGTGAAACCTAAGTGCTATTTCTTCTTTGCCACTTCTAGTCACTTGTTCAAGTTCTCACACCATTTTCTGCATTATATCTTTTGAATATGTCAGGTTTTACATCACTACAGTTAACCAAACTGGAAAGCTGATCCAGTTGACAGATAATCAACTGGGGTATTTTTTGATGTTCAAATATATATATAAATTCTTTTAGATTTATTTCAGCATTCAGCCATACAAATATCTTAGTGTTTGTGATAGGGAAGCAGCAGATACATTTGTTTTGGCAATGCTTCAGCTTCAGTTCACATATAAACTTACTTGCTATCCCACCTGAGTCAGAAGAACTTCAAAAGTATTAAGATACTGATGCCATTTTTTCAATAAAAATGCTTAAGTTAGCTAAAATAACTCTAGTACAGAAACTGATGCCTTTTCCTTGGTCCTAAAAATTAAGAGCCAGACACAGTTAAGGGATAAAGAGTTTTTTACCTCGGTATTTAATAAGAATCTTTATGGTGCACCACTTTGCCAAGGTGGAATGTGCCAGAATACACACACTTGATAGATCACATATACAATTTTATAGACTCTGCAAATTAGCATATCTAATAAAGATGCCTCAATAAGAGGTTTAAATTAATAGTGTGCTATCTCCCCATCCCAAAGAATTCCCCCCTGGAGGGGCCTAATCCTAATTTACAGGATGTATTCTAAAGAGGACTTTGGTTTCTCAAGATAGCGTAGAGCTTTCTGGCCTCCAACTGCGAGGCCTCTGGGATGTTTGGTCTTCTGGCCTAACAGAATACCAGGACTGTGCTAAGTTATCAGACTGAAGGAATTACAAGTATGCATGCTAAGAGCACTGAGGATACATAAAAAGTATATGAAAGGTTTATAAAAGAAAAGGCAAAAATTCATCTTGGCATGAAAACTATTCAGCATCCCCATGTGAAGCACCTGGGATTCCCATGATGCTGCCAAGAATTCTGTGATTTGCTGTGTTTGAGTTCCTGTGAAGTCACAGTTACTATTAAAGACAGGTTCCTTCAAGTGGTGTCAGTTCAGTGTATGCAGAGGCAATATGTTCTTCTGCATACTCACCCACTAGTGCAATATAATCTTTGTGAAAGAAAACAAGTTTGAAATACTTCTCCAAGCTCTAAGTCTGCTTTGCTCAGACTACTGCCAAAGGTTGGTTTCTGCCTGGTGCTCATTTTGAAATAGACTATATCCATGCATGGATTCTGAAGTGCCTTCTGAATAGCTACAGGAAAATATATTTTAGATGCTGATGATCAAGTGCAGAAGTACAGTTATCACCTCAGCATGAATCCTACCCACTTCTTAGGATACATGTCTCAGGAATCACCACCTTAGTTTACAGTTGTATGTTGTAACTGGAATTAGGCACTGAAAATTCCTCATTTAAAAAATGTAGCTATTGCAGTGTTGCTCTGCACAGTTGACACCATCCTAACCTTGTCTTCCATAGGCTTTCAAGACTTGGTATGTATTGGTTACATCTTTCTTGACCCTAGTTGTTAAGAAAACTCCAACCAACCAGCCAACCAACCAACCAATATCCTTGCCTCCAGACTATCCAATGCATTATGAGAGAGACCTAGGGATTTCAGGTGACTAATTTTTTTCAAATAATTACAAAAACGAGTAATTTTCTCCTGTCAGAAAGGAGCAAGGATGGCACATCATCTACTTCAGGGCAAAGAGGCAGGCAAGGTGGGGGCATGACTGGGAACATCCATAACCTCAGTACATTTATAAGAAAGGCAGGTAGTATCTTCTACACATTTTAATACTTAATAGGGTTAATACAAAATGCATGATGAAGCTATTCTGCAGTATATCAAGAATTTGGTATTAAACAAAAGAGGAAACTTTAGTTTCTTGTTGCTGCTTGAGTGGCTTTTTTGGTCTTTTTTTTTAAATGGTAGAACTAGTAATATTAATTCTATGGTAACCATTGCAAAAGGATGCTAGAAAGAACTATTATGTCTTTCAAATGCCACTTAATATAACGCCAGCCCTTGCTTAATACCCTGCATATCCACTCTCCAGGATAAAATAACCTCTATGCTTCCAACTTTTCCTTGAAAGCAAGTATTTATAGTAGGTGCATATTATGCAAATTAAATCACTCTCATACAAGGGATAACACACATCAAGTACACAGATCTGTTTGATCTTCCTTAGGAAAGAAGCTACGGAATAATAAAAACCCAGTCTCTAAATATATGAGGGGTTTGCTCACAAAGAACATTTTAGATGTGTCATATGAGTCATAAATATAACTTTTTTCTTTTTTTTTTTTTTTCTTTTTTTTCTTTTTTGATAGAGGTAATTTATGAGAGAGAAAGTGGATTGTTTCCTGGGTTTTGTGGTACTCTTGGGCCTATCTGGTCTATCTCTGCTGAACTCTATGATAGTATTTCTGTAAGAACAACTGTAAAGAAAAGGTATTAATACAGTGCAGGAGATACCCAGAGTAAAATCTAGCCATGATACAAGAAGCTAAGTATGTATTTCTAAACTGGGAACTCCTACTCTCAGTCTGTGTATCGGGCATTACCTTTATCCCTCCTGTAATGGTTTCACATTCACTGAATTTAGTGTCTGCTCTTTTTTACGTTTGGGAGATAGGATTTTGGAGAAAAAGGCAAAACACGCCCCAACTTAAGGTAAACAGATTTTATTAACACACACTAAGAGAAGCAAAGGGAAACGAAAAAAAACACAAATGAAATTTCTAAACCAACCCTTTCTCCCACCACAAACTGTTCATTTTCTACAATGTAAAGAGGCAAAACTCAGAACTCCAGGTGAGTACCACTTATAAAACAGTCTTTCATTCAGTCTTTGAGAGAGAGAAGTCTCTCCTGTTGTTTTGATAATTTTCCACAAGAGAAACAGTCTGCTTGTGGCTTCTAACTCACACAAAAGCAGCCCGCCCAGGAGATTTGCAGTTATGGAACCTCCCATAGCACACTGCCTTTCCCGTGACCACATATATGGGCTGTAGACTCACATATTGGGGGGGGCACTTTTGAAGAGAAACAACTTCAAAGGCAAAGGATTCTTCAACTCAGGGAACAGAGATGTCTTCTCACTTCTTTTGCTGGCATAGGGGGCTTCTTCTCATCTCTCTCTGTTCATAACCTCTTATGGGATCACCAAATCACAGATTCTAATTAAATATTCACTCAGTAAATCACAGATAACTTTGCTCAGAAAATCCACAAATCATCTCCCCAGTTCGTACTGTCCACGATTTAAAGGATTATTCTAGCATATTCATATTACACAGTCTGTTACCATAATTCATAGATTTTTCAGCCTAGAACCAAGGCAACTTGTCATTTCTTCCACCTAAGAGGTCATTCTTCCTTTACTGACTTTGAGATCTCCATATTGTCCCTTTAGAAGTCTCCAATTTGGCCATCTCTCTCTCTCTAAGGAAAAAGTTAGGGCTTTGGAAATTTCATCTTTGCCAAGAAAGAGTTAAATTTCCCCAGGTCCTCTTTTCTCCGGGCTGTGGCTGACTTCAAGGCCGCGCTGGCCGGGCCGATGGGGGAAGGGGTGGGTGGGGGAAGAAACTCACAGCCGAGAGATCGGAGCAGCTCGGGCAGTCAGGGATCTCGGCTGCAGCCCCCACGCCCACACCCGGCAGCCGATGGGGGGCCCAGAGGCACAGCAAGACCAAGGCTGGCTCCCTCCACAGGGCGGGAGCAGCGGGGCCCGGCCAGCCTCGGCCTCCCCTCAGGGCTGTGCTACCTTCTCTGGCTGGAAATAAGAGAGAGCCTTGGCTTGGGTACACTCAGTTTATATGGGTATTACCAAAAGTCGCCTTCGGTTTTCTCAGTGGTCAAAATACGTGTCAACCCAAGAACTGGCGCCTGATAGGTCCCTGTCCTCTCCAAAACAAAGTCCCAGTCCTGGTAGGGCAATATTCCATTAACCAAAAACCAAACTGTGCTAACCTATGACACCTTCCCTGATTTAACTGCACATGTAACATTTTCTTTTGTGAAGAATTTATAAGCCTTAATGAGCTTAGTTTCCATATCTGAGAATGCCGTTTCCAAGTACCCTGGGATGTTAGAGCATTACATAATTTTTGAAAACTTTCCATTTTCAAGCATTGAATTATGGAAAACACTTTGTATTTCACATTACTCAAAGTTCAAGAAACAATTCAAAATTTACTGAAGTATGTCAGTGGCACATCTAAATTAAGTTAGCTCTTAAATGCAGCTGCATCCTGGGCTACATCAAAAGCAGTGTGGCCAGCAGGTGAAGGGAGGTGATTCACATGCTTCACTCTGCCAAGATCCCACCTGGAGTGCTGCATCCAGCTCTGGGGTCCCCAGCACTGAAAAGACATGGACCTGTTGGAGTGATTCCAGAGAAAGGCCACAAAAATTATTGAGAGAGGTGGAACATCTCTCCTCAGAGGAAAGACTGAGAGAGTTGGGGTTGTTCAGCTGGAGAATAGAAGGCTCCAGGGAGTTTTTTGTGATCTTTCTGTACTTAAAAGGGGACTTAAAAGAAAAATGGAGACAGATTTTTTAGCAGGGCCTTCCGTGATAGGAAAAGGGGTACATTTTTCAACTAAAAGAGGGTACATTCAGACCACATATAAGCAAGACATTTTTTATTATGAGTAGTGAAACACTGGAATAGGCTGACCAGAAAGGTGGTAGGTGTCCCATCCCTGGGAACATTCAAGGACAGGTTTGGGCAGAGCTCTGATCAACCTGATCAAGTTGAAGATATCCCTGCTCATTGCAGGGGTTAGGACTAGAAGAGGTTTAAAGGTCATCTTTTAAAGGCCCAACCATAACTATTCTGTGATTCTATGATCCATAATCTACTAACAGAGGTAAAAGGTTACTAATGTCAGCTCAGCCAAAACAAATAGCAGCTGCTGCCACTACCTGCAAACAGATGAAAAGGGAATGGGAACCAATGGAAATTCGTATGCCGGAATTCCAAGCCTTCTGACATATTTAAAGGAGAAAGATAAGGCAACCTGAGGTTTTTTTACCCACAGCATATAGGGGGCAATTTTTAAATCCTTCTCCTATATCAACCTTCCTTTCAGGTATGTTCTCCTGTTGGTTTATTCTGCATTGACTCTGGTAGTAATTTAATCAAAGTTCATGGAATAACAGACAATGAAACCAGAATTATGCAAGAACTTTTTGCTGGATTACCAAATTGAATTGTAATACTGCATGAGATAATAAACACCAGAGATGGTGCAAAGTAGAAAGATACAGCACTAGAATTGAGGAAAAGAGAAAGAAGAGCAATGAGGAAAGACAACAAAAATAAAACACCCCATATATCAGCTACCTTTTAATTAACCATATTAAGAAATCAAATTTAAGAGCATGTTTCTCTTACAGTATTTTATAATATACGTATATCTGGATAAGAAGTTACACATTCTGATTTCATACAGATTTATATCCCTTGAGCACACAAACTACCACCCAAAATGCAAGATGACAAGGGACTTAATTAATCAGCAAGGTATAGCTATTCTAGTGTATTGTGTGCACAGCAGCTAAAAATTAGTGTTTTCTTGTGTGGTTGGGTTTTTTCTCTGGTGACTCTTGGCCAACAAAACACTATCTGCATTTTCTTCTGCTTTGAAGCACATTTTACTTGATGCATTTCTGGGCAAAACACAGATCAGTGGTTATGATTAAATATCCAGAGAGGACAGTTATCTGTGATGCCAAAACGCCAAACCTGGGTTAAATGGTCTGCAGACATGAACCACTGCCGGTGACATTTTATCAGTGCATGGATTGTTGGTCAGAGGAAGGCGGCACCAGTTAAATTTTCCCGTATTTCAGTAACTGCGGTCGCTCAGGTTTGCAGCGAGCGAGAGCCGAGGGAGCACGGGGCTGGCACGTTCCCGTCCCTGACTCGGCCCGCTGCCGGGGGCCGTGAGCGGGGCACGGCGCAGCGGCCACGGCCGGTCCCTCCGTCCCTGCTTCCCCTCCCGCCCCCTCCCCGGACATTCCCGGCCGG
>JANPWX010000049.1:10613387-10755753 GCA_024734555.1 Trochalopteron elliotii
CAGCCAGTGCGGAATCCCTGCACTTGTCCTCCCTTCGGGACACGGGCGTGCCGCGCTGCTACCCCTGGTAAACCGCTCACTTGAAATGTTTTATTTACGGATGGTGAGAAAGTGACTGCGTTCTGGTGTAAAATTGCATTATGACAGAAAATAAAATATGTTTTAACTTGATGGCTGTTATAAATACATATTATAAAGTTGGCTTTTCGCCAATATTAAGCTGAATGCTGTATGTATAATGTTAAAATAACTCGGCTGTATGGATATAGTTTCTAGTTTTTTGCGTAGCCATGATAGCGGGATAGCTGATATATAGTTATGCTTGTAATTGAACTGTTTAGTTGGGATAACGTCCAGTGAACATACGATGAGGACCCTGTTGCTGACATGCCAGTTATCAGCATCTGCCGTCTGAAGAAAGTACAGACCAAGGCCCAAACTGGAAGTGATAAAAAGAACGGACTGAAACCACAACCAAGAAACACGCGTTCTCTAAAAAGAAGGACCCAAGGAGTGGCCATGCTAAACAGTTCCCGGAATATGGAAATTAGCTTGTAGAAAAGTATGAATATGCATAATGGCTGTGAATATACAACAGGATGATGTAACAGAAAAGGTATTTCAGGAATGTGTCCGAAGGTAGTGGGTATGCTCTTGGCTGAATGCCAAGCACCCGGCTGTTTAACCTTTTGCTTTATCTCTGTCTCTTATTGTCTTTTTATTAAACTTTTTAAATTTTACCAGGAACGTGAACCTTGTTTTTCACAATGGTCTTCCTGATTTTTTTAAACTGATGTGCCCCATTTTGAGCTGGGGCATTTTGAGCTGTAATATGTGTATAGTCTGTGAATGCAGCTGATCAGTTTTTACAAAGTTTCAGTTTAAAAAGGCAAATTTACACCCAGGGTTTGTGAATAAGTCCTTGACGTCCTCTGAACTATAACCGTGTTGCATTACTATCTTCAGCCTTGAAAGTGTCCTGTCTTTTTACCCACCTGTACTGCCAGCCTTTAAAATATATATATAAACAAATTCTCTTGAGCACTGATTGTCTTACTGGTTTTATTTCTGTTGATATTCCCAAAATATTTACATCATGTTGACTGTGAATCTGATATATTTCCTCTCTGTATAGATAGGGAGTCTTTCTGTTGGTTTAAAGGGAACTGGATTAATGATAAAGAACCAATAAAAAGCCTGATTCTGAGTAGTGGTGAATTTCTTAAGGAGAAAAGAAACCAAATCTCCTCACGAGATCTGATCTTCTTTCATAATCTTCTGCCTTAAGAACTGGTAAGTGTAAAATCTGTACAGATACTGTGGATTGGGACAGAGGGCCAAGAGGCATGGAGTTATTTTAATGTGTAGATGGGTTATTACTATATTCCTCTATAACTTGAAGTGCAGCTTATATAGTGTATCTTTGGCTGTTCATGGTTTTTAAGGGATGTTAGGAAGAAGCTAGACAGGAAACTCAAAAGAGCAAAGTAGTTGCAATATTAATATTCATCATTGTGTTAAACATCTGACTTGTGTGCTTTTTTTCTCTTAATTCCTATACATTAAATAACACCTTTATTTGGATTATACTCATGTCACTCGAAATACCTGTCTAGTGAATCCAAACCCACAGAATCATTGTATATCTTGATTTGGAAGGAACCCACAACGATCATCAAGTCTAGCTCCCCACTCCACATAAAGCAGCCTAAAAGCTGAACAGCATGTCAGGTGCAGAACCCTTGTTGAGCAGTGACAGCCTGGGGCCATGAGCACCTGCCTTCATGGGGAGCCAGGTGACAGTCTCTTTTCTAATACCCAATGTGAACTTCCCCTGACACAGCTTTATGCCCTTTCCTCACGTCCTGTCTCCTAGTGTTCTTTCTGCTTAGTAGGAGATTTTTTTTTTAATTTTTTCCTTAATTTCATTTTTCATAGTAAATATAATAGTTCACTTTAATATATTGACTTTTTGTAGCTCAAACATCTTACCTTTTTTATTTGATCTACTTTAGGCTACCTGCTATTCTTTAGGGCATAATTTTGTCACCATTATAATATACGGCTGACTGTCCATGTAGGTGTTTTTCAATTCTTGCTCAGTTTTTGGAAATTGGATACTATTTTATTGCTAACAGAGTACACTCATCAATCTATTAAAGCCATTATCAGTTACTTTGAGATTAGGGTGCAAGACAAAAGCTCAAAGGTGAAACTTGAAAAGCAGCAGGGTCAAATAAATATAATTTCCTTTAAAATAACTTCTAAAAGTAGAGTCAGGTTTTTTTCATGTTATCATCTGCAAAGCAATCAATCTGACACTTTTTTGCTAGTAGATCTGGGAAGGATTTCTTCTCTTTTGTTATGGTCAAGGAAAACGTTCAGAGATTGGATGACAGTTTTAGACCACTGTCTATCCTAAGTGAGACAGGAGGCTTTTGGCACAGATCTGTCCAAGTTTTAGTCCAGATTTTAGTCTAATGCTATTCTTAATTCAAGTCCTGTAAGTATTAAAGTGGATGAAAAAGAGAGAGTGTATTTACTATGTACTTTGCCCATTCATCCTAAATGTAGGTGTATTTTTTCCCCATTTTATTCTAACCATACAGATTTTGCCAAGAATGAGAGGAAAAGGTTCTATAAAGTAATGACTATAAGTGAACATACCAAGTATATTGGCTGTGGTAGTCAGCACCATTTTCCTCTACAGATCTCCTGATTTTCAGCAATACTTTTATCTTGTAATGTAGCCCATCTGAGCTATTTTTCATCAGTAGAAATGCTAATCCAATATTTTTTTTCATGTTCAATGTTTCCATGGTTCATCATAGTAACAGATGTGATGACTAAGAAACTTACAGATCATTAATATTTTTTAAAAAATATTGTTTAGACATAGAACAGTAACTTATTTCTACAATTGCAAAATTTTGCAATACAAATTTGTTGAAACAAAAGCTACTCTCACAAGTTTAAAATAATGTAGTTAGTTCCCAGAATGCCTTCAACTGGACATTAACCAGGGCAAATTGAAACGTTACTTTCCCAAAATCTTTTTGACATCCAAATCCTTTACATTCCCCACTCTATATAAAGCTGCTAAGAAGTCCCTGCAATAAAACAGTCAAAAGAGGATTTTGAGTAGCCATTGAAAGTTGCTGATAGGAAAAGCAAAATTCACAAGAAAAGAAAGTGGTTTTATGCAGAGTTCTTTTTCTTTTTTTTTAAATTGACTCTGGAAAATAAGTCTCCTGCATTTGTGTAGAAATTGCATTCTGCTCATACACTGAAGCGTTAATGTGTCTAATCCATGTTCTATTCAGTGGGATTTTTTTTTCATTAATCATAATTGTACAAATAATACAGATTTTAAAAGAAATTAATGCTTGTTATTTTGTGAAGGAAGCACAGGAGAAAGTATTTTGATGTTCTGCCAGTGTTCAAAAGTTTCTCTTTAAATATAGTTTTAAGATGATAATGTCTGGGACTGTTTATATTTTTAGTAGGATTTCTCCAACAAATACATACCAGCCAAGGAGAACTCATTATGTTAAAACAGACATTGTAATGTATTTCCATGCACTGGGAAGACTTTTTTTTCATGTGTTTTTGCAAGCGTACACTGTTCTGAACCTGCTGCTAAATGCTATCTTTTTCAGAGCAGTATGGACAGTTTGTGTCAGAAATTTTTATTGCAGTCAACATATTATCTACTTTAAATAAATTACAGCAACAAAAAAGGAGCAGATTGATTATATGGCCGATGAAGAGACTCAAACACAGTACTAAGTACCCAAATTTTCACCATCTGAACATCTCATTCTAATGTCAGTTAGCCCCAAAACAACTGGCTGTTGGTTGTGCTTATGTTTTCTCTGCTCAGGACAGCTGCTGTTCATGAAGTGTTGATTTCCTATGTGCTTAATTTTTTGTTCAGCCATCAAGAATGGTGCATAACCATTAGAAACTAATCTCTGTCAGTTACTCTGACATTCATTTGCGGGTCTCATGCAGGTGTATGCAAGGAAATTTCCACAGGCATTGCTGGAAAGTGGGACCCAATGGACAGTATTTTTTTCTTGATGACTGATTTTTTACCTGTTGTTTTTGCCTTTTAAAAATGTGCCGCAAAGAATTTCTTCCTGTGGAAGGCCTACAGGAAAACGATTTCTGAATGGTGTGATAGTAAAGCTAGAAAATGCACTGTATTCAAGATAAAAGACTACATTTTTCTCTTAAGAGTCTAATTTAGGGGAAAAATTAAGAAGATCCTAACCCCAGATTTATTGACAAGATGAAAAAGAGAGAACTGGAAGATAGTGGGTAAGGTCAAAAAAGTCTACAAAATGTTTTTGAAAAAAAATCTGTGGATTGAAAATACTGGCATTAAAACAGCTGCAAATGTGTTACCTCAGTTTCAAACTCATTAAAATATTTTTGATCAGACATCTCATGTTCCAGGAAATAATTACCAGTATGGGTTGGAAAAAGACAGGAAGATAAGGACACCTTAAAAATATCTGACACTACATAATCATAAAATCAGGCTATGAAGTGTAGCAACTTTGAGGATTGTGTAAGTGAATGGAATTCAGTCTTGTGTCTGTTTCTGAGGTTTGCCATACTAGGAGCCAGTTCTTGTTTTGTGTGAGGCTGTTTCTTGTATGTCATGGAAAGGATCTCTTGAGGCCATGTGCCCAATCCCCATCCCCCCTGGTTCAAGGCACGGCTGGCTAAAGCAAGTTCCTTAATACCTTGTCTGGTCATTTCCGAACATCTCCAAGGATGGAAACTCTGTAGCCTCTCTGTGCAACCTTTGCCAGTGTTTGATCTCACCATAACACAATGGGTTTTTTTTTTCCGTATGTTTAAATGGTGTTTCCTGGCTTTCAGTTTATGCCCATTCCCTGTTGTCCTTCCACTGGATACCACTGAGAAGAGTCTGGCTGCATCTTTATATACAGTGGGATTCTCACTCACCAGGTTTGCAGATGACACCAAGCTGAGTGGTGCAGTTGATGCAGGAGGGAAGGGATGCCATCCAGAGGCACCCTGACAGGCTTGAGCAGTGGGCCTCTGTGAACCTCATGAAGTTCAACAAGGCCAAGTCCGTAACTTGGTACGGGCATTACCCAATATCAACACAGACTGGAGAATGAAGGGAGTGAGAGCAGGCCTGTGGAGAAGGATTTGAGGATAGATACTGGTAGATGAAAAACTGGACGCGACCCAGCAACGTGCACTTGCAGGCCAGAAAGCCAACCGTATCTTTGCCTGCATCAAAAGCAGCATGACCAGCAGGTTGAGGGGGTGATTGTCTTGGTTTGAAAGACAGGTGTCTGCTAAGAAAGGCAAGAGCCTCCCTTGGAATGGAGAATGTAAACAACACTCACTCTGAATTATTACAGTTTTGGAACTGAGGGGCTCTCAGGCAAATAGATATGAGAATAGGAAAAACAACTAGGGGTTTTTTTTACTAGTTTTTTTACTAGTTTCTTTACTAGTATGTGTAGCAAGGCAAACAAACAAACAACAATTACTATGGCATTAACAACAAACAGAACCAGGAACCTCATGACAGCCTTCTTGGCTGCGGGCAATGTCTCCTTTGGTGCAGTTCTGGTCACAGCCGTTGGGGGCGCTGGTTGTTCCCAGTGAGCAGGGCAGGTGTGATGATTCCCCCGTAGCTGCAGGGGGCGCTGTGGCATGAGCTCGGGGCACACATGGAAATAGCAACTTTCTACGAGATGGGGGGGGATGGAAGAGAGGTTTCGCTTTACAAACCCCTAGGGCTGTCAATCCTGGTGCCCTAACAGGACGCTCAGAAGCAGCAGGCTGGAACGGCAACAATGAGCAGAAATCCTTGGGGAGGTGGATGAGATGTCTCAGAAACTATAACTGGAACTGTGGGATTTCCTGGCAGGGCAAGAGGATGCGGGGCCCAGCAGCAGAAGAAAGGTAGCTCCCACCTGCGCTGTAGGAGTGGTAGCAAAATTCCTTTCCCCAAGCAGCAGCTTGACTGTTCTCCTCCGAAAGCCGAGAGTGAGTGAGAATCCCCAAGTACCCCAGCCCCCCTCTTTATCTGCCTCTATTCTCCCGGTGTTCCTGTCCCTCCCGGGGGTGGCCAGAGGTGGCCAGGCCTCAGGGAAGGAGGGTGTCTGATGGCACTCCTCTGGTTTTTGGGAAGTGTTACTTCCAGCAGTGGGGTATTCGCAATTTCTGTAAGCAAGACCACATTGGGTGGGGCCCTGCGAAACCTGATCTCATGTGTGGCATCCCTGCCCAAGGCGGTGGGGTTGGAGCCAGGTGATCTTTAAGGTCCTAGCCAACCTAAACCATCCTGTAATTCTGTTATTGCATACACCATTCATATATACATAAACACCTGATAAGATCTCCCCTGAGCCTTCTCTGCTAAACTAAACCCCAGCTCTCTTGGTCTTTCCTCATTTAAGTATCAATATATTTCCCTGATTCAACTGATATGAGCCTTCATTTCAACAAAAAGGGATGTTTTGCAGGTCAATGATACAGTGCCAAAAAGAATTTAGAGACTTGGGAAATAATTTCAGAATTCTAAAATCTTCTTCCAGGTGCAAAGCCAAGTGTATAGCTTACTGTGTTTGGTGTCTAGAGAGAAAATAAAATTGGACTGTTGAGGACTGATTCTCAGTTCAGATCTGTATTCTCCACTGTGGTGAAGAATTAGTCAAAAATCAAAGTCGGGTTTGTTTGGTGTTTGGTGGTTGGTGTTTTTTTTTTTTTTTTAATTTTTTTTAAAATTTATTTCTCTAAGTTTTGTGTGCCTAATTCCTCTAAAAATCTCTTAAAACTTGAATTCCATGATTGGAATCATACGGGAAATTGGAATTCACCGATTTCCATTACACTCTGACTTCAGTTCTAGTATGTACAGGTATGTGTAGATGTACATAAATATAAATCTATAAAATACTTTTATTTTTTCATTGTTATTTTCTCTCTTGATTTCTTTGGCAATTTCAGTTGTCTGCCCGAGATAATACTTTGATAACTGCTAATGAAATTCTATATACTTAGGTGAATATGAAGTCACAAGTGATTAAATTGCTTAAAGGACTGAATAAATTTTGAAGAGTTGAAGTGTAAATAAACAGAAAGCAGTGGTATAACTGGAGTATTTTAGCACATTTTTTTCTAAATATTTCTACTAGATAAAATCCAAAGGAGCTGGTTATCCAAATCAGCAGCACACCACAGTTTTTCCTCCCTTTTGGAAGTGATTTGACAGAAGCTGCGGGCTAATAAAGGCTATTTATAAGAAACTAGAGCAGGTCATAAGACATTTTGAGCCATATAGCTTCAAGGTAGGATGGGAAGGGAAAACATTTCTAACTGAAATTGTGAAATAGGTGGTTAGAAACAAGTGTCACCCTAGAATCATTTACCCTAAAAATGCTTGGATCATGTGGTTCTTGTGGCAAGGGTTTTCTGTTGCAAGCATAGGAATCTGGACTTGATGACTACTATTCTTCTCTTGAAAAATTGTGACATTTGAAAAGTAAAGTCACATCTATTCGTTTCTTAAATCTCAATAATAAGGTTTTACAGGTATCCTGTGTTGTGCAGCAATCAAGAAATCCAAAGTAAGTTCAAAAAAGTGTTTGTCATTTCTGTTTCTTCAGCAAGTTTCACCATTCTACTCTGCAGAACTGCTGCACCTACCCTCTAGAAAACACAGATACGGTGATTTGTGAGTAGTGACAATCTCATCTTCCTTGTGAGAGAGGTGTTTTTCTGATGTCTGCTCAAGTCGTATGCTCACATCCAAGCCAGCAGGACACCATGTTTAGCTCGGTGTTGACATCATTACCAGGAGTGTTAACACTTTGCCTGTCAGCACTGCCTTAACTGAAGCTGTGCAGCATTAAATCTGTAATCTGAACTCTGAATGGCATGCTGAGCTCAGCGTCTTTTCTTTTGCAAATGAAATCATTTCATGCCACCGGATTTAACCTTACGTGTTTCTGGTGTTGATTGGGATAATGAATAAAGATCAGGCAGGATTGGACCCCTGTGAGGAGGAAATCTCTAAATACCCTTAAATGCTGTAGCAAGCAGTGGTGGTTATTCAGCAGATGCTGCTCTTTTGTTCCAGTCAGTTATCAGACAGTACCATGTCTGGACACTTGTGTTTATTTGTTTTTGTTTGTTTGTTTGTTTGTTTGTGATTTTTTTAATTTTTTTTTTTTATTTTTTTTGTCTCAAGCCAAACTAAAGTCCTGGTTAAAAACCTGATCAGAGAATGGAAAGTGTATCTTGAAAAATAATTAAAAGAAAATAATAAAAATCATATCCTTATGTGTAAGACTGACAACTGGAAAATCTCCACTTATAGCCAGAAAGAAACCAATTTATGAGTGTCATTGTGAAAAACAAGGTTCACTTTCTATGTAAATTTTAAGAAATAGGTTTAATAGAAAATAAGACAATTAGGAGATAGAAAAAAAGCAAACTGCGGCCGGCCAAGTCCACACCTTGCTGTATCAGAGACATTCTTTAAATACCCTTTCTATTGCATCAGTCTGTTGAATATTCATATTTTTCCATAAACTAGTTTCCATATTCCAGGAACTGTTTTGCATGGTCCCTCCTTGGGTCCGCATTTTTAGAGCATGCGTGTTTCTTGGCTGTGTCTTCATTATCACCTCCAGGTTGGGCCTTGGTCCATACTTTCTTCAGATGGTAGATGCTCATAGTTGGTATATCAATAGCAGGGTCTTCTTTTCATGTTCACTGGATGTTATCCCGACCAAACAGACAGTTTAAGCATACTACATCAACTACTATATCAACTACTACTAATATACTACCACTATGCCTAATTTTCTTTACTAATAGCAGAAATAAAAACTTATATCCTTACCACAACGTTATTAATCATATAGCACACATCTTGCAAAAAGCCAACTTTATAATATGCATTTATAGCAGTTGTGCAACTAGTAAATTAAGAACTTGATTTCCTTGGGAATACTGTAACATGAGATACTTGAGATACTGCAGCATTTCAGTGTATAAATTTAGATTCTGCGTGTCACAAGTCAAGTGGAAACACAGGGATGATAGGCAACAGAGTAGCAGTCAGCACAGCTGCTGGTGCAAAATATGGGGATGAAAGCAGTTACAATCACTTGGTATTTTAGAAACAGTCTTTAACAACAGTTCTGAAATTGAAGCTAAATTTCTTTCATTTATGCTTTCATATCTGTAATGTATCTGGATCTAAGCTAACAGCCCCTGATAATATTCTTGTCGCAGTTTTTATATGCAATAATGTGTTGAGAATTTATTTCCAGAAAGAATGTTGTACTTCAGATCCCTTGCTGGCAGTATAATGTAATTTCTGTATTTTAATAATTTTTCCAGTAGAGGGCAGTAGCCGCTCATTGGCTGATAAATGAACACGATCATAGTACACTACATGAACATACAGCAGTAAAACCCAAATATGTTCCTAAGCAGGTACTTAACACACAACTGATCTGCAGTTGTGTCTGTTACAAGTGTGTCACCTCTTTGCTGGATCTGAGCATGAAATCTTTTCTGAATATTTTCCTTTTAAGTCTGTTGGTTTGCTTAGAAATGTGTGACACTATAAAACGGATAAAGCTGTTACAGCACTACTAAGGTTTAGGGACAAATATATCTCAAAGTCTGCTTGGTTCTGAGGTCATTATGAGGGTTATGCCTTCATTTGAAAACTGTTGCGGATTACTCTGAGTTGATTAAGTTTATGTCTTGCATTCTGATTAAAATGCTTTATTGTAAATTATCTGACATTAAATTGTGCTTTTATGATTGGAATTTTACTCAAGTTTTCTTGTGCCAAAATCAGTATGGATGGTTCTGCATTGTGAAACATCATGTTGCAAGACTGTCAAAAACCTACCATTGTTTTTCTATTTTGTTTTGCTGCTTCTAGGCTTTCTGTCCATCCATGTTGCCTTTTCTGTCCTGGAGGCATGTTGCAGAAATTGTTTTAGTGCTGTTTAAACACTAACCTGAAGCATTTTATGTGGTCATGCTGAATTCATAAGGAGTTCACAAACCTCTTGGTGCTTCATCTGCCATATATGATGCTGGCTGGAGTCACATTCTGAGAAGCTTGGAGAGAAGACATTTTTTCACCAGAATGACCTGAATTATTTTAACTGACCTGCAGTTGTGTAAACAGTCACCATTGTGCAGATGAAGGAATACGTGGAATGAAATCTGGTTTTGCCAAATATCTCATAAGTAGATTTTGGATAAGAATTACAGTCATCTGGTGTTTTTATGAAAAGATTGATAATATCTTGGTAACTGGGCATTAGCAGTCTCAGTAATACAAACACAAGACCATCAAACACACTGGATCTCAGAAACCCCCAAAGAAATATGGGGAACTGGAAGACCCTGGAAAACACTGAAGAATCGACCTGAAGCACAAGCAGAGGACAAAATGAATGCATAGGGTCAAATGCAGCAAATAGAAATTGATACAGTGTTATTCAACTTCAATGCAGGAAGGTAGGGAGGTTTCAATAAGTTAATGGCACTAACACATTTTCCCAGCCTTTTTTTGTTTCATGGATTAATTGTCTTACCTACTACCTTGCCTGCATCCTGGCTTCTGTTCAGCTGTCCTGCACACGACCTGTTAGCACTTACCCATTTCTGTAAGTACACAGTAGCAGAAACAGTGTCCCACTCTGTCCCAGATCATGGTGCTTCATCTCTTCCTTTCTGCCGAGTTCACTCTGATTCTCTGGGAAGGGTGTGGTTCAGAAGACAGTTTTAAAGACAGATATACAGGGAAGGGTGAGTGATATCTTGGAGAGGATCAAAGAGCACATGTAACTCTCAGCTTTTCACTAATACACTGTCAGTATGTGTCTTTACAATATTCACAGGAGAACCCAGCTTATCAATGGTCATTCATTTCTCTGGCTTGGCAGGGCTACCAGTTTTTACTGTGAAGCTTTGTATCTCACCTGGGGAGTAGCTATCCATGTGAGGAAGGTAACTTTTTCTCCTTTTTGCCTTATAACTCTAATGCCATGGAAAAGAAAAGGTGGGGGTAATGAATGATGATGCAAAGGCCAACAACTTCTTGACATACATAGCAAAGTAGCCACTTGAATATACATAGTGCTATGAAAGGCTACAACAAGATTTTTATATGATAAGTAATTTTTTGGTATTGCTATCTGATGAATAAAAGAGATTTTTTTCTTACTGTTTTGGATCATTGATCCTTCTTTTATTTCATCATCATAAACATATTCAAAGAGTCTGAAATTACATGGAAACATCAACCTTGTTACAAGATCTGTTTTACAAACTATGCATGAATGTGCAGAAAAATAACATTAAATGTGATAACACTTATCAAATCTGATTAAACTATGATAAACAGTACACTGGGCCAAGAAGACATGTAGCATTCCTAAGACATGTCATCTGTGAAAAAAATGCATACTGATGAAAAGCTGAAATTAATATCAGTATGTGAGTACAATACATTCCTCATTTTTTAATTTTGTCTCATTTTAATGAGTTCTCCTTTCTCACTTACCAAGCTTGCTTTTCTCCCACTCCCTTTGCAAGGTTCTTTCTTACTTGTTCCCCTGAGTTTCTGCAAAACACACCCAGCAGCAATCAAAGGGAACATGCCTTGTTGGGTTTTTTTTGGCTTCTGGAAACCTTGGTCTTTCAGCCTTGTAGATGTGGCACTGTGTTTTGTCTTGGTCTTTCCTATAAATCTCATTACTGTGGGCAAATTTTCCATATGCAGACCAAACTGGTATACCAGAAGAAGATTTTTTTCTCTGTTTATGAACCGTGGGGTATAGAGTTAAAAAAACCTCAAACATTTTGACAATCAGTAGACTTCTTTGATTTAGAGAAAGTCAGCTCTGTAAAATTACTTGTTTTTGACTGAGCCTGAAGCCACTGCCTTCCTTTGCTTGTCATCCTGATTCACAAGTTACTTTCTGCTTTGTATATGTTGGCAACAACTATCTGTGTTCATCATAATTTCCTCCTGACTGCCTGACTTCACTATGAAAAAGAAATAGGGTAATAGAACCAAGAGGGCAACAAGACCAAAGGGAGGGAAACTTTGCTAATGGCAGAGAAGCTGCAAGGTTGAATGAATTAGTCCCATTGGGCAGTGGCAGTGTGCACAACAAGCTTTGTACAAACCAAGTTAGACAACAAAGAATGAATAAAGTCCAGCACAATGGTTACAGACATGGAGTCCTGCTCCGTCTGCTGTGATAAGCATGACAGAGACAAGGTGGGTCACTGTTGAGCAGCATCCTGTAATAGGTCATTTCCACGTGGACACTGCAGTTGTAAAGGCAAAGCCTGGCTTTGGACCAGTTGACTCCTGAGCAGTGACCAACTGTCCCACTCATAGGTATCTTCCACATCCCCAGCAAACGTGGATTTGTTTGCTCCTACTATTTCAGACACAGTGCTGAAGATTTGCTTCTCTGAGTGGAGAGATAGAGAGGAGGTAGAAAAATTTTGCTGGACTTGCCTTGAATTCTCCTTGCACCTGCTCAAAACAGGCCTTTTTTGTAGAAAGCAAAAGTTCTCCTAGGCAAGACCTGGCAAGCTGCCCAAGATGTCAAAATGATTTGCTGTGACCCTGCTCCACGACAACTCAATCAGTTCTAGGTCCTGTCCAACTTGCCAGTCTGGATGAATATTTCAGTGTCAATGACATGTTTCTAGTGAACACTCTATCTTTGAAGTTGTTGTTGGACTGAAAATATGACAGGTCATTGGCTTCTAGACTAGTCCTTTCACACACATTCCACACAGTTGGCTGTCTGACCTTCCTGACACTGGTAATGACAAGTTCCTGAAACACAGAGAGAACTTAGAACCAAGAAGTTATCCACTGCCACAACAGACTGACCTTTCCCGCTCTAGGTGAGTGTTTATCTCATGTGCACACACATCTTGATTTCCTGGAAGGAGTGTTTAGAATACATGTAAGCTTTGTTGGAATGCACTATTGTTCTGCAGATAATACATTTCTCTAGGTGTATAAATCCATGCTTTATGTGTAAATCACTTAACTGCTGAGATAAGGAAGTTGGTTGCTACTCCCAAGCAGGGTTGGTTGGCTCCTAGTGGTCAGTCAGCTCCTGTTGGTATTTAAAGCCTCTAAAATCTGTTTACAGAGCTCTTTGTATGAATGCTCCCTATCCTTTTCATTTATACTTTTTATCCTGATCCCATCTGAGCTTGTTTTACTGTGAGCTTTACACTCACTGTGGAGTATGTGAACAACATACTGCTCCAGGGAAGACAGAATTTCTTATTATCCAAAGATTGGCTGTGTGATAAACATTACTTAGTTTAAATCAGAAATAAAAATTCTGCCTTAGTGCAGGAATGGTATAAGTGCAGAAATGCCATAGAAATGTTTCATTATAGTAATTTGAAAAATTCATTCTGGTTCTTTTTCTTTGCCCTCAAAAAAAAAATCATTTTATGGCAGCTCTGAGTAGTTTTATGCTATAAAAAGATGGTTTATTCCTAAATGTCACAAGTCAAGCAGACAAGGCAGAAGGATGGTTTGACTGAACAGGGATCTCTTAGAAGTCAGACGGAAAAGGAAGGTTATGTCCAGTGGAAGCAAGGTCAGGTGACCTGGAAAGAATACAGGGATGTTACTTGCCAGTGCAGGGAGAAAATTTGTGTGGCCAAGACTCAGTTACAGAAGAAGCTGCCAAGAGCTGTGGAGGGAAAAAAAAAAGTTTTTTCAAATATGTTAATGACAAAAGACAGTTACAGCCCATTGCAGGAAAAGGATGGTCATCTTACAAACAGGGACAAACAGAAGGGTTAATGCATTCTTTGCCTTTGTCTTCAACAAGGACCAGAAGTTGGACTTGATGACCCTGATAGTTCCCTTGCAATATTCTGTGATTCTGTGATTCTAAGTTATTTCTGTCATTCTGTGTATCCACCTAGCACCAAGGTGTGGAAACATAATGAACAGCTCTAGCAGCAAAAACCACTTTACAGTGTTTTTCACTTTTTCTCTAGTATATTTTAAGATGAGGAAAGGGCATGAACATACCAGAGTGCTATGGGGCATAACTAGAAAATAGTTGTGATCTGTGAGTGATTGTGAGGCAGACAAGGGTCCTGTGATGAATCTAGACCCTCAGTATAGTCTGCTGCTCCCTGCTACAGCATGTCTCAGTACATGGGAGCACTCAGTATTGAACACTATATATGTGTTAATTGTGCTATTTGCTGTCTCATAGTTCTGTAAAAACCCAATTAGACACATTGGGACCAGGATGAAGAGTAATTAAGATGGTATTGTTCTTCTTTCATTGTTGTGAACTCTGGAGGTGCTTGAGGCTGGGCCAGGAAACTGATAATTCTTAAGGCAGAACAGCTGTTTTGTTCCTACAGTCCTTGCAAATGGATCTGGAGCCTTATCTAATCCCATTTTTTTCTTGACCACAGACAATTCACTTGGGATAGTTCAGAGATGAGCGTTGTCTCTCAGGACTGTGCCATTCAATTTGAATGCAGATTCAAACAGGTGTTAAACAAGTGAAAACAGCTCAGCTGACACAGTTGCAGACCTAATGAAACAACAGGTGGGAAAAAGGAGTATTTACCTCAGTTAAAAATATATATTTCTCTAGTCAGCTAATATGATAATACTAGTCAGCTATATTTCACTAGTCAGCAAAATATTGTATTTTGTCAGCAAAAAAAATACTGAGACAAGTTTCAGGCAAATGCTGACTCCTGAAAAAATGGATTTGTCAGGTATGTAGACATGTCACTAACTCATGTTCTTTCAGGAGTTAAGGGAAATTCCTGCTTTTGTTTTTTCATCAGTAGAGCAAAAGGTTATTTTATTTAAAAGGAGAAAAAAAAGAGGTCCAACTAGTGTTTAACTCCACTAGTTAAGTAATTCACTCAGTTTGTGAAATTAAAAAGCAGCCAAGGCCTTCTGCTTGAGCAATAAATTAGGGCTTTTCTTTAATTATAAGATTCACATGTTCACAATGCTGCAACACTGATTTGTAATGAACTACATTACAGTTTAAAGACAGTCTCTCTCCATCTCTATGTGGATATGAAATGTATGATTTTTAGTTTTGTTTAACAAAAGATCTTTGTTTAGCAAAATTTTTTTTAGCAAGATCATAATTACAGAAATGGTGAACAAACCTGGTATTGGAGTTTTTCATGAGAACTTGAGATTTTGACCTTTATTTTTCCATCCTTCAACACGAGGCAAAGCCTTATGAGCATTTCTCTGTGTCAGATGTCTGGTTTTGAATCAGAACTTCTTTGGTAGTTTGGTACCAGAGATTTGGTACTCTGAGCAGAAGAGATCCAGTGGTTCAGACATGTCTCCTAGTAGAAACTTGGGATCGTAATGGAAACATTTGACCCACAATGGGATTTGATGAATCACGGGGCTGGAAATTTGTTGGTCATCTGCAGCCAAAAAGCATGAGATTTGAGAAAGGGGGAACTGGTAAGCCATCTTTGCTAAATAAGGTTCTTCCCTACTATACTGTCATCTTATAAAATCATGTATTTGAGGAAGTTCTTGTTCCCATTTACTAAAAGGCCTCCTAAAGTATACAATTCAGTTCCATTTAATATGTGTTTAGCTAGCTTGAAAAATAATGCATTTTTAAACTTTCACATGAGCTGCATTTAATCATTGCCAAGTCTGCACAGAGTAGCTCCTGCTGTTCTGAGGGTTTCATTGTAAGCTGTACAAATTGTTGCTGAGTGCTCTCTTGAGACCACAGAATATGTTCATTAAAATATCGACGTGAATATGTTCTTACATTCTAGCATCAGAAATATAATTTATCGATGTCTAGTAAGACAATTTACAGCACATTCAATGATTCAGACAGTAAAAGATTGTTCCTGCTCCACAGTTCAATACTTCCAAAAAGAAAATACGTAAGTATTAGTAACAGGAAACTGCTGTTGGGGAAACACTGTTATAACCTCTGCAACAACTAAGAGGTAGGAAGCACTTAAAATTTTACTTACATGTGCACATACAGACACAGGCACATCCCCTTGTATAAGAGTCTAAACGTCCTAAGAATTCTTGCATTTTTGTCTCAATTTGTTTCAGATGCAGGCTTTGAATACCCCACCTAACTTGCGGGAAATCCTTTCTCTGTGTTTACAGATGGGGTTTTTTTATGTTTACATCATGCAAACTGAGAACAATGGTGGCTTTTTTAAAATTCTTTTTATCTCTTGGAATTGTTAGAGGTCCCACAGCTCTGCTGTCACTAGGTCACTTAGATAGTTTAGCTTTTCCCAGTTGTGCGTACTGTGACAGAGCACCTCTGCTTCCATACTTAAGATCAGACTTCAAAGGATTCATCCAGTTCTGAAATCTGGCTGAAGCATTGCATTTTAATAGAAAAAGCAAAAAAAATATTTCCTGTTCTTGACACAGTTTTTCAGCTAATATAACTTTACCAAAATACCTTGGCTTGCTCTCCTAAAGTGCATAGTAATGCCAGAGGGATGCTGTTTAACTTGCATTTGGTCACAGGGTTTCCTGTCACATGTCCTGCATTAAGTTAAATGGCAGGGAGATGCTTCTGCATTGCTTAAGACCACAGACACATCCTGACTGCAGCCATCCCTCCTTAGGACCTGTAGTTTCTATGACTGGGCCAGGGAGCAGGGCTGGTCTGTTCTCAGCTCCATTTTTGCGGTTGCCAGTGAATTCAGGCAATCCTCATTATGTCACTTGCAAATGATAATGATTTGGACCTCTTTCCACACAGCATATTAACAAATTCCGTATATGATCTAAGTGAGAGTATTGTTCTGTTTCTCTTTTTGTAAAAACCCAGGGTCTTAGTATCTTCATCATGGCAATCACAGGCATTTTTTATCCCAGGGATCTATGTTAAATAAAACACAGGCAGAGACAGAAACATATCACTCAGATTCTTTATTGATCACTTTTGAAAATTTTGATTTTTAATTGGATTGTAATGTGAATTTGGCTGAAAGATGATGTGATGTGTACAGATGATGAATGGGAAAATGCTTCTCTTCAGAAGAGCTTATCATTTATAAAAATCATTTACAAGCATACATATAACTTTACAGGAAATAATTTGTTGAAATTTAAAAAATCATTTATTGCTCAAGCTTAAAAAAAAATATTGCCAGTAATTGTATGTATAGTGCTACAACCTAGGTCATGTAACAAAACTTCAAATTCTTGTTCATTCATGTGTTGGTGAGCAGTATTGTGCAATTCATCTAGGAAAATGGAAAGTGATCTTTAAACTCTCTAAACTATTAGTAACTCATGTACTTCCTAGAAAAATAAAAAAAATAGCTGGCCAGCAAATGTATAAAGATGACCCATGTCTTTTACTTGTACTTCAGTTTAGTTATGAGAGAAAAGCATCATTCTGAGAGATAGTATTTAAAATATATTGAACATAATATACATTATTTCTCCTGCATAAAACAGTAACTTAGTCAATGCTGCTACGAGTTTTTTAAACCTGATGTGCCACCTGAGTTATGTCTTTGCTTGTGTGTTAGTGCCTGGCAAGCATTTTTTCTTTTGTTGACGCATTTCATTTTAGACATGATATTATGGGGTTTGAGTATGCCTTAACTGGTTTTGAATCTGGTCTGTTGTTTCTGGCACATTTTTTCCTTTTGTGTAACATCTCCTAAGTCTGCTTGACAGGCCCAAAATCTGGGTCTGGTGTGGTTTTCCTGGTGTTTGTCTTGTCTTTAATTCTTCATCATAAAGTTTGCAACAATGCTAAACAGTAGTGAAGAGATGTAAACCTGTATTAACTTGTCAATTTCCCATGGAAATATTCTGTTATCAGGTGATTAAAACCCTACAAATCACCTTACATATCTGAATATGATGATATTAATGAACTGGCATTCCACAGACCTGAAAGTCCAAGCTATAGGACTTCACAGGGTAATGCCTTCTGAAAAGAAACAAAATAGGTGTTGGGATTGGCTGCCTATTCTGTGCATACATCTTTGAATGCTCTTAGTGTGAATTCCTGCTAATACACGGCATGTTTACTATGCAATAAAAACAATAACAGTATCTCTGTTTTCAACTTGTTGTGAGTTTTGCATCCTGTACATTATTCTTTTGTGTAACAGAGATTATCAAGAATTTTCTTCAGTTGGACACAGTGAAATATCCTTTGCTAGATATTATATCAAAGCTTCCAAGTTTTTGGTTTTTTTTTCCCAATGAGCCCCTTTTTTTCAGGTTTTGGTCAACAGTTCTGTCAACTTTAATGGTAGAGTGTCTGCTTTAAAATGATCTTTCTCCTTTTGCTTCTCTGTTTATCAGTTTCTTGATTATAGTCTATATCTCTCATATTTCCACTGGACTGATGGTCCACATATTTTACCAAAACCAAGTAATGTGCCGATCTAGTGGAATATTAGAACTCCTTTGAAATGCTGTGCCCATCCACTTATCTGTTTTATCTCAACTATGAGTGAGTTAATGCTGACTGAATAATTGATTATTACCAGTAAATACATGCAACATGACTTGTCTCACGTCTAGCAAGTCCCTGACTCCTCTAGGACTCTTTCAAGTGCTTGGATTATACTGCTTCAAACAGCAGCAGAGATGAACTTTCAACATGGTACTTCCCATGGTGTGCTTGATAAATGGCTCGTTACCTGGGCAACAGACTCCCCCAGATAACAGTGCAGTACAATGCAACCTCACTTGGATGGTAAAGCAGATCCTTCTGTCCAAAGCCTGAAACTTTGCATATGTCTCCATCACAGTGGGCAGCTTTACACATAAAGCTGGAGCTAGTCCTGAGTTAGTTGGTGCATCTACAGAGGGCAGCTCGGTGCCATACAGAAATATGAGCCTTGACTGACATCAGCTCAGACACCACTCTCAGTAACATACCCTGCTTCACAGTTAGAATAATTGCACAGCAACAGAGCTTTACAGTGAGGTAGCCACAATGGTGACCCCTTGGCTAACTAGTTTTCAGTTAGAATAAATACCTTGGAAAGTCTGTTCCCTGTGCTGCAGAGAGGTATTCTATACTGCAATGCTTACATTTTGTATCGTCTTGGTTTTTTGAGCATATGTATCAGAAGAATATGGGATAAAAATGTAAAACTTCCCTAACTAATCCAAATCTGCTTTTAATTTCAGACTTCAAGTATTTTCTGGAATGTATCTCTTAAGGAACATGCTTCTTCATGTCATTGTTGGTAAATAAGTAATTATTCTTCTTCCCCAGAAACAGCATGGAGTCAGCTGTGTCCTGGAAGGGCAGAGCCTACCTTAATTTTATTAAAGTTGCAACCTGCTATCTGCTCAGTGCTCAGCACAGTTCTCTGCTCTTTGCCCTGAAAATAGTACTGTAGTTGTGCTATGTTCTGACATATATAGCACTTAAAAGATATAAAGAATTGACCTTAACCGTTAGAGAGTATTGAGCTTTAAGAAGTCACCTACGGGAAGGTAAAAGAAGAGTTTTAGCCCATTATCTTCTTTATAAAATTTTGTTATCAGTATTTCAGGAGACACACTTCTTGAGTGTCTTATTAACTGGTGTATTTTATGTGCATTTATTTAATAAGCCAAGGGAGCTGATGGGTACTTTGGTGGTTTTGTGTAAGTCTGCTTCTCTATGTTGACTATTTTCACAGTGTCTCCCATTAACAATAAAAGCTTTTTCCCCTCTGCTTTTCTCCACCTAAGCTCTTTATAATCAGCACAAATGACTGCAAGTTTTTTCCCATTTTTTAGGAAAAAATTACCAATGCCACACTGGATTACATGAAGTGTATTACAAAATAAACCGGCAAGGATCAACTTGCATGCTGTTGGGACTTGTTGAAAAGAAAATGAAACAAATTCTACCCAAATCTAGACAAGATTTTTTAGTGCAAAAACTATGTGGCCATGATGTGGTAGTAAAATCAACAGCAACACAGTGCCTTGCTCCAGTAATAACTTCGCCTACAATAAGAAGTTCAGTAATAGTGAGTTTTCATGGAGATTGTGTGTTTATGTGTGTGTCCAAATTGGCGTCACCTTGCAGCTGAGATGTGTGTCTCTGTGCTCTCAGTTGGGTAGTTTCCTCTTCCCAGCTTTTGGCACTACTTCTTTGATCACATGCTAAGATGACTCAATTCACTAACTGAGCAAAAATGTGTGTGTTTAGCTTGAATAAGTTCACAATGTAAGCAGACAAGTGCCAGTGTTAACAGGAGGTGAAAACAGTGTTTGATTAGACATGGAGAATGGAGGAAAGAGGAAGGGGGATCTCTCCTTTCGAGTGCTGAAAAAGTATTAATTTGGGTCTCTGTAATAAAACCCCATATTTAGCTATAGAAGGAGACTGCAAGTACAGCGATTATTCTGCAGAGACAAGAGAGAGCATGCTCTAATGGACGTTTCACATTTCTTGCATGCTTGAGAATTTATAAAACAAATTTGCAGAATGGAACATTCATTATTAAGAAAAGGCCAGTTTGAACACAGTTCTTCTGGAGGAAAGTTACACATAAGTTATTATGGTTAAAATCCTATATTTTCATCTATATCCACTATATATAACATTGCAAGTATTGCACTCACCAACACCAATGGGTAATGAAAATAGGCATGAATTAAATGCCATTAGGCTGCACATTGATAAACTCTGTTTCTAAAGAGTAAATACAGTTTGCAAGAAAAAAAGAAGAATGTCTGCTGGAGTTCCATTTCTAAAAATGATCTCCAGAACTTTTAATTTTTTTTCACAAATCATTTTCATGTCTGAGTAGAGAAATATGTAGACCTTTCTTTGAGTAGCCCTACCACTGACAGCAGAATAATGATCAGAAAATTCTGTCTGAATAGAGTGTGACTGTTTATTCAAACATTGCTCAAATTTTGGCTGTCACATAGCTCATGCTAAGGCCATGCTAGGAGCAGTGCCATTAGTTCAAAATGAGGGCAACACTTAGGCAGGATATGATTGGGCAGAAATGGCTAAAGGTCATTGTGCAGCCACTATCACCCACAGCTTATGATCTTCTGAAGAACCTTTGCATTAGCAGTTTTCTGGAAGTTTCCTCAGAATCCAGTAAAAATAGATGGAAATAGACCAGACTTCCAAACTGGAAGGTATAAATACATCAGCTTGCCCCCAGAAAATTTGAGGTGGATCCAGCAGCAAATGGGCTCCCAAAGTTTTCGTGCTTTTTGGTGGAATATAGGGAGTGCCTGCATCATGGAGAAGGAGGAAGGATGAGCATTCTCCTCATCAGCTATGTAACCACTTTGTTCATAGGTGCATGAGTTATAAATTATGACTGTAACTCTAACTCAGAAGAACATCTGAGTTAGAAACTTCATGAATTAAGTAATGAGTTAGTGAAATCCTGTGTTGGACTATTCCATGCAAATGGGTTTGAGCCTTGTTGGTCTTATTTATTAGTTTTCTTTCGTGATGAGCTTATAAGGTTTGTTTTACAGAGTGCGTTTTCCCCTTACATGTGAGAGGTCTGGACAGACAGTGACACATGAGCTAAGTAGAACTCTGGGACATTTGGCCTTACTTTAGAAAAATTGCTAGCAGGTGAGGAAGAGCAGGCAGATGTTACAGAGGGATGTAAATTTATGTTGAAATATGCTGGACAGATCTGTTTGAGCCTGACCGAGTCCAACTGTGTACTGGTGTGGTCTTGTACCCTGTAGGGCAGATAGTCAGGCAAGACTATATGGAGCACTGCTGTTTCCATTGGTGGAATTACAGGTCAAATTCCAATACTTCTAGGTAAATCCCTTTATGGACAGCATGTCTGGAAATTCGGAAATAGAAGTTTTGCCAAGAATTTTTAAGTCATCTTATCTTTATAACACTAAGATGTACCTCACCCTAGTCTGATTTCACTTTCTATGTGAACCCAGATTCCCAGTATCTTAGATCAGAAAAAGATCTCTTGCTAGCAAGACTTTACTTCCTTTATCACCACTTTAATTTGCCATCCCACTGCTTCTCAAGCACAGTCCTTCATGGAGACATCAAGCTTCCCTTCAGTGTGACAATGGTCAGCAATACATTAATTGTTGCAGGCAACCCCATACATACATTCAGCATAAAATACAAGCTGGTATTTATAATTTTATTCAGTCTTTTTCTCCCTCTGGCCTAACCTCTTCTACTCCTAGTCATTTTTCATAGTGTAAGTGTAGCTATAGGTGCTTCCCCAAAGTTCTACATTCTGTCAATTGAGAACACTCAGTCTTGAATTTTACTTCTTCTTCTTATCCAAACTTATATACTTCAGGTATTTAAACTTAAGCTTCTCATCCTCCTCCTCCTGAAAAAAAAAACCCAAACTGCCAAACAGTAGAGTGATTATAGCCTGACAATATATTTTCCCTTATACACTTCTATAAGGAAGAAGCTTTAAAGCAGAACAATAATGGTTGGATTTTTACATCTCATCTCAAGATGGCAAATTAATAAAAAAATCTGTCTTACTGGAATTTGAACAAGGATATGATGATTTAATCATATAATATATGATTTAATTAATGAACAAGGATATAATGGAATAATTTTGGTTTCAAGGTTACCAGCCCGTTGTGTACTATCAGATCAGGCAAAGTTTAATATACTACTTCCTGTCACGCACCAAGTCTAGTATGGGGAAAGATTTTAGGTGCTTGTAGAAAGACAAATAAATGGAAGAACATTCCACTCATCCAGCTGTACTTTTGGTATCTAGATTTATGCCTGGAGTAAATTAGACATCAAAGTAAAGACTATTTTGTACTTTTTTCTGGACACTGGTATGAGCATAATAAAAGTAGTGCTAGTGAGTCCAGATGAGGGCCATGAAGATCATCAGAGGGCTGGAGCAGCTCTCCTAAAAAGACACACTGAGAGAAATGGGGTTGTTCAGCCCTGAGAAGAGAAATCTCCAGAGAGAGCTTTGATCAGCCTTTCATTATGTGAAGGGGGATGTAAGAAAGCTGGAGAGGGACTTTTCCACCATATTAGAAAGAAATTATTTCCTGTGAGGATGGTGGGGCACTGGAATATTTTGGCCAGAGAAGCTGTGGTTGCCTCATCTCTGGAAGTGTTCAAGGTCGGATTGGATGGGGCTCTGAGCAATCTGGTCTAGTGAAAGGTGCCTCTGCCAGTGGCAGGGGGGCTGGGAATGAGGTTATCTTTAAGGTCCCTTCCAGCCCAAACTGTTCTATGATTCTGTATTGCACATGAATTACAATAGTAATGTATTGTATGCATTTTGCATTCAGAAAGAGGTCATATTCCCATGTTTTACTTGAGAAATAACAAAGTTTCAGAACTGGATCAATTAAAGGTGCATTTCTTAAGAATGGTCCTACTCCAGCAATGCCCAGGCTTGTAAGTTCTCTTACTTCAGCTAAATTGGTAATCTCTTGAAAATAAGTAACAAAAGGTGTCCTTCCTCAGTTGTTGTTAATGGAGGTCAACAGTTTACAGAAAAATTTAAAAATAAACCCAGGATTTTAAATTACCTAGTTATAAAGCCTGTTCTCCCCTATTGGTTACAAATCTCTTTCATAACTATTTTATATATTTATACATATATATATACACACACACCTTTCCATAACTATTGCAGTGCCATAATTGTTCTGGTTATCCAGTTGCCATAAGTCTGTAGGACAGGTAAGACAGCAGTTTCAATCAGTCTAAAGTGTATTTTGTTCTGGTACAAATAAGAACATATATATGACTGAACGAAGCCAGGTTTATTCATACCAGTTAATTCTATTCCTTTTACAGATTTAAAAGGAAATTAAATTGTAATATCAGACCATATATTTTTCCATGTATTGTTAGGTTAAAACTTTAACACATCCTGCCATATCATACTTGAGATTTCATGTCCCCTCTGCATTATTTAGCTCATCAGTGCTTTTCAAGTTTCAAAGGATAAGAACAAGATAAGGAAGAGAATGAAAAGGATCAATAGAAAGAACAAGGAAGGCCTAAATCTTTCTGTATAATTGTAAGAGCGCGTGAACATAGTGCCTCTTGAAGGAAGCCACACCTAGATGAGACAAGATCAGTATTCCAAAATTTCAGAAAGTACTTGGGTTTTTAAAAGAATCATAGAATAATTTGGGTTGGAAGTGACCTTGAGAATCATCTAGTTCCAAACTCCCTGCTATGAACAGAATACTAAGCTCTCTGGCTAAGTTTGGAAAAAACCTTAGTTAAATCAATACTTTTAGGATTCCAACTATTTCATCAGTCCTAGTGGAGTATACAACCTTCTGTAAGCTTTCTCTTTTATTTTTCAATGTTTATTTCTTCCTAAGATATTGCAAACTCTTTTCGACTATTTTTACATATAATAAAATAAGGTCCAGCATATACATTTTTGAAGTTATTTATATGAAACAAATAAAAGGAACAGAACAAGTATGCTTTTCTTCCCTCCAAGCCTTATTTGATCACACTTTTCCAGGGTGTAAATACTGCCTTCTACTTGTTTGCCTACAGCTAGGTAAAATAAAGAATTACAAAGAAGCAGTAAATCTAAACTATATAGAAAAGTATATATAAGTACCATGAGGAAATACCAGGTCTTGTGGAGAATGTCTATATAAATCTGTTGGAGATTCAGTTCTCTGGTGACCTATCTGAACTAGGTACTTACAAAAGTAATTGTGGAAGAAAGACTATCTCACACACTTCCGTTCCTTTCTGCATGCAGGCAACCTTCCATGGCAACATCCACAACCTTTTCAGAGCATGGGGACAGACAGAAAACATAGAAGAGAAGCAATCTAAGCCTCACATCGTACATGTTGCATGATGGGCAATGCTACTGATTGAGTAGTAAATTATTACCCCCCTGAAGCAATGAGGAAACCATGTATTTAAGTTTGGCTCCTGAGGTGGCTCTGGGACACATTACCTCCTGTGACTCCGGGTGGAAGGTTGAACACCAACCTTTGCTTAGGGCTGTGCCCAAGGGTATCTTTTGGAAGCAAATTCAGTCTTCTATTTCTGCACTTAGCTGTATGCAATCAGCCAAGAAATGGAATGGTGGCCCTGTCTCCCGTTGTAAGGATGCAAAGCAAAGCCTGACCAGTGTTCAGATATTCCTGAATCAATTTTGCATCATTGTACTTGTCTGTAGGTGAAATGTTGTGGCTTCTGGACCTCTAGTTTCGTAAAGAGACAGATAACATTTAGTTTCACTGCATATTTTTTTGGCTTTTCCAGAGGTGGGCTGAGCTTTGAATATCAAAGAGGCAGATAACCAATACAAAATGATGGTGGTAACCTGGGCTGGAGAAAACTTTCCCTTTATATTCTCTATAGGATTGTATATTTGTTAAAGGATTCATGACCTGGGTGATGGGCTTTCAATTCTGCTCTGTTTTCTTTATGTATGTGGTTGTGGATGCCAAATGTAATTTAGTATTTTGACTTTTCCAGTATTTTCTCAGATTTTAATTTGGCGGCTAATGTGGATGTTGTAGTATATCTTAGTGTCATTATATAGTGTTATTAATTAATATATGACATATGGGGGAAATCCTTCTAGGAATTTTTGATTGACTCTATATGTGGCCAAATAAAGCTCATAAATAATGTGAACGCGTTCTTCCCATGCAATTTGTTACTTAAAATATTCAGTAATAATTACTTCTTTGCCATAGTTTTCTACAAGGTTTCTGTGGGGCATTTCTAGGTTATAGGAATTTTACTGTGTAAAAGATGTCTGCCTGAAACTAGGAAGCATATATAGGCTTCTGACTTGCTTCAGCCATCATTTTGTCCTGTTTATTCTGTGTTTCAAAGCTACCCTATGGCTTGCGGCAGGCATTAGGAAGTCCTACGTCTTAATACCTGCAGTATCACTGGCAATTTGCTGGATATTCTAAACTGATGGTCACTGAAAGCACTGCAGTGAATACCCTGTGTTTTTCAGTTTGCCCATCTCTGCCAGGTGTAGTTGTTAAGCTTTGGGGCACATTGTAAGTATTTTTCTTGAGAAGTAGGGTGGAGAGGATTTCCCATAATGTCATGTCTTCTGATACTAACGTTTAAGGAAATTACAGGATACAAATAGGTATAATCAATTTGAAAATTAGCATCCCAGAACTTCCTGAAAGTCATTATTAAGCCTCCACATGTATTATTTCAGTTAGGTTATTCAGAGAGAGATTCCCAGGTAGGAGCCAAAGGTCATAAAATGGCCCTTTGCTCTCCCTGGTTAATGATAGGCTATGGCCAATACAGTTCCCTGATTCATTGACAACATTAATATTCCAATGTCCTGAAATACAGAAGATAACAAAGTGGTAAACAACTCTGCACGGTGGTAGGTGTTTGTGTAATACACAGAGACATGTTCCTAATGGGAATATCCACGCACTGGTCTTTTACAGCAGCTGGAGGGCAATTTCTTGTTCTTTTGTCTCACTTTGATGTCAGAATAATTATTAAACAACTAAGCACCCCCATTTGGCAAATGGTCTTTATAGGAAGTCTGCCCACAAATATAAAAGGGTGAGAGTGAATGACAAGTGTGTATATCTTGTACCAGTTTGTGCAGATTTGCTAAAATTCCGGCAGAAGCCCACAGGAAAAGAAACTGTAAATTGTCTGTTAACAATCCTGTCACAAGGAACAATGTGTCTACAAAATGGGAGTAACTTTTAGAAGTGACTCACTCCCCAAGAGCCTTCATAACAGATAAATGTGGTTTAGTAACAGAGACACAATGGTTTAATGTCCTCCTTTGGTAAGTTACTGACCAGTTACTAATGGGTACTGAAAGAACACATTGCATCTGCCAATCTTTATTCAAGAGTGTGGGTACTAACTTTAAGAAATGCAGGAATGTGTTTTGTCTGGTTTATGTGTACTTCTGTTCCTGTAGAAATGATGCACTGAAGTGTTTTCCTCCTGGGCACAGCATAAAGACAACCATAGATGTTCCAAGTAATTCCCGTTTGTTTGTTAATGAGTGCTTCACAGGAGTAAGATACATAGGCACTAGAGATAAAATATAGCACAGGACCCAAATAAAGAGCCTCTGCTTGTGGCACAGTACAGTTGTGCTGTCTGCGCCCAGCCTTGCTGGAAGCAGATGTGTTGAGCAGCACAGTGCAGGGATGCAGCGAGAGTTCTGAACAGCATTAGCTCATCCAGTTTCTTTGGCCTTGGAAGTCAGCAAGTGACAGCAGCAGCCCTGGAGCAGTGCAAGGTGAAGGCTCACTTTAGGAAGCTGATCCCGGTGAGATGTAGAACATTGGCAGTTGCTTTCATGTGCAGATTCGGAAACCACAGCCTGAAACTGTGCTGGTGTTGCATGGTGCTCTAAAGCAAGCAGCTATGTGGCTTGTCTCTCTGACAGTAACCATTTATTTCTTTTTTCTTTTCACAAATGTAAAAGCACTCGTCACTATTCCTCTATTCTGCAGTTTGAGAAAATGTTTCTCCTTCTCAGCTGCAGATTCTCCCAGGACACATACATAAGTCAAGACATCTTTTACACATTCTTTTTAAGTAAAGGTTTGAGTGTACATGAATACCAACATCAATGTGCTTCAATTTGTCTAGGCTTATTGGAGCCAAAAGACTTGATTTGAAGTAATTCACACAAAATCTCAGTACAATTAGAACATTTCCGTGTTGTCCAACTAAAGTTGTTTAAAAGATAGGTTGATTTAGATTGTGGTATTTGAGCTCTTAATCTGTTACGGCAATAGATGGGAAACATTACCACTGAAAAAGGTTTAAGTAAATGGTTCTTAGTGCTATTTCATTTCTGTTGTAGCAGACCATGTACATACCTTTCTTTCTTCAGTGACAATAATTTCTTTATCTACTGCTATTTTTCAAAATTCTGACTTGACTATGATGAATAGATGTCAGATGAATAGGAGTCGTCTCAGGAGCAACAAAGTTTGCTTCTGGAAAAGCAAAAACATAGTGCAGGGTTTGCCTAAGGAAATTTAAGCTAGTTTTTAAAAGAAAAGCCATTAGAATGAAATGGATGGGTGAACAGTGATTAGCATATATCTGTACTTAGTATAGTTTATGCTGTAAGACCTCTTTCTATTTGATCAGTGAATATTCAGAAGATCAGAAGAAAGGATAATTTGATCAGAAGAAAGGATAATTTTAATTTTCGAATGTTACTGTTCTCATTGCAATTTTCAGTTTTACAATTTTTAATAATCATATAAAATTCATCCTTTCATCGTCTTGATCCCTTTATAATTGATGCTGTCATGTTTTTGTTTTGTTTTGTTCTTGTCTAGAAATGGTTTACTAGTGTAATTTTTTCTGTCCGATAAATCTCTACTGACATGACCAGATTGTGGGATAACTGTGGTATTCAGACATGCAGTTTGAACTATTCTGGGAGTGGCAACTAAAAGAGGTTTGAACAACAATTCTCGTTAAAGATGTGTTCTCATGACTATGAGTGAACGAGCTGAGAAATCCCAAACGCAAGTAAACCATTCACAAAATACAATGAAGTGTGTGAATGGAATGGCTGAACTATCTTGCTTTCATTAATAGCTGCTCTTAATGGGCTCCTGAACTACCTTAGATATGAACCACAGCCGTAGAAGGAACAGCCAGCAAAGCCTACTTGTCTGTGCAAACAGAAGCAATTCAGTTACAGGAGGATGCTAAGTAGAGGAGAAAGACTGGATGGAAATAGTATCAGCTATTGCTGTTAAGAAATCATGGACTGGAAAATTCAGTAAGAAGCCACTTTCCTATAACATAGAACAGCATGGTGATCCACTCTCTTGAAAATAATTAAGTAAGCTCAAATTAATATAAAGAAGAAAGTATCACATATGTATGTATTGACTTTTGAAGAAGACTTTTCTTCCTGTAGAGTATCAGAAGCAGTATACAACTTTTCCTAATAGAGGACTAGTTTTGGCTTACTGAATCCTGCTTGCACCTTTAAAAGGGAGTATGATTTCTTGGGTCTGAAGAGCATTTGCATGGATAGCATGATTCATCAAATTTGCCAAGATATTCACCTCCTCATTTACATACACGAGAAATTAAAAATCAACCAAAAAAAGAGATTTTTTGTTTTCTCCCCCATCGAAGTCTGATAATGTGATATGCTCCTTCAGCTGTAATAACTGGACGCCAGTATCACAAATCTTACAGTGAAAGGAAAGGAATGCCAAAAACCATTTCTTTCTGTTGTGTCTGCCCCTGTTCTCAGCTTTAGTCTCTAGCATTGCAAAATCTACCATCAATGACCTACTGAGAGGCTAGAGATCCATTCCAGGTACAAGAATCAGTACAAAGCTGCTTCTTAGTGAGATCAAATTATGGACAGTCATCAAGACATGAAGTGTGTGCCAGGACCATGGTCCCTAGACCACCACACACACCACTTGCTATTTCAGGGCATTTCTTGCTGTCCCAAGCAAGTGTCTTTCTTTTGCTTTGTGTTCATCATGTCCCTGTTTTTCATCTCAGGTTTTTCCAATTTTCTTCACTATTCACACTGCTTATACTGTACCTTCCCTTAATACCTGAAAATCAGGTTTCTGACTTTCTCTCATTTGTATCTCCTGTCATTCTTAGAAGTTTTGTAAAAAAACATCCTCTTTTGCTACAACTTGACAGCAAAAGCTGGGGTCATTCACACTAAGAACAACTCCTAAAACCTGGGATGTGTGAAGGTGAGAATAATTATATTTACAGTTAGCCCCATATATCCAGGCTGACAAAACATGAAATGCCAGCAAAGCCTTGCCAGCTCTTACTGTGCCGTGTAGTTATTAAATTGTTAAATAATGACACTGTGATAATCTCTGCATCCTTATCTCATGGAGATATCTCACTATTAATAGGTGATGTGCTGTGGTTTTTCAGTGTGTGAGGAGTTACAAAAGAAGAATAAGCTTACATCTCAACTTTCCTTAGTAAAGAGGAACATGGAGTTTTTTCCTGGGATCTCTTGAGGAAGTTTCACAGACACTTCTAACTCACTGTCAAATCCTCTTCATACTACAGTTAGTAATAAATCTTCACAGAGTCCCAGGTGCAGAATTTGCTTTCCTGCCATGAGCTATCAATCTGCTTTCAAATGTATTTTCTATAAAAACTATTTTAATGGTAATGATGGAATATATGTGTGTTTGTATATATATTAAAAATACAAAATTAAGTGCAATAGAACACTTTTTCTGAGGAAAAGTCATAACAGTAGTCTGTTTTTTCCTTTTGATTGGAATATTTCAGCTTCTGCTAAAACATTTCAAATATGCTAGGTAACAACATAACTTCCAAAGGATAATATGCAGGAGAAGAAAATAAGTCCTACAAATAAACACATCTTTTTGCTTAGTATGTATTCCCCACTCCTCTGTGGTACCTTTGGTGGGGTAGTCACTGTATGCAATTTCCTAAAGCAATACAATTTACAAAGACCCCCAAGAGGGAGAAGAATGACCAAGATTATATTAGGCTTTGTGTTTGATATATGGGAAGTTACTCAAAGCTGCAAGGAAGAACAACATGTAGAAGTGGCTTTGTTGTTGTTGCATTTGTTACATTGCCAAAACTTGAGTTTACTGAGGGCTTCGGCTCAGTTTGCAAACTAAAGCAATGTCTTATTTGATCTAAAATAGGATCACACTCTCATCAGTTCAAAAGAAAATACAAGTCATTTTTATATAACTGTGAAAATGCAAAGAGATTTTAGCTTTTCAAATAGTGCTTTCTATTTCAAGTTTTCAACTGATATTGTTTTCTTTGTAGCAATTTATTAAGAACTTTTGAAACAGTAGAAATTAAGCCTATTGAAATTGATTACTCCTTGATTAAAGAAGCTTTAAGTTCAGATATACTTAAATTGTAGTAACTTCCAATTTAGTGCACTTCAAAATATCCAAGTGACATTATGTTACAGAAACTAGTCAGAGAAAAACGTAACTGCAAGAAACCACTCAGAAAATTCTGAAGTAAATCTTAGCATCTTCTGTACAGGTTGTATGTAATCATTTCTTGGCAACTGAAAATCCACTCCTCCCCAAACAACAAATGAAACAACGCTGGTGAGCATGCAAAAGAAATTAGAATTACTTTTAAAAATGGGAAAAGGAAATGAAAAAGAGAAATGACAACCTTATTTGGGATATTTTGTTCACTATCTTTAACTTCAGTCCACATTCTTCTCACATAATAAATCATTAAGATAGCTGAATTATGAAAATAGACCTCTTAATTCTACTTTTAACATTAAGAGGCATCTTCAGAAAGAAGTTAATTTTTGTTTTGGAATATCCTGAGTTTCCCTATGGACTGCCTGTGTCTTTCCATTGATTTGGGAATGCTGAAGTGAGTATGGTCCTAACATCAGTGAGGTATATAAAGTAAGGTTAAATTAAATTGTATCCCACTCCAAAATATTGATGTAGTAATTCAGAATGAATTGTGAAGAATCTGGGAAGCATGGCAAAAATACTTGCATCTAAAGAGAAGGTTCAAAGCATTATATGGTTTAAGAGAAAAGTGAGTAAGAGTGTATATGCTAAATACCCATGGCAGGAAACGACAGCAGAATCTTTTATTCTTCCTATCAATAACACAAACAAGGAAATGTTCTGTGAAACTGGAGGATAATGAACTCCAGTTCATTAGGAGGATAATGAACTCAAGACCCATGAACAGGAAAAAAAATCACCCAGTCCATAATTACAATCCTAGTAATTAGAGGTGGCAAAGAGGTCAGCCAGTTATTGTGGGCATGAGTCATGTTATTTCAAATAAATAATAAAATCACTGAATGCTCTGTCTGTCCTGTAAGTATAAATCCTGTCTCTTTAATTTTTTTTACAACTCTCCAGGCTTTAATGTCTCCTAATTTTATTAAAAATTTCTTTTGCTTATATAAAGTCTGATAATTCAAAATATTGACTAGACTCAACCCCTGCTGATGATTTTAATTTTTTTTAAACTGTATTGCTCGTACACTATTGATTTCTATTTCAGAAACTTTCTGACCTTTCAGAAACCTCCCTTATAATGAGAAACTGACACTGTTTAGTTTCTTTTTCAGTTGATAGAGTATTTTCTAGGTCATGAAGCTTCACGTTAAGTGTTACTGATAAGCACCACTGCTAAGGCTAAATGAGATATGAACATAAGAATATAAGAAAGGTCACCCTGATTCAAACCAGTCACCTAGTTCTCTTACAGTGGCAAGTACCTGTTGCTTAGTAAGGAGTTCAGGAACAGGATAATTATGCCCCTGGTATTTCTTGTTGGACGGAAACTGTGTGTTTATTCCTGGAGTTTTGTTTGAACATTGTTTTCCAATCCCTATACAATTTTGAGCAGACTGCAGGTTTTGAAGATTCTTTGGTGGTAGTAATTGACTGCTGGGATTGACTTGTTTCTCCATAGCTTTTAGTCTAGAGAATATTAAAAGAATTTCAATTACGTACTTCCACTGGAATACATTTGGGCCTCTTCCTCTTTCCTCTCTCCCACAGCCTACAAACCTTTATAAACATACTTCCATTGATACAACTGAAAAGTAAATATGATTTTAGGAATAGTGCCTCATATTAATATCATCAGATAAATTATGACAAACCTATTTATATATAAAGAGAGCAAATTTTAATCTATCATAATTTATTATGTGAGAGAAAAACACATTTGTTCAAGAGAAAAATAAGAAATAGAGATGTTTATTAATATTTCTTGCAGATCTACCACCATTGATAATCCAGAGTATTCAATCTTATCTAAAGACTATATATACCAGAATAAAGAGATGATATGACAAGCAGTTTCATTCACCCTTAGATTTGGTGATTAGCCCGTAGTAGTCAAGAATGCAGTGCCCTTATGCACTATGTTTTGTAACTAGTAATTAATCTAAATTAATTAACGCATATCCTTTGATGTAGAAGAGAGATACATTTTTATGTTACACAACTTACATTTTGATATCTGCTTTTTAATGCCACTAAGGTTGTAAATAAGGACTCTCCCAAAATAACACAACATATACATTGGGACATCATAATTTCTCTTAGCAATTTGAGATGTCTGTGCATGTAGGGCCAGAAAATCAAATAGTGTCCTTTGATTAACAAATGTGTCATCCTTGAGGTTCAAAGAGATTTAGCTGAAGAGTGAGAACTTTAACATGCGGCTGGTATTCACATCTATATGGGACAATAATTTATAGGCCATTAAAGATCCTGAGCTTGCTTACAAGATTGCTTTACAAGGTACTTGTTGCCTCAACATGGCCATGGTTATTTTCACCCCTGCTTTCACATGGAGGAGTGGAATAAAGATAGCTGTTGCAACGTCAGTGGCACAGAACATGGTGATGCAACATAATGCAAACTGATTTAGAATATACCAAGATTTATTGTCTGCCCTAATAGATTGACTGTCATGGTTGTTGTACAAGGCAATAGGGAAGTAAAAACTTGTAGCTTGTGTGGTTTTTTCAGATACAGAATACTGCACTGTTGAAGTGGCATTCTCCCTGTCTCTCTGCCTCTCTCAAACAAGTAGTTAAAAAAAGAAAACAAAACCAGACACGTAAAAATAGATGCTTGCTTTGATAGACACTGAAGAGCTCTAGGATTCAGAGAAAGAAAAATTTATGAGACAGGAGGCACAGGGAGAAGTAGGATTTTATTGATGCCCAAGTGTGATCCTGGTTTCTCACTCTTGCAGGGAATATGCTTAGGATGTGAATATTTACCTCAGCTTGATGCAGGTACATCACATTGTCAGTGTTCATCTTATCAGGGTGCTAAGCTATTTTTTGTAGACTGCAAGGATCTGTGGGAACAACAACTATTGAAAAAGCAGAGTGAGAATCAGGCTGGAAAAAGGCCAAAAGAGGAATACCTCAAACCTACACTTTGCAGTCCATTTGTTTCATATTTTCCTTAGTGCTTTTGGCATCCACAACTGATTGCTGATAATGCAAAGTTTGGAGTCGCCATCCATATAGAGGAAGACTGTATTGAAGGACATGATGATACTGAGGACTGAGGTAGTTTTAATGTAATGAAAAGAAATATATACAATAGCAATACAAAAATCAGCTATAGGTTCAGCCATTGGAATCCACGGAAAAGAGTAGGACTTGGGTATATTACCGGATTTTGGGGTCAGCATTGTGATAAGTTTTGGGATGTAGCCATTGAAAATAAATACTCTTCACTTGTGCTTCAGTCCATATTTTTGGTGATAAGGAAGTATTGTTGCCAGCCTACAAAGCTTAGCAAAACGTCATTTGTGTGTGTCCTGGTTGGCTCTGTTCAAGAAGTGTAGCAGAATTTCTTAGGGAAGGTGGACATGATCTGTATTTGGATTGTGATTGAATCACCCAGACTGGGCCCCAGAGTTAAGGCCTGTAGGAGTTGTGGTGCAGCTGATATTTCAGCTGCCAAGACTGTGGTGCAGCCAGAAATTGCACCTTAAGGTGTTAACAAGGAGCAGAGGGTTTTTCTAGTAGACAATAAGTATAGCACTTGGTGGGGACACAGTAGCTGCCTTAAGAGTTTATTCAACAATGTGTGTTTGCATTTTTCCCTGTGCTGTGTGCCAATGGAAGAACACCTGTGAATGTAAACTATGTAGCAATGTATATAACCTGCCATCTTAGCCAGAATAAACGGAGAATGTAGCACTGACCATACTGGTCGTACCTGCGTTTTTGCTCTTGCCAACTTCTCACTTATTTTGGGGTTCCCTCGGCTTTCAAAGAAGTACTAATTAAAACTTCAAGTGTATGATTTCTTTTAAAGAGTAAAAAACAACAGAAGAGGAAACAGTGTTAAAGGACAGTATACAAGAATAAATAGGTTGTGAACTTTCTGATTTAGTTTAGGCTAGAAATTATATGAATATGGTTAACCAGCAGAAAGTATTTGTTTCAGACAAGATTTTCAAGACAAAGTGTAGCAAATGTATGCAGGAAATATGCAACGTGGTTCCTGTAGTCCCAGGAGACTGGATTTAGTGACCAGCACAGTCCTCATAGTCTCATCTTATTGTATCTCTCTTCAGTATTACCTGCATTTCCATGGGGTTTTTTTCCACATTTGAAGATGAGAGTACAGTCCATAAAGCTTGATGATGTCCTGAACCAAGATTAAGCTAGTGAGGGCTGTTCAGAACAATTACCTCCAATGTTAGTGTCACCTCACTTCAGCACTGCAGTGAGAAATGACTTATGAAAAGGTCCAGCGAGGAAATAGAAGGAAAAGTGTAAAAATGTGCACCCAGGGACCAAGTGATAGGATTGAATCCTTAGTCTCAGCAACAAAATTTCTAGCATCTTCCAAAACTGGATGCATACCTGTGTCGTCATTGCAGACAGAGTCAACAAGGTGGTACAACAGTTAAAATTTGGAAAGGTTTCCCAAATTATGTGTTTGCTATGTGAATTCTTATTTTCATGTAGGAGATGAAATTAGCACTTATTCTCTGCAGCTGTTCAGCTTATTTTTCTGTATTTCCCATAGTGAGACTTCATAGGAAACAGCAGTTTAAAATACATTAATCTGACAAAGCCTGGATCCACTGCTTAATTTTATTTGTGCAGCTTCATGAGAGTAATGTTCTTATCATTTCCTTTCTTGTTTTCACTTTAAAGTTATCATGTTTTGATTCTAAATAATATTCTTGAAAGTTCACTTAATAATATTTCTGATCAAGGCTTCCAGATGCCAAAAATTTTGTCATAGCAGAATGATGCAGTTAGTTATAAAATATAATTATTTTGCATATTTGGTCAATATTCCTCTTCCTATTTGTTTACTTACTCATTTACTAACCTTAGTCAATTAGCTTAGGGCTGCTATTTTGGTAATGTGGAAGTGCATGCTATGTATACTCTGCACCTTGTGGCCTTTGGAACTTCAGTGAGATAAGCAGCAATCCAGTTCAGATCCCCTCAATGCAAAGTGGAGTGCCCTTCGACTTCAAAGAACCTCTGTCACTTTTTACACCAGTAGCGAGAAGCCGTCTCTTCCCATTCTGCTCCACTACTGTCCAATGGACTCCAAAACAAATACAGCATTCCTTCTAAACTGGCATTTGAAATGACACCTGCAAACTTCTCCAAATGGATTGTAACTTTTAGTGAAGGTTTGTGTAATAGCATAATAACTCTTTTCAATAACCCAAATGGCAGGAAAAATAGGTATTTTTTCTCAAAAATTGAAGTTTCAGCAATTGCTTTTGCTTTGTTGCAGAATAAAATAAAATCAGAACCATGATAAAATCTTCTGAGTGATGATCAGGGCATTCACCTGAAATATATGAGATACAATGTTATGTCTTTGCACTAAACTAGGCAGATTCTTGACGTTGTCAGTTCTGAAGTTTCTCCTTCCTCTGTGACTTTAGCCAGGAATACCATTCTGATCATGTGAAGACTTCCAAAGGAAAGATTCATAAAAACATATATGTTCCACTTAAATGTTTGGATTTTAGTAAACTGGAATTAACTAACAAAAATCCCCACTACATCTAATGCGCTGTTTTTAAATAGCAGCAGGTTTTAAAATACATGTCAGGAGCAAAGTAGTACCGCCTGCCATTATGTCTTTTTTTGTTCATAAAATTGCCATAATCAATACCTTAAGCCATAGATTGTGTCGGCAGATTTTTTTTTTTTTTTGCATCGTAAATTATTTAATTATTTGACTCTCTGGTTTATGTGATTTAAGTTCAAAAGAATTGCTAATTATTACAAGATTATTGCTGCTCCTCAGCCAAGGTTCACTTTTTCTTTTATCACAATTTAGATAAAGAAAGAACACATGAAATTTTGCACTCATCAAATCTCAACTGCCTTGTAGAAATATTTTAGAGGAAAATTCCTTTATGTGCAATGACAGAGAGGAGGCTTAGGTTGGGAATTTTGACATTAGGAAGCATCCTAAAGGTAAAAATAGCTTTATCATCAGATCAATGATACTTACGGAAGCCCTGTCCTCACAGGTTCCTGAGTGCCCTCAAGCCCAGGCAGACCACCTTCTGCTGTAATTAGTTTTGGATTGCAAGAAGGAGGTAAATTTATTTGTGTGGCTGGGTTTTCACATGCTGGTTAAACTGTCCATGTCCACCCCATGGCCTACCAGTGGAAACAAGTATGAATCACTGCAGGGCAGTGGTACTGCCAGATGAGGCAGGTGTCACAGGTGATTTTGAACAATCCAGGTGTGTGCCTGCTGAAAGAGGAGTACTGAGGATGGTGTATTGAATCTGGAGTGGCTTTAGGTGAAATCAGCTGCACCTTTTCACATGAACATGCACACATTTAGCTAGGCAGGGGAGGCATGAATGATGGATTTCACAGAGGCACGGTACACAGAGAATCAGGAAAAGGAAAGATTCCCTCCCCATAGACTAGCCAAAAATTAAGGCCAAGAAACTTAAGAGACTACTTATAAACATAAGAAATATGTGTAAAATTATCATGCTAGCAATTGGAATTATTCTACTTAGCTGCCTTTGTTATTTAAGAGTCTTTCTGTTTTTCCTAAGAGATTAATCTGTTTTGCTTTTCCTCTCAGGTTAAGCTACAGGAAGCTGAATACCTGTACACAGAAACAATGCCAAGGTGCACCTTTTTTCCTTTTTTCTCCACTGGATTTCTGAAATCTGTGGTTATCATTTCTGTCCCAGTCTTCCCCCAGCCTTTTTAGCATAAAACAAAATGATGATTTTTAAAGATAAGCAAATACAATCTCCATTATGGCTAGGGAAACAAGTAATCACCTGTGTCTTGTGTCTAGTATAAACATTAGTGTTGATCAGGCTGATGTGAGTACCCAGAAGGAGTATATGTAGTGAAAATGACAGAGCTGAATTGGAAGGGATAGAGAGAGAATCATATCTTAAGTATTGGGTTGAAACATCATACACAAATTGCATTTTGAGTTTTCCTTAGGTCTCACTATTAGGGATTTCTGGTGAGTATTTACAGAAGGCATGCATGGAAAGGAAAGGGAGCAGAGACTTGGAGAACAAAGAGCCGAGAAGTATGAGTGGGATGCCAATGACATGGGAATGAGGTGAGTGCAAGATGGAAAGTGTGGAAGATGCAGACTGTCACAGGTGGAAATCTCTGTGTCCATCTTTGACTAGTAGCAAGCCTAGATGAATTCTTGTAAACAATAGAAGAATTTTCCTTGAAATTGGAACTGAAATAAAGGTACTTTTAATACACATGGCATTTTATAAAAATACCTGGGTTTTTTCCCTGAACATAAATGATAAAAAGTATCAGATGTCTGGTGATATGTAAGAACTTCTTTTTCTGTCTCGTTTCCTATTGTTCTTTGGAACAATTGTTATTTGTCCTATTGTTATTTGAAAATAAGAATTCGCATAGCAAACACATAATTTGGGAAACCTTCTCAATTTTAACTGTTGTACCACCTTGTTGACTCTGTCTGCAATGGTGACACAGGCATGCATCCAGATGCTTGAAATTTTGTTGCTGAGACTAAGGATTCAATCCTATATTCCACTGTTCGTTGCACTGAGAGCTCACACAGATAAAATCCCTTATGAGGGGACTCTCCTTAATGAAGATCCTAGGCTGTGTCAATGTTTGTCATTAGTACTGTCCCACTCCTACTAGATTAGCTTCAAATCTCATATAAATGTGAAGGTTCATTAAAAACAGTAATAGCAACAACAACACACCAGAAAAATCTCACAATCTGCCTAAAATATCTGCCAATTTCAAAAATATCCGAGTCTAAAAATGAAGGTTCTGGTAAGAATCCCCTTCACTTACTGTCCTTAAAGTGTCTTGAAACAAGTCATGAAGAATTCAGCTCATTTCCTCTTCCACCCTACTTCCCAGCCAAATTTATTTCCAACTACCTCTCTGATTAATTCATTTTCACTCTAGTGTTCATCTTATTCACTTTAACTGATAGTAATGTGTGTGGGCTGAATTAATACACTTTTTAGTGTAATTTCAGAAATTCATATTTATAATGTTGTAACACAGTGCTCTGCAACATCACTTAGTCCAGCAGTATTTGTCCAACTCCTTGCAGCATAAACTTGCACAGCAGCACTCATTTCACTTGGAGAGTGGTTGGAAAAATGTGAGCTGTTGAATCAAGTAAATTCACTATAAATTCCTGTGGTTCTGCATTCATCTGCATATAAAGCACATTAATTTTCACCACATTGTGCAGTTACATTGGTACAATGCTATTCACAATAATTACTGTTCTATTTAACTTTGTATAGAGTTGGCATTATGGCATAAAAATATGTACTGGAACTATATTCCATTCAAATCTTAACCTGCTTACACATTTAATAGGCATTAATATAAAAAGAGTGCATCTTCTTGAGGAAAGACAGGAGTGATAATAAATGATTTATGATGGTTTATGTTGCATCAGGAGATTTTTTGTGCTTCATTTGCCAAATATTTGCTATTTACTAATTTATTTTTCCTTTCATGACAGTTCTCAGTTTGACAGGGAAGTACTTCTTAATTTCATATCACCTTAAACAGATTTGTGGCAAATGCTAATATTAAAAGTTAATTGTAGCTTCCACATCTAAATTAGCATAACTGAGATAGTGTGTGTACTTTCTGGAGAAAACTGATACAATTTTAGGGTTTTTTTTAAAATGAAATAGTCTTTTACATCAGCTTTGAAAAAATCACCAAGAAGTAATCTTTACAGGACACAGTTCATGTGAAGGGTATATAAGATACTTGTATAATATTTATACTAAGATACTCATAATTCTTTTCTTTAAGCCATTACATACACAATATTTCCAGAAAATACAGTGCTGGAGTTCAGTCAATTAAAAAAAAAACAAAAACAAAAACAAAAACAAAACAAAACAAAACAAAAAAAAAACAAAAAACCAAAAAAAACCACCCAAAAACCACCACAAAAAACCAAACCAAAACAAAAAACCCAACAAAAAAAAAACCCACCTCAGGACACAACAACATCATTTTTACAGTAAATAGAAATTTTCCTTGTGCAATAAAGTCAGGAAATATCAGCTGTTGTGTGATATGGTATCTTTATTGCAAGCATAATACTCAACCAATGTTTTTTGTTACTGATACAGAGTCAGGTTATAGTAAACTATGAAAGGGCTTCCATAAAGAACATACAAGAAAATGGACTCTGATAATAAATATGTATATGCAAATGTATTCTTGTACAAGTACATATTTTGTACACGAGCTCATGTATACTCAGTAGACTCTTGGTTTAGCATGCATTGATGTACCTATAGGAGATTGACAATTGCCAGTTCCTTCCTCTGTCCTCTCTGTGTCCTGCTGAAATATTAATGAGTTACATAACATTCCCTGATATCTACAATCGTTTGATACCCTGAGAATAAAAAAAATTGCATAAGCAGTCACAAATGCACTTTGAACTGTTCCTGTTGTTGTTAAAAGAAGTACAGTGCCGTAAATCTTGTTTTTAGAAGACGGTACTGACAACTTTTTTCCCCAAATACTGGTTTCCTCCACCAGCAAACTCAGACTTGGCATGTAACTCTGGTTACTATTGTCATGGGTAGAACATGGCCTACGGGCAATCAGAGGCATGATCTCAACTGCTACTCCTCTAAGCCTTTGCTTATCTCTAGAAAAGATCCACTGGAGAAGGGTTTCTCATTTTTCTAACTCTGCTGCAGGTATTCTTGATCTATGACATGTAATAGTAACCATCTGGACAATCTTTCAATAGAAAGATTTTTTCTAACCCAGTCAGCATTTTTTGGAACTAGATTTGGGAAGAATCATGAATATGTCAATTGTGATGCCCTTTTTTTAGCTGCAGCTGAAATGTTTAATTGTGGTATGAGGATACTTGGAATAAGTTGTCACAGTAAAAACAGTGCTGACAGCTTGTCTCTACTGAAGAACCGTGGTTCTCCTAATAGTAGCAAAGAGAATTCATGTTAATTACTAGGAACTACTACTCTCCACAGGGCTCAGCAACAGGTTACACAGATGATTAGCAGCTACCTACTTCCGGCTACAGTTTTCTCTCTCCACTGGCAATCCACAAAAATGCTATTCAGGCAAGGGATACAGCCATTTGTAGAACAGTTACAGAACTTAGGAGCAACATTTGGGTGCCCAAGTTATGTTCTGAAAAAGATAGAAACAATGTAGATAGAATTTGTTGTTAGACACTGAAGAATTTTTCAGGTCTTTGTCTACAGCATTTACTGAAGATGAAGGAGATATTTTGCTGCCTGTCATGTTTCCTAAAAATAGTTGCCAATTCCATCTTCAGATTTGCTCCTAAAAATTCCCACATAATTAAAAAAAATTTCCCAAATAGTTTCCTTTCCCTTAAATAATGCAGAAGGAAATAAAGCCCTCAAGATGTTTCATTGTTTGAAAACAGCTGGTCCAACTTGGGGCACTTGCTTTGAGATAATAATGACAATAACGTTCCATGGAAGTGTATAGATTTAATTTATTAGCTAATTGATTTATAGAGTGTCTGTGCAGGACAGATGACTATGAAAAAGTACGTAGCTTTTCTCCTTAGTGATTGAAATAATCAAAATAATTTCTCTGTCTTCCAAAAATTCTAAAGGATAGCTTTATCCTGTTAATTTTTTTTTTTACCTCCTAATAAAACTTGCCACGTTAGGAAAACAAAAAGTAGTGTTTTTCCACAGAAAGTCACTGAAGGAGCCGGCTGCATACAGATTGTTTTGGAGCACACAAGAGCGGAGAGGAGTTGCTGAGGTGTGTGGAAGGGCGCCCTCAGCTCTGCCTGTCGGGAACAGGATGCTTTGCTGCCCTTTTACTGCAGGGTGATGATTATTATCATGGGTCCGTCTGCCTGCAGCACCATGGACCCACGATGACACGGACCATCCAGGATAGCAGCCAGATGTTATCGACAGGAAAAGGGGCTTTAGGAGGAGAGTAGAACCTCCTAAAAGGTCTCACGGTGTAAACATTGGAAAAAAAAAAAAAAAAAGAAAAAGTCAGCTAGCGTTTTTAATATAGGACATCTCAATGAGCAGCTGCAAGCAGATCTAAGTGGAGAGCCGAATGTTCCCTGCTGGTGTCCTTTCCCCCAGCACCCTGGGAAGACGTGCTTTCTGGTGGACAGAAGGAAAAGCCGCTCTGAGGAACATGTTACTAAGCCCTCAGTGTGCTAGATCGAGCTCAGAAGGGGACTCGAGGCTGAGCAGCGGAAAAGAGTGCGTTTCCTCTGTGACAACCTGCCAGGCGAGCGGGGCTGATACAAAAGCATCCAAAGCGCCCGAACGGAGACCTGTGGATGCCCCGCGCACCGGGCTCCGGTGTGGGCGCGGACCCCGGGGTCCCCTAGGACATGCCCGCGGGAGCGCCCCGGCCCCGGCTCCGAGCAGCTCCGGGCCGCTGCTGTTCGCTGCCCGGCTGCTCAGGGCCGATCGGACACAGTCCCGAGCCCCCAGCCGAGCGGACCCCCCCGCCGAGCCCCGGGCGCTCTGTCGAGTCAGGGCATCGCCGTCCCCGCACGGCAGCCTGTGCGGGAGCGGCGGGAGGCTCCGCCTCCGCCCGGTCGGCAACAGCCTGATAAAGGCAGGTGCGGGCCAGCAGCGGGACCCCGGCTCGAAGCATCTGCTGGTGCGCGCAGCCCCTGACCCGCCCTTTGCCACCCCGTGCAAGGCAACGCCCGGGGCAGCCGCTGCGGGACGGGACAGGACAGGAGGGGACCGGAGGGGACCCTGCCGCCGCCGACCGCGCGCGCCGCTGTCCCGCCGTCCTCAGCCGTCGGGCGCGTCTCCGTGAAGGGACAAGGACCTCGCCCCCAAGGACCTCCAGAGAGGCGGGATCTCTCCGGGAAGGGGAAGCAGGAATTTGTTGTGTCACTTGAAGATGAGGCAGGTATTTGGAGTGGCGCTCCTCCTGGGGCTGATGGCTCTCCCAGCGGCGCTGGGACAGAGAAGCTCAGAAAGCCCTAAAAATAGCAACCAAACCTTTGCCATCGTCTCTTTCAAATGGGATCACGTCAAGGAGCCGTATATCATTGCACTCTGGATACTTGTGGCCAGCTTGGCCAAAATCGGTGAGTCTGGAGTTACATATTAATACGTGTCCTCTCCCTTTCCCTTCCCCCTTGCCCTTCTCCCACCCTTCGTAAATGAAGAAAGCTTATCACAGGTCCGCTGATCCCTTTTCAGGGGGTTTATTGTACTCTGTCCTGATTTCATAATACTGCCCTACACGGCGCTTAGCAGCTTGATTATCACCGGCCTCGAGGGGTTACCTAGTTCATTTTCACCGCCCACGACTGTGGCTTCTGCATCTGACTTGTAAACCCTTGCAATTCCTTGAGACCTTGCATTCCTCTTGCTCCCAGAAAAAACTTTTGCGAAAGTGAAACGGAAATCGGGCCTTATTGCTTACACAATATCTATTCCACTTTATGATATGCCTTTCTCCTGATTATGATTGTTAGTAATATCAGCTGGTAGCATCAAAGATAAACACTGCAAACTCCACATATGAACCTAGCGTTCTCGGCTTTGAAGCGCATTGCTGAATTAGTGAAAGACATAGTTTATACAGAAAGGTAACATATATTATCAGACCATCTGATGTAGCTGAAAATAATATAAGCTTTAGAGCACCCGGAATTTTCGTCAAGAAATTGGACTAAGTGAAAAGCAAGGATTTAACCTAACTTTAGTCTAGTTTAAATGAATTTATATGAATGCTCCATGAATGAGTTGAGTTCTGAACTTTGTGACTTTTCCAGAAGCAATCTTATATCAATAATGCAGTTGTCTGAACTAGAAAAGTCACTGTTTAATTGGAATGTATTTTACTTGATTGATGCTATTATTTTCAGACCTTTTGCCTTTGGATCTAAAAACTGAACTCTAGTTCGGCTGACACTATAAATGTCATTTTCATTTAAAATAAATCTTTTCTATAATCAGTCTCATCTCAGAAGGTCAGCTGAAAATCCTACTGAAGACTTTCCTGAACTTGTACTGCTAATACTAATTTGGTATACTGGAATCACATTCCATGGATTTTTCATGTCACAGAGAATGAAAGAGGTAAAAAGGTATCTTAGGTGTATTCTGTCTAGCACATAAGATAAGCATAGTAAGGCTTGGATGGAAAATGCTGTCTCTAAACCCCCCCAAAAAAGCATTTTAAAAAGGAGTAGTATAAGTTGGGGTGATGTTGTACATACTTTTCCAGTAATATTTGCATCTTGGCTTTTACTTGATTAACCATAGCTATATAACTAAATCCCTTTATCCAAACCTGTTTGACTACACTGTGCAAATAAATAGGGTGTCTTCAGACAGTTGCTGCATCACCTAGATTACATAAAAGACAATTATGTTTTAATTGACTTTCATTGATGAGTTATAGCAATTAGAAAGCTGGGGAAACCAAACACAGGAAACAACTGACAACACTGAGTACCTATAAAATTCTGCTGAATAAAGTAATAAACAGGCTGCTTGTTTGAACCTTCTTTTTAGACACTCTTCTAAGTAAGTATAGTTATTAAGGCCTGGTGCTGTACATGTGGCACAGTTGTACAGTGTAATATTAGTGGTGCACAACCATATCAGTTTGTGTCCAAGGCCACTGAACCCAAGAAAAGGACAGTTAGATTGTACTACATTTAAACTGCAATGGCCTGGATTGAGATTAGTTGAGATTAATGTGAGCCATTTTACCATGACGTCCTTGATATAAACTCTTGATAAAGCACATAGTGTCAAGAGCTGAGTGATTGCTGATTCTGTTTTTAAATTCTTTGTACTTCTTTCACAGCTGCACAGAACATGTCACTTATTAGTTGATCATATCTATCATCAGCTCCATCACTTTTCTTCCCCAAAGCTCTCAATCTTTGTTCTTTTTCTCTCTTCACATTTGTATTTTTGATTCTATACTCTGGACATGGTTTCTGAAGAAGCAGTGGATGACTGCTGTCTCTGCTTTTCCCACCAGTCACAAATGACACACAGAAAAGCAAGAATGTACACTCAATGTTCAACACCTTCTTAATGAAGAAATTGTGAACGTGTTCATGTGAGTCTGTGAGAAAGGGAACTAAAAAAATGGCTTTTTAGCCTTCTGTCTGCCTTGGTGTGTCAAGGATTCTGGGAAGTAGGTCAGAAATCTATGAGAAGATTTTGAATTGCAGAAGTCCTGTGCCGGATCAGAGAAGGTTTACATATTCAAAAAGCAGACAGAAAAGAACCAAGAAAGAAAAAATAGAACATCTGCCCTTGGGTTTCTTTACTACCTGAAGCAGTTCAGTTGTAGTGGAGTGAAAGTGCTGGTTTTGTTGTGGGTTTTTCAGCAGGGGAGGAGCTGTTCTTACACATGCAGTCTCACTACTCCATGGCTGCAGGGATTGGGAGAGTTATTTTACTGATGGATGATAGACAACTGGGTCAGCAGAAAGTGTTCTAGGAATTGGAGTTGATACCTGGGGATAAAGGTGTATGAGAATACTTTGCTTTTTCTTGAATTAGAATAGTGTTAGTGGTTTTGTGCTTATTTGGGTTTTTGTTATTTTGGGGGTTTTTTTAGATTTGTTTAGTTTCATTTGTGTGGAAATTTGGGTCTTTTGTGAAAAACAAATTTCAGTTCATGTTATATGATGGGCAAAGCATCTTTGTATTGGGAGATTTTTGCAGATTTTATGGGGCTTGTTCATGTTGAGTATAACGTATTCTGCAACACAAACTATTGTACGTTAAATCTCGTAAGTATCCAAATACATGAAGAAGTGCCTAGTGTTTTGGACTTTTGGAGAAGGGAACTGCTCTTTTAGTTTTAGTTTAGTCTAATTATTGGTTAACTCTAAATACTGCTACAAATGAAACTGTAGAAAAGAATCTTCATACAATTGACTTTCATGCATTATAGAAAATAAAAAATTGTGCCTTCCGTGAAACTTCTGATGCATCTTGGTCTATGGTTTTACATATTCTAATTGATTTCGTTTGACCCTCTTCATTTGAAATATTCCCACTCATCATTCTTCCACTTCAAGTGGACACTCTTAAGGTTCTCAGTGTTCTATTTTGGCTAATGATCTTTATTTCCTCTTTTGACAGTCTGTCTTATCACTACAGAGGAGTGTCTTTGTGGGATAGGCCCAATAACTAGTTACATTTGTAAATCTAAGCCAGAAAATCATCTTATCTATCTGAAGAAGGTACATGAGGTAACAGCCGAGAGAACCCTTGTAGTGGATTTCAGGTGTCCACTTCCTGCTATCTCCGTGCTCCAGATGAAATAAACAATACCACTGAAAAAGAATAACCTCCAAATGCATACATGTGTGCATTTATAGCTACAGACAGTCCAGACATTTCCTTGTTCCTTACCTGCTGTAGCCCTGCAGATAAAGAATAACCTCCAAATGCATATATGTGTGCATTTATAGCTACAGACAATCCAGACATTTCCTTGTTCCTTACCTGCTGTAGCCCTGCAGGTAAAGGATGTACCATTTTTAAACAACATGCTCACACAATATAGTTCTGGTTTAAGATGAAAGACATTTGTATGCTGTTCAGACTCTCAAGTTCTTTCTAAGTTCACTTGGCCATGTCTTCTCCTTCTTTATATGTCTGTCATGGATAACATTTTGAAAATAAACTTTGAATAAATAGACGCATAGAAGACACAAACAGTATTTTGGCAGGAAATCTCTACAGAAAGAGGTAGAAACTGGTGGAAAATCAGAAAACTTTGGAAACGTGTAGAAGAAGGAAAGGAATAATGAGCTCAGAAGCTAAAAATGGCTAAGAGAAGAAATTTTTTAGGACTGAACATTGTATACAATTTTTGAGGGTATTTCTCAGGCCATGTCAATGCAAAAAAAGAAGAAAAAAGTATGCTTTCTACTTGGGGGATATCTAGTACATGCTTCTATACTTGTTAATAATCCTTGGAAACAGAGAGAGATTGTATTTATATCTTCAATGGAGGTTATGTTGGGGAAATTGTGAAATTTCTTCTTGCAGTTTAAATCCTTCTCTGTACTATAACATCTTTATAACATTTTTCCAGAAGAATAGGTAACTGTCCCAAAGTTAAAAAAAAATGCCCTACAAAGCAGCCTTTCTGTCTAGCTGGCTCTCTTGACTTGCTCAGTGTGTGCAGATAAGCAAGTGGAAGAAATGGTGGGAGAGTGACTGAACAAGAATGAGGAAGGGTACACAGCCTTTTCATTATCTGAGTCAAACCTCTTGCCAACTGTTTTTGTTGGTATAGGTTATGCTAAATCTAAGAATGTCACAAAAGCTTTTTTAAATTTCTGTGTAGTTGCACACAAATTCTAAAGGCTTTTATATAAGAAATTAAAAAATGGGAGTGAAATTTGAATCCAGGGCAGCTGGTAAATATCTTCAGGAATGCCACAATGCTTTGGAGGAGGGGCATGAAATGATTCAATAACAGTGAACAAATACTTAGGAGAGGGCTGGTGAAGATACTGTGTCAGATGGACTTGTTGAGTCCATCAGCTCTTGAGGCCCCAGGAGGACGTGAGCTGCAGAGCACAATTCATCTCTAAGCTTAGAGATATGGGTCCCCACAAACAGTCTAGTTTCTGCATGCCTGGGCTCCTTCACATTGTCTCAAAGTACCCTGAGAAAGGAGCTCTTTAGAGTATTTTGTTAACATAAACAATTGCTGCCGAGAATTTTAAGCATGTTAGGGATGGGCTAGGGAAGGAACTGAAATGCAGGTCTAACCGCCCATCTAATTTAGACTCCTGGGGCAATATTTTCTTTGAAGAAATCAATAACCCTCCCTCCAAAGCAAACTGTCAAAAACAAAAGCCCATTTGACTCCAAAGTTTCTCCTCCTGGCACAGTAGCTACTAAAAAGTGTCAGTTACATGGAGAAGGTGATTTAGGGTATTGTTTTAAGAAAATAAAAAATGTGAGACTAGCTCTTCTGTTGGCAGTTCTTCAGTAAATGACATCGTTAGGAAGAAATGTTGAAGGGTGCTTAGCAGAACTTTACTGGGTGTATTTAACTGAATTTGGAAATTCAGAGATTCAAAGGTGATATCACCAGATATCACCAGGTCCTGCAAAATTTAAACTACCACCCCCCTCATGATTGTAGATCTTGTTAAAAGCTGCTTTCATCAGCAAGTGATAATTTGGAAAAAGTCTTTACATTGTGACTTAAGAAGTCTGGATTTGGCTATCTTCCCCCATATACTGACAAAGATAAGAGGAAAATGCTCCTTTTACCTTATTGTGAAGTCAGTAGAAGCTGAAACAGGTTAGCACACTTAGAACAGAGGTATATGCATTTTCTCTCTGGATATGCATAGAAACACTATGAAATTGTGCCAGCAACCGTTATATATCTGCGGTGTCTTCTTTTTTGTAAGGTGCTGCATTTCTTTTTGCCAAGTGCTGTTTAGAATACCTGCGAGATAGCAATGTTAAGTACTGTAAGATCTCTATCTTTCAAAGCACTACCTTTTGTATCTTGCATTTTATAAGTTTTAGGCATCTGAAAAATTTTCGAAACAGAGTAATAGATTTGCGTTTCCAATGGTAGGAACCACAGTGTGAGCCATATTTTTATTAAATTTATCATCTGTGACTGCCTATTCCCACATTTTATTTCCATTTTACTCTTGTGCCTTACTCATCCTTTTCCTGTACTTCCTGTCTCCCTGTAACACACATATATCTTCTTCCCCCTCCCCCTCCATGTCTTGAAAGTCTCAAGTCTTAATTATTTAGAGCAGGGAAGAAGATACCAAGATAGTATAATTTGACAAGATTCAGATTACATCCCCTGGCGAATAGCAAATGTAGAATGGCAACTTGTGTGAATTACATAAGAAAACAATGGCATTTTGAGAATGGCCCTGAATTGAATACAGTTCAGGCATGCATAGCTAAGGAAGGATCTCTGCCATCAATTACTTTCAGGCACCTGTGTGCAAAGTGCTCGGCGTTCTCTGCAGAACAATGAAATCCTTCTTATACTGTAGTCTTAGGATTGTTGAAACCATTGATTTACTGTCTTCAGAGCTCAAGCCACTTATTACCAAGAGCAATCTAAACCCCCAAAGTGACTGTAAATCTCTCATGTGGTAATGCAGCAGACCACAGCCCCACAAGAAATAAGAGCAAGCAGCAAACCCTTCCAGGTGTACAGAGCTTCTTCAAGTGAAAGACTCTGAGGTCTCCCTTTGTTTTTGTGGACCTTTGTGTGTTATAGATGCTTAGCAGGGAAGGTGGTACTGAAAATCCTGAATTATTACTTTGTTTGACACGTACAACCAGGAGGCTGTCAAAAATCAGTAGTTTTACCACAAGTTTGCTTTAAGAAATATTTGGAATCCAACTAGTAGAGTTCTTGCCCCACTATTTACCAGAGTTTTAATTGCTCTGAATTAAAGGAGTAGCGGATTACTTAGTTCTTCTGTGTCTTTCGTGTGGCTCAGTCTATTCCAGGATGAAATGTTGAGTTCAAAGTCATAGAAGAATATTTCTTATCTGAGTATTCTTTTTTTCTTTCAGGAAAATGTCTCTGATTTTTCTTTTCTCTCTGTAGCAATGCAGTTAAACTAATGGCCCGAAGAATTAGAGTCTTTAATTGTTATTCAGTTTGCTGACAAGTGGCAACCAATTAAAACTAGAGATCATTAAAACAGTCTTGGTAAACCACAGAGCATGGTGGATTGGCTATGTTGCAATATTTTGTTTCCTTTTGTAAAGCAATTTGCAGAGTATTTACCCCTGTGGAAGGAGTGACTTGATACCCAATTGGCTGCTATGTAAAGCACTGTAAAGTCATAAATACTGAAACTACAGGCTGACAAGGAAGAGCTGACCAAGATGGAATGCAAGACATCAAGTGGAAACACTTTTAATTAAGGCACGAATATTTAATGTTTATTCATGGAAGAAGAAAACTGGAAGATATTCTGAAAGTCCTGCACAATGACAGGACTTTTAAGTAGTTGGATCTGGAGAGTTTTCTCCTTCCATTAACTGAAAATAGAAGCAGTAATTCTGGATTCACTAAAATGTGCCTAGGAGAGAAGTTCTGCTTTTATCTGTTGAAAGAAAAAATGCCTTGGTGTTTGTCAAAGCCAAATATTAAAATAGCAGTAGTCACACACCAGGGAAGAAAATCTCAGTGTAGATTGTAGACTGATTTTCAAAAACATCTGGTTATGATTATTTCTGCTTCTACAGTTTTTTAAAAATGGGGAAAAAGTTTAAACTAGAAGCTGTATGGATTCAGCCAGCTTCATAAGTTGAGCTTTAATGAAACTATTAAATACTCAGAAACCAGTAAAAGTCTTGAGACAGTGAGATTTCACAATGAAAATTCCCCAGGTGCAAACAGATTGTAAACTGGAGAGACTGCTAGGTCCATTATTAAAATTAATTTTGTTACATTGGTTTGATGATATAATAATATTCCAGGGACTAGGTGATACCTAGTTAGTGTAAGGTGGCTTTATGTTAATGTTATGTTAGTGTTAATATTGATACAGTAACAGTTGTACTGGAGGTAGAGTTTTTATTTGATCATACATAAACCTAAATATAGGTATAATATGGAGATATTACAATTCTACTCCAGTGAAATACCAAAACTGGTGAATATCTAGGTGTAGATTTTCAGACCTTGGCAGCTTAGATATATGCTTAGGAAATTCAGTTAATAAATGCTACTTAGTGGTTTAAGTGATTAAAATATTCATTCTGGAATGACTGAAGCAGTCTTTGAAAGCTTGCTCTTCAATCTATGCACAGTCTACAGTTTGAAGTGCTCTAAGACCTGGTTTGAGTTAAATATCCAGATTTTCCACTGAAATAGTTCTGACCCTAAGGTATTCCATCCTGTTTAGTTCTGGGAATGAATTTGCGACAGCAGTGAACTGGGGAGAACATTTGGATACTGGGTCTCCTACAGAGTTCGCAGAATCATAAGGTAACAGTATCACAGGCTTGTTGAGGTTGAAAAGTGCAACATCTGGTCCTATGCTCCAGCTCGCCCAGGGTGACCTACAGCTCATTGCCCATGACCACGTCCAGATGACTTTTGACTATTTTTGAGGATGGAGACTCCACAACCCTTCTGAGCAACCCGTGTCAGTGTTTGGCCAACCACACACCTCTGCCAAGCTACTCTCCAGCAGGGTGGCCCCCTGCATATACTGGTGTGGGGGGTTGTTCTTCATCAGCTGCAGCACTCTGCACTTCTCTTTGGCAAGCTTTAGAAAGTTCCTGTCAGCCCCTTTCTTCAGCCTGTCAAGGTCCCTTTGGATTAGCAGTCCGACCCTCTGGCCTATCAGCTGCTCCTCCCAAACTTGTGTCATCGCAGGCTGAACTGTTGAGGGTACTTTCTGCTCCATCATTCAGATCATTAATGAAGAAGTTAAACAGGACTGGACTCAGTACAAACCCTCGGGGGTTCACCTCTAGCTACCAGCCTTCAAGTATACTTTGCTGCACTGATCACCACCCTCAAGGTCTGTCCATTCATTGAGTTTTCAATCCACCCCATTGTCTGCCCATCCAGCCCCTGCAGCAACAGCCTGAGGCTTTTCTGGGAGGCAGAGTCAAAAGCCTTATTGATGGCTCATTAGAAATTCATCAGACACTGATCTCCCCTCATCTTCCAGGTGCATCACTTCACTGTTATCAGGTTAGACAAACACTTTCATGTAGTGAACCATGCTGACTCCGGAGAAATTTCCTCTCCTTCCTATGTCTGTATACACAATTAGTTACTCTATCAGTTAGATCTGCAGAACCTTGGATTAGCAGTGGTCATACATGGATGGACCTTTATCTACATCTTACCTGGTCAAAGAAAGCAACATTTCTGTATGCAGTTGGTACACTTTGGCTAGCTTTAGTACAAAATTGCACACTACAGAGGAAAGAAGGCCACGTGGCCACAATGATCATGCCATCATGAGTTAAATAAATGACAAACTACCAGCATAAAATTTATCTCTCCTCTAAGCTAGGTGCTCTCTGATCAGAGTGGCTTCAACTTTCTCTTATGAATGGCTTTCACTCATATGTCACACCCTTCTGCCTTCTCATACCTGATACAGTGTGAGTTTCATCTCTTACTGATATTCTAATGAATAGTATTACTTGATGGGAACGTGCAGTGAGATCTGTTAACTGGTAGTACCAAGCTCAAGCAGCAGCTAAATGAGTCAGCAGGAACATGTGTAAACTTGGAGGTGGTGTTTGTAGTATACCCTGTTTCCTACAAATCCCTCTCCTGTGCACAAGCTGTATGTCAGAACAGCACACCTCTGTGGTTCTCCTCCGTACTATGCAGCTATTCTGCATCTTCCACTTACAACACTGGCACTTTGCAACCTCATCTCTGTTTGTCCATTTTTAATGGGCTTTTCTCAGGATGACTGCCTTTGTCCTTCTGAAAAAGAACCCCAAAATTATGGCCATAATGGTCTTCTATTCCTTCCCAAAATGATACTCATTTGGCTAACTTCATTTCACATCACAGAAGACTATGAAAACTCTGACTCTGGATAGGAGGACATTTCAACTATTGAACAGATATTTTGTCAAGAAACATTATTGCATTGTAGATAAAGATATTTTTAACTCAGTTACTTGCTCAGTTCAGCTGCTGTGGATGATCGTTAGTGGAAGATAGTGTATTTTTTTTCTAAGTAGAACTACTGCTTAAATGCTGTGTTTATTCTCATGTTTCTCCATTGTTTCACTTGCTACCATAGAAGCCATGTAGAAAAGTGATCACAAATAACTTTATAGGCAAAAATCTAATTGAAGTTGCATGCACAATCTTTCTGGTGTAATGAGCTGAGAAAGCTCATTAAAAAAATGAACACTTTTGAACTGATTAGTAATGAAAAAAGTACAATAAAAGGTATGAGAAGAAGGGCAGGATGGAAGCAACAGATGAAGCTACAGGTGCTGTTGCATATGCATAAAAATGTTGGGATTAGATTGTGAAAGAACAAGAAAAAGAGCAGAAAGAATCTCCTTATTTATTATATTCAAAGCCTAACAAACATATAACTGTATTGACAATACATATTAATAACAATTAATTTCTCAATTTCTATTGCTCTGTTATCACAAAGATAAGCCCTTGACTGTCATTAAAGGCTTTCTGTTAAAATATTTTCTATTAATTGAAAGGATTTTGTCATAAAGTACTGCCTGACAGATTCTATCAAGATATTTGTTAATCATAAAGTCTTATCATGAATTAGCAATGTAAGATTTTTGGGACTTTGCCCTATAGAGCTTTAAGAAGATTGCTTTTGCTCTTGGGCAATCTGTCCTCAGGAGGACTCATCTAGTAGCTCTCCATGTTATCCTGTGGAGTACAGTATTTCTGCTGTCCAGGCAGCATTTCTTAGACAACATGAATAGGCAGCATCAATTTTTCAGCTCAGTGTCATGCCAAGTATTCCTTCAAATGAGGGAGCCACACTTCTACCTGCTTCCAGAGATGCTGTAAATCTTCTGGGCTATTTGAAATTGGATCTGCCAGTTGCTTCATGGAGCTAAGTCTTGTGATTCAAGGCAAGAATAAAAGATAGGTTAGTTGCTTGCTCAGGCCAGATATCTAAGTGGTTGTGTAGCATCTATAACAGAGACTGAAATTTGTACCAGTGAAAATTTACATTGCTTATGCACTAGAAGTGTGTCTGGAAAAGGAAGTCTGGTTTTGTTACTTTCTCCTTGACAAAATTTAGGAAAAAAGTCAACACTCCTCCAAAATTTTTGTTAGAAATAAAGACCATGGCAAGTTCAGAAACTTCAGTTTATTTTTTTCAGTGTGATAGATGTGGCACTGAAGTCAGTGAAAAATAAAATTTTGTCATTTACCTTCCTGCTCCAGTTAATTTGATCAATTTTCAGACATTCTCTGATCTGAAGGTGCGGTTATTACAATTTACATGAGCTTAAAAAAACCAGGACTGTCATATTTACCATGGACTTAAGGAGAGCAGCAATTCCTTAGTACATAATACATTAATCTTATTTGAACCTTATGTTCCCTAACCTTTCAGTAAATGAAAGAACATCTTGTTTTCTTGTCTTGAATATTTGTACTGAAGAAAATGATAATTAAGGGAAAAGCTAAATTTTTTTGAACCAAAATTATTACTTTCAAGTACTTGATAAAGCATCTTAATTTTTCAAACTTTCTTAAGGAATACAGCACAGTTGACCTTACTAAAAACCATAATTTTTAAGACATGTTCTCTTGAATAATGCTGTTTGGTGTTTGAAAGTATGAGGATGTAAAAACAGCAGGAGGAAGTATGAAGTTTCCTTCTGTTTATTGTGATTCATGAGTAAAGATTAAAAGCAGTCCAAGATAAACCTGCCACTGCAAGTGGAAATTCAGCCTGTGTGTGGGTACTGAAGTGCTTGTGTCAGGAAAGACCTATGCAAATGTAAGGGACAATGGTCTTGTATTTTCCTCTTTCTGCCTGGTGTAACATATGTTGTCTGTTGCATTTTGGAGGACCCCAGTGTGTTGAAAGTCAGTAGAATCTGGTTGATATGCCCTCATGTGATAAATGCTTTCTGATTACAGGGAGGCGAAGCAGTACTACAGCCAATGGTAGGATTTCTGCTGCAGTGCCTAAAACAAAATCTTGGATCCAGCCAGGATAGGGTTAATTTTTCCAGTAGCCAGGAGGGGCATGGCTAGGAGGTGATGCTGTACCCCTCAAGTCATTTCCTGGGGAGAGTTGGGAGGGTTCCCATTCTGGGTTGGGTTGTGAGGCAGAGGGGGTCAGGGTATTGCCAGGGGTGTTTCTGTGAGGGGTGGTCAGTGACTGTGAATCAGTCCCCTTTTTTCTTGTACTGCTCTGGCACTGCTATTGCTCCTTGTTTTATTTTTTTGTTACTTCCTGGGCTGCATCAAGAGCAGCATGGCCAGCAGGTCAAAGTGGGGATTCTCCCTCTGCTCTGCCCTGGTGAGAGCCTGCCTGTACCTTGTCCAGCTCTGGGGTCCTCAGCACAGGAAGGAAATGGACCTGTTGGAGCAGGTCCAGAGGAGGCCACCCAGATGACCAGAAGGTTGGAGCACCTCTCCTGTTAAGACAAGCTGAGAGCATTCAGGTTGTGTGGTTGGAGAAGAGAAGGCTCTGGGGAGATGTCATTGTCTTTCAGTACTTAAAGGGTGCCTACAACAAAGATTGGGAAAGACTTTTTAGCAGGGCCTGGCATTAGGACTAATGGTTGTAAACTAAAAGATTCAGGCTAATAGAAGGAAGGAATTTTTTATGATGAGGGTGATGAAACACTGGAGCAGGTTACCCTAAGAGGTGATAGATGGCCAGTTTCTGGAAATATTCAAAGCCAGGTTGAACAGGTCTTGGAGCAACCTGGTCTAGTTGAAGATGTCCCTGCTTGTTGCAGGGGGATTGGAGTAAATGAACTTCAAAGGTGTCTTCAAATCCTAACTACTTTGGGATTCAACTGAAGTTTAATTCTTATATATGTGGTAATAAAAGTAAAAAAGAGGCACTACTGTCGATTGTTTAGTAATATTTCATTCATACTGAATTCTTACTGCTCCCAAAGTATAATTTCTGCACCGATATTTTTAGGAATATATGTAAAATCTTTTTGCCCTGTTGGAAGGGATCTGACTATATTAAGCATGTTATTGTACAAAGAAAAGAATCCTATGTTGCTATGACTTTGTACTATATATGATACAATAGAATTGTCCTTAATCTATGTATGTGGCATTCTGGGATGTTTTTTACTTAGGAAGAGATTTGTGTCAGGTTTCTAGCTTTCTTTTTTCTTGAAATAAACAATTGTCTTAAGTACCCGAAATGTTTGAGTTGTGAGCTGGGCTTCAGATACAGCTTTAGCCAGTTGTTTTGTTCCCTTCCTTTTTATTTCTCCACTGTGGAAAATAATGTTAAACTAATCTCCCTGTGAACTTGTTTTTGCACATTATTCTTTCTCATTTTGCCTGTGCATGCACTACAAAGCACAAATGCACAACTGAAAAAAACAGCTGTCTTACCACCTTCCTACTGCATTTCAAAACATCAAAGCTCTTTTCCATGTACTAAGTTTTGCAGTATAAGAACACTAATTAAACTACAGTTCTTCCTGCTGCTACCATAGTGTACATCACCTCTCAAATGAGATAATGAAGGTATTAGAGTTAATGTGTTACTTAACTGGAGAAGCTGGAAGGACAAAAATCAAAAGTCATGCTAAAGCACACAGAATAACAGCAGTATCTCAGACACATTTGCAGGAAAAAAATTAGAGTGATATAAACTAAAATGCACCTTTCTCTTAAGTCTAAGGGAAAATACCTATCTGGATTTCGGAGCAAATTTACTTTCTTATGGGCAGGAATGAGTGCATTCAGTAACAAAGCATGTCACATCTTCTGTTTTCTGTTGCCTAACCCAGAAACTCATGGGCTTGATTGGTGAAAATGGTGTTTTCTTAATAGACAGAGTACAGTGTAACTATTGTAGCATGAGAATTGTTGCCTCTTTCTTTCCCACATATCACCTTGCTCAGTTTTTTACCATATTCTTTCTGACTAGCACTACTAATGTTAAAAGAGCTATTATATCATGAAGTAAATTCCATAATGTATTCTCCCTAATAGCATATGGAGAAACAGGTAAGTGACAAGTTATGTCTAGAGCATTCCTATAGACAAAATTTTTTACTTGCTTCTCCTTTTTCTGACTGAGCTCTGGGATCATTCACTGAGATACTTCCACAGCTCTATAAAATTAGAGAATCATGGAATCATAGTTTGGGTTGTAAGGGACTTTAAAGGTCATCTTGTCCCAACTCTCCTGCATGGGCAAACACATCTTCCCCTAGACCAGGTTACCCACATCCCCATGCAGCTTGGTCTTGAACACCTCTAGGGATCGGGAGTCCACAACCTCTCTGGAAACTTGTTCCAATGCCTCACCACCCTTATAGCAAAGAATTTCTTCCTAGTATCCACTCTCCTTCAGCTTAAGGCCATTTTCCCTTTATCCTTTCACTATGTGTCCATGGGAAAAGTTCCTCTCCAGCCTTCTTGCATCCCCCTTAAGTATGGGATGGTGCTATGAAGTCTCCCTGAAGCCTTTTCTTCAGTCTGAACAGCTCCAACTCTCACATTCTGTCTTCATAGCAGAGGTTCTCCAGCCCTATGGTCAACTTAGTTGCCTCCTCTGACCCTGCTCCAACAGGTCCATGCATTTCCACTGCTGGGGACCTCAGAGCTGGATGCAGAACTCCAGGTGGCATCTCACCAGAGCAGAGTGGAGGGGTAGAATGTCCTCCCTTGCCCTGCTGCCCACGCTGCTTTGGATGCAGCAGGGATACAAGTGGATTTCTAGCCTTTGAGCACATATGGCTGAATTGTGTTGCGCTTGGGAAGAAGAGACTTCGTCTGTTATCATTCTGGACACCTTATGTCAATAGGGAGTGTTTCTCTTTAAAGTATTTCTAACTTTTTGGTTAAAAATCTCACCTAGAAAATCTGAGATGACCAAATTTCTAGCACATATAAACAATATATTTGAGTTCCTGAAATTATGTACAGGAGTTGTAGTCCACCATTAAACTCTTCTCTTATCAAGCTGCTGGAGACTCTCTCTTCCAACATACGACTGGCAAAACTTTGAAGCTCTTCAGAGGGTGCAGTAGTATTTACTTTCAATGGAAACTAGCCTGGCATATTTTGTTAATTCTCAAATTAAATTTATTTTCAGTGTTAAGCAAGAGCTACTTGGCATATGTGTGTTTGTTTGGTTGGGGGATTTTTTTGTCTGTGGGCATTGCTAGTGAATTCAAATACCCTAATGCTTATTAAATTTATTGCTGTAATCAGGAATACTTCCCCTGTAATTCCATGCTATTCCACTTGTATTAATTAAAATCTTACCAGGGTGGAATGTAAGGGGCAGGAAGCATGCCACTCTGCCAGCGCCTGAAAAAAAGTACTTTCCTACCCCATGACTTGGAGCAGCCTTCACAGCTATTTGCCCTAGCCCTTAGGGTTTAATTACGTCCCTCATGCCCTTCCTAGCAGCAACAATCCTTACTATGCCTTGCTGAAAGCAGTACAGGGGAGGAAGAGAAAGTCCCTACCTTATAAGGACGTTTTCAGAGTTTCAGGCTACTATTGGTATTCGTTAAATTATTTCTTCCTCATCTTCTTTTTCTTCATGTACAGTAGACCTCAACCAGGGAGAACTGGTTCTGTTTTTCAGTCAGGCTTTGATAATTCCTTACACAATTTATCATACAACAGAACAACTGCTTCCACATACTACTGGTAACCTAACCCATTTCTGTGCAGTTTTTTATCTGTATGAGCAGATGCCAGAACATTCCTATGAGGATGTCTTCATTTCAATTAATTTATTATATTAAAATGGAGGTTAAAAGGAAAAAAAAAATCTAAAATTCATAGTGTGAAACTCAGTTCTTGGCATTTCTTTATTTAACCCATGTTACTGGAAAATAGTTTGGTATTTTAAAAATAAAAAAAATCCTTTCACTGTCAAAAACTTTCAGTGAATCTTTGAAAACAATTTTAAAGCTGGAGCAGTTGCAACATATTGCAACTTAATTTTAATACCTTTACATAGCAAGGGAAGCAGTTTTATGATTCTTTTACTGTCCTGTTTTATATCCTCTACCATACTTCAAGGTTTTTCTAATGTGTACTTTGCTCTCATTTTGAAATATTATTTTTGACTGTTCCCATTTTTCTTTCAGTGCCATTCAGTTCCATAAGGGCCAAATGCTACCACACTTGCACTGCAGTGGGACTGCTCCTTCAAAAAAGAACTATTTGGCATAATTATGATAAACTCTGCCTGACTGTTTAAACTTCATTAGGTTCTAAGTGCTTATAGAGGAAATAGTTGCTTACTCACACACTTCTTTAAGTTTGACTTGAGGCTATCTTATTATGTTATGACCTATCAGCTAGGAACCTTGACCTGTATGTTGGTTACATTTTTAATTGCTAACGTATTTTGTTAATTGTTCACCTACAGAGAATTGTTCACCTACCAGCTCCCTAAAATCTCCTTAATGAGCTCATTACAATGCTGTATGCTTTGTAAATGGTGATCATTATATGTGTGACAAATAAAGCAAGCTTTCTTGAGCTGGATTAAACCAAACTCAAACCAGTCCTTCCATTTCAAGGACTTTTGTGTCTTGCTTAGGAAAAATATGTCCAAGATTAAGTATAAATAATATTAGTAGGCATGCTCATGTAGTATATTTTAAGGCAACACCAAGATCCAATACCAAAAGTGGCTTTTACCTCTTGTTGTACAATATACGTGTATTACATCTCTGAGTTTCTTCAGATATAAAATAGCTCCAAGTTTTTTTCAATAAATCTCTCATTTTTTTCCAGATCGGGTAAAAACATAAGGTAATGATTAATAAAATAATTTCATGTTTGTCTAAGGATTATTGATAGGAGAAATCCTTAAAACATGTTTTCTTAAGAGATTTTTGCCCATCGTATATAAACAATTCAGAATGGCAACATCAATTCACAACATTTGTTTTGTTGTTGCAAGGTCTACAGAATAGAATCCAAAGGACTATAAAATATGCTTTCAGTCCCCTGAGCAGGAAAAGAAGAACTGAGCACACTTTGTTGATAAAGATTAGAAAGGCAAATATAGATAATAATGATCAGCTTCAGTTCTGATGAGTCCACCCAAACACTTCCTGGACAGACTAGAAAATGCAGTTCCCTAATGCTTTGAATCCTTGCTTCAACTGGACCACTCCTAGAACACAATGGAAGATTTTTTTTTCCCTTTGATTTAAGCCTAAATTCATCTGCAAATAAGACAGGGTAAAACAGTTTCTGCATAGAGAAAGAAAAGATGAGATAAAATATGAAACTAATAGAGGATTATTTTTCAGTCACAGGAAGTCATTAGAGTTTAGTTTTTGGACTGGTGTTATGCAGGGCTTTGGTTTTGCTCTTTTTTTGACTTATCACTGCGCAAAGAGGTGGGCCTTCCTACCAAAGCTTTCTGGTGACACATTTCTGCAGGCATTATCAGTATTCATGTAGATCTGGGTATTGCACAAGGAAAAATATATAATCCTGAGTACTAGGGGGAGGGATGTAATACAGTAATACCAAGGACAGTTTCACTCAGAGGCCATGACAGGAATTGACATGGGAAGGGGAAGAGAGGTACAGCTGTGCAAAGTGGATACAGGGTAACTGTGAGTCACCAGTGTGATAAAGAATCCAGGATGTAGATGAACTATAGATTGTGATAGGAAATTATTAATGCTGTTGGACCCACTTCTACTATGACTCATGCAGAATGCAGTCTATATTTCTGATGGCTGTGAATCCACAAAGGTGAACTCAGATTGAAGCAGAGCTGAAGACTGAAAAGAGGTATTTTACTTAAAAAAACAGAGACAAGCAACAACAGGACAGTATGTTGTTCTCTCTGCTTATATAATAAGAAATGAAGGAATTAATATTAGGGCAAACCAGCTATTTAAGAAAATTGATATCACTCCCACAAAGGAAAATGGACATAAAATAGCTGTGAACATGTTCAGGCAAGACATCAGAATGAAGTCTCTAACTGTGATGTGAGCTGGTGGTGTACCTTCACATAGACTTAGCTGGAGCAACAATACTCTGAAATGAGGATCATTAAATATGATGGTGTGATAATGAGGGTCTGGATAAACAGCTAAATAGTACTTCTAGTACTTATGGTTCTTGATGAGAATTCCCAGATATTCTGAGCAGGCTACATAAGCAGCTGTAATTAGTTGAAAGGTGAGCCTATGGCTCTCCAGGCAAGAAATGCTGTACTTGCTAAAGCAGGAAACTCAGGAAGTCAAGTCATGAAAGACATCTTAACAAAGAGATCCAGTACAATGAGGTCAATGTACTGAAGGATGCAAAACTGGTGCATCTGTGAAAATAACAAAAAATTACAAAGATAGAGCATAAAATGAAAGGCCTGAGAGCATAAAGAAATCAAGTGTAGCATGTGCAGGAAGTTTATTGGGGAACTAGTAAGTGGGCATTGCTGGTGAGAAGTAAAGAGAGCCATAATAAAAGATAAGAGAATTATAAACAAGTTAAAGTTCATAAAACAGGAAATTGTATCAAAAACGTTCTCTGAGTAAAGAGTGGAGAAAGTAGAGATTGGATTTATCAGCAAAACTTCTGGACAAATTTGAGATTAAAATGGTAGATGTATAAATAAATTTCCCCAATAAACAAAAGATAAAGTAACAGTAGCACTGAAGAGAACTACTCATAAATACCCCCACCCCCCCGATTTAAAAGGAAAACACTAGCAGTCGTTATTGTTAAGCAATTTTCTAAATTATTGCAATGGGGAAGCTTGCTAAGGATTTTGTGCTGTCCATTTTAAAGAAAAATTCACTGTTAGTCTGGACTAGGTGACGTGCAGACTGGGACTGACATACACTGCCCTCAGTGTCATGAGAGGACCACAGCACACACCAGACAAAGCCAGTTAAACTCAGTGATTATGAGTAAATCACTTGGTAAACCAAGTGAGAAGTAATTTTAAAACAGTGACTGCCCAGCTGCTTTTTTGATGTCAGGTCTCCCACTTATACAGCTTAATAGGAAACTATCTCCAAACAATCCAATCTAATCTAATCTAATCTAATCTAATCTAATCTAATCTAATCTAATCTAATCTAATCTAATCTACTTTAGTCTTNTAATCTAATCTAATCTAATCTAATCTAATCTAATCTAATCTAATCTACTTTAGTCTTTTAAAAGAGTTTGCAGATTAAAAAAAACCGCAAGCAAACAGAGGAAAAATAATAGAAAATATACAGTTGTCTCTGTTCCAGCATCTACACACAGTTCCTACACCATGAATGCTGCAATCTCTTGCAGGGGCTTGTATAGGCCAAATGTATTTCTTTCCTGGTATGGCAAGATGCAGCTGCTTAGTCAGCTGTGATATGCTACATGGCTGCAACTAAAGTGTGGGGCTATGGAGTAAGAGAGTGCCCAGGGTTCCATGCCTTTTAGGGATGGGAGAAGCAAAATTATCTTTTCCTGAAAATGCATGCTTTGGATTATATTTTAGAGGATTTGGCCATGTCTTAGTCAGGTAAACCAACATAATGGCAATGGATCAGGGCTTTCCAGAGTCTTTTGAACTACATTACTGACCAGCTACAGTTGATACAATTTAGGTCACAAACTGGTATTTGACTATACTTTGAGCTATTATACAGGCAAGATAAAGCAGATTTTTTTCCAGATATGCTATAGGAATGGTTTTTTTTTCTTTTTTTTTTCCTTTTTCTTTTGTGCGTGTGTGCATGTTAAATAATAACATGTATCTGCATAAGGCACCACTGGAAAACTTGCAAAAAGGGTAGAACTAAATAGATTTTAAATTGAATTCCATTATAATGCTAAGGAGAACGTGAACAGGTAGATAAGGTAAGATACAAAAATTTCATGCTTGCCGGTCAGTGTCCAACTACTGGAAGATGTTTAGAGGAAAGATTCTCCCTTTAGGCAGACTATTCTTCTGTGTAATTTATTATGCTTTTTCTTAAGAAGTTTCTTTGTTGTGCTAATAAAAAAAAAGATTGTGTGCTGCCTTGGAGATACTGTTATTTGCATCTCTGAAAAGTAAAGAAGCACAAAGGAGCTTGTAGTGTTTTGTTCTTGCTTTGGTCAATGGCAAGGCTTTTCATCAGCTTTTCTTCTCCAAGAGAATCAAGTCTTGGAGCTCCAGTTGGAAGCGCCCATGGCTTGATGAAGTATGATAACTTCAACTTTATAAGTGAAAATAAAAGGTCAGAACTGGAAAACAAATTAAAAAGATAGTGTCAGTGCATATTTAAAACATTAGTAAAAATGCATATGGGAGACCTCACACCTGCCACTAACCCTGATAGGGGTAGATTAGAAATGTTTTCAGAGTCATATCTATGCTTTCATGGAAACTATGGAAATGATAAGGCTGGTCATATTTTAGTTTTATAAATTATTTTATGAGTCCTTGGATTTTATCCAAAGACACATGGAAAAAGAAAAATCAGCAGAAAATTACCATCATTATTAAAGGTCATTTCTTAGTTTCTCTGGATGACATGTGTATTGTGCATGTGCAGTAGCTTTTGTGATTGACTGGAACAGTGATGCCAGCTGCAAAAATAATTTCACTGTTTTCAGAGACTTGATTTTACACTATCAAAATTAATGGAATGTAATTATTCATTTGAAATAGTGTTGAAATGACTGCATAAATCCTGGAATTTAGCAGTATTTTGAATAGGTAGTTTCAGATTTTTGGTTTTGCAGTGCTGTATTTTCAAAAGGATGTAAATCTATCTTGAATTGTTCATTTCAGCTGGAAATAATGCAAAAAATCTAGATGGAAGATATTAAATTATTTCCTTTGATAAGAAAAAATCAGTATTGATTAAAAATAGGTTTTGTTAGAGATAATAAAAAAAAGTGAAAACTCTACTTCAGGAATTTTTTTAGGTGTCTGCAAATATTACAACTTGAAAATGAATTGTACAGTATCTATTCTTTATTATTTTTATATTAATTTTTTCTTTCTTTTAACCAGTCTTCCTCTCTTCATTTCTTTGAGTAAGTGAGAAAAAGCTTATTCTGTTGAATGACATCTTCCAAAGCAGTCACAGATGGCCTTAGAAAGCAAGAGAGTATTCACTGAATGCTGTAAATTTCATCAAAGGATTTGATCTAAGTTACTGGATTTATAAAAGGCCATAAATCCCAACTTACTTCTTAAAGTATTTCATTCTTTGAGCCAAAAGAAAGTGGTTCCAGCCACCACATCGATTGCTAATTTGTTTTGTCTTTCTCATCAGATAGCTTAAATGCTACAGTCCCTTTTCCTGGATCTCAAAGGAAGCATCTGAAAAAAATCACAGGATGTTTATACTGTGCAACTGTTTCTTAATTTTGTAGAAAGTTTTTAATTTGGTGATGCTCAGCTTGAATTTAAACAGTTTACCCAGTAGCCAGTCCAACCCAGTTTCAAACCAGGTATAGCATGTACTGAAAGGGAGGCATATGGTTAATATTTTCTTTAATACTGTATCTAGACTTAGGTAGAAGAATTCCAAATGCTAAATGTTAAAATGTTAAATGTTAAAATTTATAGATCACAAAATTGCCCTGTGCACAGTTATTTCTTTTATGCCATGAACTGTCTACAGGAGTTCTTCCTTTACCCTTTCCCTCTCCTCATTAAAATATGTTACTGTACTTTTCCCTGTTAACAGTAGTGGAAGTAGCCAATGTAATCTCTGGGTCCGTCACAGAGTAATTTATCTGAGCAGCACTGCCTGCTTTCCTCCTTCCTGATAGTTGGAATTGCTTTCACATCAAAATCAAACTAAACTCCATGTCCATTAGGAATTTACAAACCTTGCTGGATTATATTTTGCTCCTCAGTCATGCTAGACATTTGGGGGTAATTAAAGCTTCCAGTTCTACTTTGTCAAGGGGACACAATTCATTTTGTGGGACAGTTTTTGGATGTCTTTTAGACAAGTAAAGGCAAACTTTATGAAGTGGATGTGCTATCATTATGAGAGTTTGTAATGCTCTCAATATATCAGAGACATTGTTTCAGAATAATGAATTACAAAAATAAATATTAAGGAGTGAATTTGGAATGAATATATCTCCATCAAATTCCACAAATGTAATAACTACGCATAATATACAATCTTGATTAAATATATTTTATACACATAGCCAGAAAAAAAAAAATCCCTCTGTGGAGGTGCAAATATGAGCTCCAACATTAATCTAAGTTCCAATTGCATCTCAGTCCGAAGCTATTTTATTGAATTTCATCAGTTGTGGTATTTTCCTTTTACATATTTCTATGCTCACAGACATATTTCCATTAATCATATAGCATGCTAACTGCCTGAAAAGCTAGCCAGGCAGTTATCTTTGAACAAATACAGTCTGGTTTTCAGATTTTGCTTGGGCCAAATATAAAAATGAAAAGAGGCTTCTCTAGAGCCCATTCATGCAATAACTTTCCAAGGCCTGCGTCCTTAAACTAACAGAATAGAAGAATGTGTTGCTGATATTATTAAAATCTGGTACAGGTAATCAGTGGGTTGGAGTTAAAGGGAACAGAGACAGATAAGACAGAGCTGATTCACTGGGAAAATGCAACTTTTAAGAGGAGACAATGCTATAACCAAAATCAGATTTACTTCCCAGCATTCAAAACTGGTTTTGGTTGTAAAGGGTAGAATTCTACAGAATATGAAATTTTAGCTGGCCATTGTTTTTTTTCCAAATGCCTAGTCTTAAAAAGTCTTCACAGGTTTATTTAAAATTTTTAACTTTACCTTCTTGTAGTCATGGCTTATCTGCTAACGTAAGAGTAGGAAGAACAGACTTTGGTTAGTAAGACTAGCTCAGCAACATTCATTTTCAAGGATAAGGAGATAATCCCCTCTCTGTGAGGTGATAAATTAGTTGATAATTCACTGACTGGAAATTCAAGGAATCAAGAATGACTAGTAGGAAAGACTTTTCAGAAGCTAAATGCCACAATCTGTACACACGGAATAGTAGCTATTTTATTTAGTAGTTTATTTTTCTTCATTTAATTTCCTTTCTCTTCTTCTTTTCTAATGCAAGCCCAAGGGATTTTATAACAAAGAGAGGAAACTAACAGAAAAAACAGAGTGTTTGTTTCTGAGAAGTGTTATTCATCTCTTGACACTGATGACATAGAGAGCTGGCATGGTTTAGTCAGCTTCACTGAAAGCAGTTTGTTTTCATGTCTGATTGCTTTTGTATTAATCCCACTTTTCACCCGTGTTCTAACATGTTTTCAAGTCTTTTCTGCAAACACTCAGGAACACCTACATTTTCATGCTCATTATTGACGTAGGGAGGCTGTGGTCACTTTTCCTTTCATGTTTTCTATTCTGATGAGACCATGAAGGTTCTACAGCTTAAGGAACCACATTATTGTGGGGCTGCTGTAATGATGGATGGTGCCTGTGTAGATGCAGCCAAGGCAAAAGCCGACAGTTCAGGATTGGGGCCCTTAAAACACTCTAAAATGTAACTAGTAAATGTTTGACAAGGACAAGTACTTGGATGGGTAGAAAAACAATGGTCTTTCAGTAAAATAACCTGTTCTAAGATCTCTGTATGGTCACAGGAAAGATTCTTCCACTATGGCTTAAGAGTCTGGAATCCATAATGATGGGTTCTTGTCCAAGCTAGTTCTCAGCCAAATTCCGTTATCATTGCAATAGCTTCAACACAGCTGGTGTTCAAACCAGGAGAAACTTGGTGGCTTTTACTAACATTTTCTTCCTGAAGTGTAACTCACATTTTCAACACAAAGCTATATAAGTAAAGCCACATTTATTAGGTCAGTTCCGCAAAGTACCAGGGTTCAGGCCGTCCGGGACATATCATTACTTAAGATTAACTGAAGGACAGGCTTACAGAAATCCCGAGAAAGTCAATTAAACCACCTGTCCTTACTTATTATCAAACACTTCTGCCTCTTCCTCATATTTTATGTTCCATCTTTCTTTGTAGACTTCCTTCTCTCTGTTCTTCTCTCTGCTTTTTTATTTTCTTTTATCTGATACCTAACAAGTGCACTATAAATATATGTTGCCACATGTATTTTCAGTCTTATTTGTGTTTCTGTCACCTTGAACAGTCTGTTTTTTCTGTCTGGTCATGCCATCTTTCTGTCTCTTTAGATTTGCTCGTGGCACCCAGTAATTTTCCCTCCTTCTAATTATTGGCTAGTTTAATAGTTTGACCACACCATACCATTACATGTTTTTCTGTGATAGATACCATATACTGTTTGTCTTCATTAACAGATTTTACAGACTGTTGTAACATACAAATTTCATGACACCTTATACAGAAGAAAGCAGCCTGTTGCAGAACCATTCCCCATAAATACATATTTGAAGGAACCGCTAAAGCCTTCATTCCTTCAGAAAGCCTCTGAATTATGAGAAATCCTTATCAGGGATATCTTGAAAAGGCTCAAAAAGGATCTTCCATGATACAAGCTTCATTCTGTTCCTGCTGCAGACTACATTATCAGAATATTCTTTATAAATTTAAAAATAATTGTCTTGAAACTAGTTTTCCTTTCAGCATCTTTATCACATCTTCCAATAAGCCTGTTAACAAACTGATCATTTTTAAAGAGAATCATTAGGAGGCTGGATGTGTATTTTTAGATACAGAAATAAACCCTGATGTCATACATTTCCAGGACCTCCCCATTGCTTTTCAGCCTTGCACTTACTGCTTTGCACAGAACATCATCTTTCCCTAGACAGATCTTGTTAAGAGAAGATAATCCAATGAAGGATATAAATGTCATGGAATATTGGCTTCATATAAATTAAAATATGCTGGATAAAATCTGAAGATCAACTTCTTTTTTTTTATTATTCTATAAGTGCCTGTATCCCAAGGATTCCATGCATGCTTTTGGGTCTAACCACAATGAAACCAAAAAAATTGTGTGGAGTCAAAACTGCCAACTAACAACAGTTGTTGCTCAAATTGTTTCTCCATTTCATTTCTGACTCACTGTTTTTGTGTTTCTTCACAGTTTTCCACTTGTCCCACAAAGTCACTCGGGTGGTTCCAGAAAGTGCTCTGCTGATTGTCCTCGGTATTTTCCTCGGTGGCATTGTATGGGCAGCAGATCACATTGCCTCCTTCTCCCTGACACCAACTGTATTTTTCTTCTATTTGCTGCCCCCCATTGTTTTGGATGCTGGATATTTTATGCCAAATAGATTGTTCTTTGGAAATCTTGGCTCCATCCTTTTGTATGCTGTCATTGGGACAGTCTGGAATGCTGCCACAACTGGTTTCTCTCTCTATGGTGTCTATCTGACAGGAATAATGGGTAAGTTTGATCTGTGAAGGCACGATTATGAATGCCACTGTATACACTGTTAGATGGGGGATAAGTTACAATTTAACAATTCTTTCCAGCAGAAAAATTAAATTTTAATGGGAGCAGTTTGTAATATCTTTATCAAATTTAAGAATGACCTGAAAAATATTCCCTAAGGAAAGTATAAAACGTACTTGAATCCATGTCTCATATTGTCCTGCTCTAAATGTGTGTACATACACTCTCAGGATAAAGCTCATGATTCTTTCTGCTAATGGACATCTGGAGAAAAATACACACTAAAGGGCTTGTTTGTTTCTGCTGTGATAGAAACCTTGAACGTTACTCTGAAATGGAAGTGTCTTCCTGAAGTCAGCTTTAGTATTATGTGTTATATTTAGTGTTATTTAATAATAAATGTTATTACTGTATTTAATGTTATTATTGATTAAGTGTTATTTATAATAAGTGTTACCCAGTATTAAGTGGCTACTGAGTGGGTATATATGCATGAAGGATCTACACATCTCTTTCCATTTTCTGAGTCTGGAAATTTTAACTGAAGATCTAGAAGTTTTACGGAATGAAGTAGCTGATGTCTTACTAGAAAAAAAGAAAAAAAAGAAGCCATTTTAATGGAAGCAGTCCAAAGGGGCTTGAAAGGGTGGCTGATGCACAATTTCCTAGACCACAAATCCAAAAAATGAGGGTTTCCTACTGCTTGTGCTTTTTCCAGAGGAGCTGTGGGTGCCCCATCCCTGGAAGTGTTCAATGCCAGGTTGAATGAGGCCCTGAGCAACCTGGTCTAGCAGAAGGTGTCCCAGGTAGTGGAACTGGAGGTTGTAAGAAGTCCCTTCCAGCACAAACCATTCTATGATTCTGAGACACACTTTGTATTAGTTACACTGAGATATAAGGGCGCAGAGCTGCTAGAATAGGCACAGAACAACAGTAGCTAATCTCTACAGACTTTCATTTAAGACTCATGTTATGTAATTGCAGATGTTTGTAATATAGACAGCTATGATAGATACATTTTAGTTATTTACCTTATTATAACTCTTATTCTAGATGCAACAATATTTTCTTTAGAAGATACAAAGGTGAAGCTCAGATGCAAAAATCTTTGACTTTTTTAGGTAGATAAGAGGTTTACTGTGCTTTAAGCAATATATTTCATCCACAATATCACATTTATAATTAAAGTCTCGTTTTCAGGAAGAAAATATATGACAGGGATATTGCTACTGCAGATTGGAAAATTATTTCTTTATTTAAATATCCAAGATGCTTGGAACAACTTAAAAAATATGACCAAAAATGTTTTCTTAAAATCCTGTTCTGGGAAATACAATCTATGGTAATTACTAAAAAAATATGTTCCTATAAGTCATTAAAGGGAAAGGATTGATTTTCTTACAACTGTGAAATGAAAAAGTCGACTGTTTTCCAAAAAAGTTTTATTTTAGGTGAAAATTTCACCTAATTTATTCTCCTAAATTATTTCTCTAAATTATTCTCCTCCCAGTCTGTAAACAACTCTTGATTAACTGCAAAAGCTGGATTTGATGGTTACATGTTCTGCTTCATCAGTATGCAAATCTTTTAGTGGTAGTGTATACTAGAACTCAGCTTACAGCTATACAGGGGAATCAGCCCCTACCACAGGTCACAGCTAAAGCTCTCCAAGAGAAATATGGGGATGTTAATAAAGGCAAACAATAAACTGACACATCCGGTGAACTTTAATATTTAGAAAGAGCATTATTGGTGTACTGTGGGGACCTGTCTTTGCCATGAAGACCTACTAGAGTTCTAATTTCAGCTGTGAAAAAGACCAGAGAAGGCTGTCCCTGATTCAAACTATGTCATTCTCCAGCAAAGCTGAGTAGGAGTCTAGAATATCTACATGACACAGACTTACTACTCCACTAAATCTATTGACCTCCAAGAGGTCAACAAGATCTAACCACCACACTTTGTGAGAAACCTTGCTATTGTTACTTGCTGAAGATAGGAGAATGCTGAATTACTAAATTTCTAGAAGAGTTCATAGTACCTTCTGATTGAAATTCTATGGCATATTTTTGTTTCTATCCCACTTTCTACAACTGAAGTGAATAATGCTAAACATAGTATCATTAAAATGTAGAAATGTAAATCCACTACAGACTAAGATGAACTAAAACCAAATTACTTCTAGCTTTGCCATTCAATGGGCCTGTAGTACTGTCCATCAATATAGGAATGCATAATCCAAATTGGATTGCATAGATTTCCTACAAAAATAAACATAAAAACATCTCTTTGCTGGCATTCAATACCCTTGCAGATACTATAATTGCAGAAGGAAAATGGAGAAGGTGATAATGATGACAAAATCCTCCTTTAGAACTAAAATAAAAAGATTAGCACATTAATTGTTAACCATTAGTTATATCAGTCTGCTTCCACAGAGTAGGAGGAATTATGTAATACTAGGTCTTCCAGGCTGATTGCAGTGAACTGTTCACCATCTGCTAGAGAACTAACACTTGCAGTATTGTGGTTGTGACTAATGCTTAAAATAGTTTTTCCTGTACAATCTAGGTCATAGCTGCAACATACTGAGTATGTCTAAAAGTCTTATATTGGGCCCAGTGAACTTATCTTGGTCAGGTGTCACTGATGAGCTGGAGGCAGCCATGGTCCTGTACCAATGGAAAATAACTGCTGTTATTACTCTAAATGAAAGTGGTTTAGAAACTCCAGGCCTCTTGACCGTGCTTTGTAAGAATTCCAGATGTGTCCTAATCTCCCCATAAATATTTGCTTACTAGCTTTGCAAGTCTTCAAAGAATGTACCAATGATTATAATTGGTAACACATAAAAAAGATAAGCAATCTCAGTGAGCCAATTTATTTTCAAACCTTGAGTTCTTTTATACCCTGATATCTGATAGTTATTGTCATTGGGCTTGTTCCTTCCTTAGGCCGGCCTGAGAAGGACAGCATTTGGTGGAACCATTGCTTAGATTTAGGTTCAAGGCTGTTCTCAGAATTTTTGGCACAGACTTAAGGTCACTGTCTCAACCCCACTTGCATGCTAAAAATGATAGGCTCAGTCCTTGTTGTCAGCCGGATATGCTCAAGTGTGAACAAGGTTATTTATCTTCTTGAAAACATAAGTTAGTTGTACATCTGTGCAAGCTATGAATTTCTGTTCTCAGGGCCATACCAAGATGCCTACAAACTATATGGAAACCTTGTAGATATTCTGATTGGCAGATAGCAGCTAAGAGAATATATACATCTGCAGTTCCAGTAGAGTATTGGGCATTGTCACATATAACAGCATGTTGTCTACTCATCTCTCTGACTGCCCATATAAGTGTCCTTTTCTTGAGTAAATAAACCTGTGCCATTTTGTATTAAAAATATTTGAAATCTGGTTTCTGTTTCAATTACATTCTAAGCACAAACAATTTTGAATTTGAAAAATTCCCTTTCAGAGTTCTTTTCAGAGGGGTGGCCATGTTGTTCTGGAGGCACAACATGTTGCACACACATGTTGTACCTTACAGGCACATCTGCTGTTGTGGCTACGGCTACTGACTGTCGTTGCCTGACTCATGCTTCAAAACTATTTAATTAGATGAATTTGTTCTTTACCTGTAGAAATCATGCCTGATAATTTTGGGCATGAGCCTCTGGAGTTTTAATGAATGCATTCTCAACCTGTTCCTTCTTTGCTATTCCCCATACAATTTTTGGCACCATCACTTCTTAATGAATCTTGCTTCCTCGTCCATCCATTAATGAACACAAAGGGAATTTTACTATTCAGAAATCTTATCCCCAGAAAAAATGACTGGGTTACAACTCTTCATTTCATGAAGAGGGTAGATTTTGCAAGGTATTCAAGAAGCTGAGCAAAGCGACTTTTGTGGCTCTGCCTTTTCTGCTACTTTTAAAATGACAGCGAATGCTTGTCTTGGTCTGTTTGCATAACAGAACAAAATAACCTTAATAACTAAAACACAGCTAAAAAAAATACTGGGTTGCACTGTCAACAGAAATTTGTAGTTTCAAAACTTTTGAAATCATTGCCAAAATTCCTAAGGGGCTACACAAACACAACACAAATGTGTTGAGGTACATTTTGGTCCTTCATCTATTTTTTTGGTTCACTTGCAGATAATTTAACAGCCTCATGAATTCTAATTTGGGAACAAGTGGCTTAACCACACCTATCAGCGAGTAAAGTGGCCACAGTTGATGTTCAGCTGTACGGAGTACAGTTAAACACCACTGAGTGTTGACCAAAAGTCAAATTTGACCTGTGACATGAAATATTTTGGAACATCTATTTCAGAAGTGCTGGTATGGCTCTCTTAACATCTTGTGAGTTCTCAGTTATTCTGGGATAATTTAGTCAAGTTAGACAATAATTTAGTCAAGTTAGACAAAGTCAAGTTAGATGCCACACACAAATAGAAAGCCAGTTTAGATCTGGAACTGTCTTGCCACAAAGACAGACCAGTACCACTCTCAGAAACAACTTTGATCCACATGGGCCAATGCTGAATCCAGCAAAACTTGTAGGATACAACACGACTCAGTGCAGAACTTTTTAAGTAGTCACTGTAACATGCTTTCCAGTTGATACCTTGGCATCTCTGTTTTCCAGTATTTGGCATTATCTGTAATATCCCAGCCTGTCATTGCTATTGATTATACAGAGATGATTCTGCTTATAATTTGTTTGCTTTGTTTTTGAAGGTGAAATGAAATCTGGGCTACTGGAGTTCCTCCTCTTTGGCAGCTTAATTGCTGCCGTGGATCCTGTAGCTGTTCTGGCAGTGTTTGAAGAAGTCCACGTCAATGAAGTTTTATTCATCATTGTTTTTGGAGAATCACTTCTGAATGATGCTGTAACTGTGGTAAGTAAATTATATATCCCAAAGCCAACCCAATTCAAGGGGATTTCTTCTGAAGTGTGTTTGCCCCATTTAAGAAACACTGTACTCTCTGTGTGTATCTACTCATGGGCTATTTTGGTGCAGCTCATGGTGTTTGTTGTCTTGCTTACAAACACTAGATGTTTGAGCATGACAGCTATTTGAGCTGGTAAGTGACATAAAACACACAATCCTGGGTTGGACACTTCAAATGAAGTTTCAGGGGCGCATGTTCTATTTGACTTTGCTCTTTCAGTAGGGCTTTCATGACTTAATGAAATTATTTCTAGGGATTTTAAGCCTTCCTTTCCTGTTGTTTTTTAATGCACATACATTTTTCTTAATATTTGTGTTATGCCCATAATGTTTATATTTATATGCATACCTCAGCCAGTGAGAGAGACAATATTCTTCAAAGTGTTTATGCCTGCTCCCTCAGTTTTACTTTGATCAGATTTTTATCAAGCAGATATATAACAAAGAGCCAATTTGAAAAAAAAAAGTGTCACATTTTAGAAAGTTTCTGTTTGGGTTTTTTTTTTGCCACTATTTTTTAAATTTAGAAAGTCTATTAAAGACTTAAAAATATCAGTAGAAATCTGGGATTCTTTTATTTTGGTTGAAACACCTTTTATTTTCACACATTTTTTTTTCCCCAGAATAAAATTGTCAATAGGTTTGTAACGCAGTGTTAGTGGTCAGGGATCCGGAAGTCCTAAGGCAGAAAGATGCTATGCAACCAAGTTGTTGTGCAGCTTCAGTTCACTTTTGGATCATTTACTATTCCTGCACCTGCCTGTCTGCAAGGAATGGTAAGACAGGTTCACGAGGCTCAGTGATTTAACTTTTTGCAGCACTCCCAAGGTCATTGGCAGCAGCCTATCTGTTCACATAAATTTGAAAATGACAGTGTGGCTTCCAGAGAAACTTAACTGCCCTTGGATATCAGTAGCATTAGTACTTCTGGGGTATTGCCAGAAACAAATATTGAAATAAACCTCTGATGAACACAAGTATCAACATTACTGGCTTTCAGGAGGAAAGGAGTTTTTGTTACTGTGAAATGAACACAGTCGACAAATAAAAACAAGTCCGATTGTTCACTGATGAAAAAACAGAAGAGCAAGTATGATCCAGAGCTAGAAAGCACAGCCTATGAGTAAGTTTGAAACAGTGGAGTTACTACCTTGAAAAAGGAAAGACGGGAAGACAGAAGAAAGTGGATGGTATAGCATTCTTTAAACATAAATATGTAAAAGACTACTGCTAAAAAAAGAAAAAAAAGTAACTTGTACACCATGACTGAGTGAATATGATAAGAATGATCAAGTTTAGCTGGAACAAGGAAAGCCACAGTAAAGTCCTCCTTCACCACTGGAGGAACTAAGAGCAAATTAAATTGGCATGTCTCAAAAATTATGCTCATATAAACCTCCTTAGGAACAGGTATGGATAAGGTGGATTCTTTACTTTCAGCTAAACTACTGTTAGTGAATTAAAAGTTTTAGCAGAATTATTATATTCTTTTTTATATTCAACTGATACATGTTCAACATACTTCAGTTTAGTGTCTTATTATTAGCATCTTATTATTGTCTTATTAAATATCTTATTTATCTTATACATGTGACTAAATGAATCTTTCAAATACCTGGAGTTTACAGCGAGCATTGCTTTAGAAAACACATATATATAGCAATGCTTTTTATACGTAGGGGACATATTGAAGTGAGAAGTGTAATGTTGTGAGGTTTTCTTTGTTTGTTTGGGTTTTCTTTTTTGTTTGTTTCTTCTTGGCACACTGTATTTCTTTTATTTTGAGAAAATACAAAATTCTTCCTCCAGACAGAATTTCCATCAGTCAAACACAATTTCAGACTTTATAATGTTGAGGCCCCTAAGGAGATTATTTTAATGGGCTCAATTCAGGAGCAATTATTAAATTAGTCTACTTTTCTTTCCAGGTGCTGTACAATGTGTTTGACTCTTTTGTTGCGATGGGTGCAGAGAATGTGACAGGGATTGACTGTCTCAAAGGCATAGGTGCGTAGAAGTGAATTCTGTATCACTCAATTGGTGTACATATGCACTACTTTAAACAAAATATTATTATTATGCTATTTGCAACAGTTATTTTTCAGCCCTTTCCATTATTACTTATATTCATACACTCGCATGGCATAGGCAAATGCCTTAAGAAAACAAATCAATAAATATTCCTGAATATTTGGGAAACCTTAATCAGATCTGTTTTCTCTTGAGGAGACTCAGCAGATGTGGAGTTCATTTGTTGAGACCACCAAACCTGACAGCTATATATCTTTTCTTTGCATTTAATATCATTTCCTTAATTTCAGCCTAAGCTCCCCCTGCATTCCAGGAAAGCTGAGATTGCGTACAGGCATTGCCACTCCTTATCACTGATCAGCATCATGTTTGCCAGTAACAATCAAAAAATTTTGCCTGAAAATTTAGTCACTATTTCCCATTCAAAGCATTGCATGAAACTAAATTATCTTATGAATAAATATTTTAATAGTGACTTTGCCACTTAATTTCTACTGTTTAAGCTGTGTTCGGTGTTTTGTTTTTCAGTGTCATTCTTTGTGGTGAGCCTCGGTGGGACACTGGTTGGCATTTTCTTTGCATTCCTACTCTCATTGGTCAGTCGTTTCACCAAGCACGTGAGGATCATTGAACCTGGATTTGTGTTTATAATTTCCTACCTATCCTACCTCACAGCAGAGATGCTTTCTCTTTCTGCCATCTTAGCGTAAGTCTCTTTTTAGTACTGCCTATACAGAGGATGAGAATGGAATATGGTTTTTAAAAACATTGAAAGGAAAACCTAAATTATATGAGACAACTATTGAATACAACACTCATTAAGTTTATGCTGGATAATACTATGTTCACACTGCACAAGATTATAGTTTGCAAATACTGTCATTCAGCCTTGAAAAGGAATGCAAGTTTCCCAATATCTGCTGGGCAATGGAAGAATTCTTTTGCAAAATACAGACATGACTCTTTCCTCTCTGTTATTAATAATACTTCAAACTTAACATTTGTCCACTTGTACTGACATCTTTCCGTATAATTTGAAACTAAAGCAATATTTTTCTAAGGCACTGTGTGAATGTCACTATTCTCTATTCTCTCTGTCTTGGCTGGCCATGAAGGTTTGCCTAAATGTTGCCTGTTTTGGCTTGAATGCCTCTGTGGTCTTTCTTCTCTTAGTATCCATTGATTCCTGGCATACTTTTCTTCTCAGTTTTGCTTGTCGTGTTTGTAGATGATACAGTAAGTGTATTCAAGGTCTGAAAATCTTTCTGCAAACAGAGCATTAGTTTAAGATTATGTCTAACGTAAACAAGTTTTAAAACAAGGTTTGCATTGAAAGCAGTATAGTAACCTAAAGAGAATTACAATTTGTTATGTTCTAATGAAGTGCTGTCTTCAGGCCACTTGAGGTCACATCAGCATGTATGCTTGAGATACGCTTTTCACCTAGGGTAGACTCCACAAGTGTAAATGAGTGTATCTTTTCTTAGGAATTAATGGCAGGTTTTTATCACTATGTGACAGACAGATGGAAATAATATTAAATGTTGCAACAGATATTTTCTTTTGCTTCTTTTCCTAGGATAACCTTCTGTGGCATTTGCTGTCAGAAATATGTCAAGGCTAACATATCTGAACAGTCTTCTACAACTGTAAGATACACTATGAAAATGTTGGCCAGTGGAGCAGAAACTATTATCTTCATGTTCCTGGGTATTTCAGCTGTGGATCCACGTATATGGACTTGGAATACAGCTTTTATTCTGTTGACTCTAGTCTTCATCTCAGTATACAGAGTTATTGGTAAGGGGGTGACCTTCCTGTTCTTGCATTGTACTGCTGATGCAATCACATATTCTTTAGCCCTCTTCCCAGAAAATATTTGGAGTTCTAGGTTTGTTCCTTTTAAAACATTTAATTTGTTTTAGTTGAATTTATTGTGGGGTTTGGGTTAGAGTAGTAGAGTAAGCTCTACAGTAAGTTCCATCATATCATGAAAATATAGCAGGATTTAATTTTTGATGCTGTGTGAGGGTATATGAGAAGCCCAGCAATTAACACGAGGGATTCAGTGGCTAACCTTTGTTGACCCAGCAAATGGTATTGGCAAAATCTCCCAGTAAAATGGACTTTGTTCTTTAACTTGCAGCCTAACAAAAGATGTGACTCTTGTCAGCCATATCTTTCCTTCAGCTCTTTAATTTTGGCACTAAAGAGATTGTTTTAAGCTAACGTTATGGTTGACTTCAGGTTTTAGGCACACAGTGATATCAGACCATACATAATTACACTACAGTTTTCTGGCTTAAGAAATAATTCTCAGGGACTGAAGAAAAACTGAGTAAATAAGGCTGGGGCAGGTAGGGATTACCTACTGTCAATTTACTGCATTTATGTAAGTTTGCGAACATTTCAAAATACCAACGATGATTTGCCCAGCTACATAGTTCTGCTGTAGTAGAATGAAGTACTTGTAGAGAGTAACACACATGGCAATTTGGTGTATGTACTTACCCCTGGGAATAAGTTAAACTAGCATATTTGCCTGTTTGTCTTGACTTAAATTCAAATGACAGGTCACACATCTATCTAGCTGGCAGTTTTCCTAGATTCCATGTTCTTATTCTGGTCTAGAAGCTCCTGAGTGGAATGAAGTGCCTAGCTCCTTGCCCTCCTTTTCTAAATAGTCTGCAAGCATTGCTCATTTAGCTGCCTCTCAATAACTGTTAATGTGCCTCAGGTGTTTAAAATAGTTTTCCGTGTCTTGTCTTTGACACTTTTTGTATTCCTCGAATGAGTGGTTAACAATCCTGTAATAGATGTGATGATAAGTAAATAGTAAATATTCGTTGATAAAAATAAGCACCCACTAAAGTAACTGATCACAGACATTGACAAATTACTAAATACCTGCCGATATTGTGCAATTATTGACATAATTGCAGTTCTCGTTCCCTGGAGGAGTCAGATTGGTAGCATTTCCAAGGTCCGCTCCTCCGGTGGCCCTTCTTACAGTGACAAGACACTTCTCTTGGCACAGATTCAAAGTTCTCTAAAAAAAGAAGAATCTGTTCTGCACAGGTTAACCACTCTTGCCTGCTGCAGTGGGACACACACAGGAGTGGTGAAGTTTTCCCTCTGTGTGGTGGGAGTTCTAGGATACGTTGAGACAGCTAGAGTCTTAGATCTTCCACAGCAGGCAGTATCTCACCTGTAAGTCTGAAGACAGTGTTAACATAGTTAAACAACCCTTCATAAGACAATGACTTAAACGTCATTTTCAGTGATTTGCAAAGGGTACCACACTTATTCTCTAAATCAGTGCTGTTTTAACCCATTTCTGTTAACTGACCCTGTGCACTGTAACACCGGTTACAGTGCTAGAAAAAATCTGTTCTTTCTTAATGAATTTCCAAGGTCAGCACATGGCAGAACTTTCCCTGGAGTGCCTATGCTAGAGGGCAGCACTCTCAGAAGAGCTGCTGGCTCATGGAAGCAGCTTCACCTAATTCCTTTGGCTCCATGTAGAGAGAAGGCACCAAGTGGGCAACACATTGATAAGAGGGGGAAGTAGATGCTGTAGATTGTTATAAAGGCAGTCTGGTGGCACCATTTCTCTTACACACAGCTGGGATACTGACATTCCTTAAGGGCATTTCTAGACATACTGGCATTTGTTTGTTACAGGTGTTGTTATACAGACGTGGATTCTTAACCGCTACAGAACTGTCCAGCTGGAGATAATAGACCAGGTGGTGATGTCCTATGGGGGACTACGAGGAGCAGTTGCTTTTGCTCTTGTTGCACTTCTGGATGAGGTTAAAGTGGAAGACAAAAACCTCTTTGTCAGCACAACTATCATTGTTGTGTTTTTTACTGTTATATTCCAGGTAACTCAACTTCTTAAGCATGCTTCTTGCAAGGAGAAGGAGTCCCCCAAAAGTACTGAATGCTTAAAGCAGTTCTTAGCTGAAGGTTGCATATTGTTTCACTGAACCAAAAGCATAATTGAATTTGTAATTTTAGTAACAAAGATCCTATTTTATGTTTTCATGTGGGACCACATGGGGCAAAACACAATTTCCTCTGTGCTAAAAATTGTTCAGCCATAGTTGCTTGGTATTAATAGTGCCAAGTTAATATCTGATTAAACATCCTTCACCTCATGTGAATAAGTATAGGGAACAGTGCTTTTAATGGGCAGATACAGTCAGTAAGCTGATCTATCTGAGCCTCAGTCCTTGTTTTAAAATATTGCAGCAAGCCATGGGACAAGAAAGTATTTAACATCCAAACAAAACAGCACTTTCTGGATGAAAAAACCAGTAATTTAAATGAAAATATGTCAATAGATAGCAGCTTGCAATATTTTCTGAAGTGTATTACAGAAAGTTTATTTGTGTTCACAAACTCCTGATTTGTGCAGAAAATACCACATTCAGTGGCACAGGAAACACTTCTACTCTTCCACTATCATATTTTCCCTGTAGATGATAGATTGTTCCACTGTTGTCTTTTTAAACTTTTGTAATAGGAACTGAGGGTATTGCATTATTTTATCTTCTAGAAGGAACAGAAATCAACTGAGAAAGTATAAGAACCACCAAAGAACACACAAATGTGCTTTATTTCTTTACCCAGCTGGAGGAAAGTCTAAGAGGACTTCCAAGTATTTATTGTCATGTTTCAATCCTTAGGGCCTGACTATCAAACCTTTGGTACAGTGGCTGAAAGTGAAGAAAACTGAACACAGAGAACCAAAACTGAATGAGAAACTTCATGGCAGAGTAAGATATTTTTAAAAAACCCTCATGGTATCTTTCAGATTTTTACAGAGCACCTTAAGAGAAAACAAAATTGTTAGTGAAAATGTCTTTTATTGTAAGGGAGTGGGCTATCAAATTTCAAGAGCAAAATCCTCAAACATTTCAAAAGTTATTTTCAGTTGCTGTTTCTCTTTGGTTTGAGTCCTGTGAGAGGATATTCATATGAAATTTCTTTCACTCGGTCTTTCACTTGAGAATTCAATGGGTCTGAGAGTACTGGGGAAACAGCACAGACCGAGTATGCTTCATCTAAAAGAGGAGAATGATTGATGATTGCTAGGGCAAAGTATGTCCAAATAAATTTATTTTTCCTTCTCAAAACCTGTTAATTTCTGGAAAAGGTATGAAAGCAGACTTTGTAGCTTGCATATTACATAGAAAGATAGTCTGCTGTCCTGTACAGAATAATTATATACTGAAATTCCAGATTAATGGCAACAGTTTTAATTCAGTGTGAATGGTGTATGTCCCTGGATTTTTTTACCTTTTTAGAATATTTTGAAACACAAACTCTTCCAATTCACTTTCATACCACAATATAAAGTTTTCATTCAGTAAAAAAACCATAACCTTTTAATATAAATACAGGTTAAATGATGGAAGACTATAAGATATCACAGAATCATCAAGGTTGAAAGAGATCTTCAAGAACATCCTGTCCAACTGTCAACTCATCACCACCATAACCACTCCTAAATCATATCTCCAGGTGCCACATCCAGACAGCTCTTGAACACTTCCAGAGACAGTGACTCCACCACCTCCCTGGGCAAATTATTCCAGTGCTTATCACTCTTTCAGTGAGAACTTTTTTTTTCTGAAATCTAATCTGAAGTTCTCCTGTCACAACTGAGGGCCATTTCCTCTTGTTCTTTCACTTGAGACACAGCAGAAGCAGCCAACACCCTCTTCACTACACCCTCCTTCCAGGCAGTTGTAGAGGGTGATAAGGTCTCCCCTGAGCCTCCTTTTCTCCAGGATTAACAACCTCAGCTCCCCCAGCCACTCCTCACAAGATTTGTGCTCCAGACTCTTCCCCAGCTTTGTTGCCTTTCTCTGGACACTCCAGCACCTCAATGTCTTTCCTGAAGTGAGGGGCCCAGAACTGGACACAGGACTTGAGATACAGCCTCACCCAAAAGTGCCAAATATCAGCTGTGGTGTTCCAAACCTAGCACTGGTGTATTCTGCAGTAATCATTCCAATGTTCAGAGTGAAATGTTAATAACCATACACAGAAAAAGACTAAATTGTACCTGCAGCTGCCTTGATTTGAATCAAGAGTCACAAGCCTCCAGATTTCTATCAGCCATCCAATATACTCAGTATGAAATTTTGCCCTAGATATTAAATAATGGTGCCTACTTCTACTCTGAGGGGAGTAAGAGCTCCTGAAACATCTAAAAAGAATCACTGGGGAAACGGTTCAAGTGAAATAATCACCTACACTAATAGTGGCAGGTGTACTTCATAGGGCAGAAATGGAGATGGCAAAATAAGTCCATAAAAGTTTTAAAATTGAAGGTTAAAAGCGGCGTTTAAGTACCTTCTCTTTGAGACCCTTGTAACCCAAGAATACTTAGTGGATTTATAAAGAACTAGTTAGAAAGTTCAGGACCTTTGAAGAAAAGCTTATAGAAGTTAGTATTTCTGTAAATGGGATTTTTTTTTAACAGTCATAAAATTGTTCTACATAGTTACCTGGTCTAACTTGAAATAAATTGAGCTATTTTCTAATTATGTTTTTTTTTATTTCTGTAAAGATATTAATTCCGCTCTCACTTTCCTAGGCCTTTGATCACATTCTTTCTGCTATAGAAGACATTTCTGGACAAATAGGCCATCATTATCTGAGAGACAAGTAAGTAGCAACCAATTTAGAATCTTGAAATACTGCTAGGAAATATTATCTGTACATTGTAACTTTTTAAGGCCGTGAGTCTAGGGAAAGCAAGGATACTAATGGATTTTGAATGAGACCATCCTGAGCCTGCCTTTTGGACTCTATGTACATGAAAGTGCTGCTTTCATACAGAAGTGGCAACCCCTAGCATCCTCACTGACAGGTTCAAGTGTGACAGCCTGAATTAAAGCCTGCTGGTCAGATGTTCTGGCCAGAGAAGACGAATAGTTATCAATTATGTGAATAATATTTAACACAAAATGGTTTAAGCAATCTGAATCAAAAGCTGTAAACTCAAAATGGCCATTGGGTGAGATGGATAGAGTAATTCTGAGCAATAGTCTCCAAAACTGCCTCATGCCCTTTAGATGAAGTGTTGAGGAAGTCAGAAGAAAATACAACAGCCTTTAATCTTTCGGACCCTAAACATGACACTACTACCAGACAGTCTTGGAAGGATAAATCATTGAAAATACACATGGCTACTATCCCCAGGGCAGAGTACATCAGTGGCATAAATAAGGCCCTCTGGTAGAACTCCTGGAAGGGCACTGTTATTCTGAACTGATTTTCTGGTCTGGCTGTCCTACAATACACCTGGGGAAAAGCAGATTACTTTCCCAACAAGGGAAGAAAATTAAACATAATCAGAAGTGGAAAAATAAGATAGCATGATCTCCCAAAATATAAAATGTGTTACTGACTCTGAAATGGGGTATTGTAATCATAGCTCTCTTGTAGTTGTGTTGGGTAAGTGAACTGATTAAATGTTTTGTGACAGCTGCATAAGTCTGTAGCAGGCTTTTCCTTGACTTCCTTTACATGCTAATTGAAAAGCTTCAAGACACAAATCCCTCACATTCTGCTGTTCAGCCTTTTTTTTCAAAGTGTTTAGCTCAAAAAATATAATTTATGCTAAATTAAAAATGCTTTGGAACTAAAATTGCTTTTTGCCATTAACACAGTTTGTTTAAATTATCAGGTGGTCCAATTTTGATAGGAAATTCCTCAGAAAAATACTGATGAGAAGGTCTGCTCAAAAATCAAGAGACCAAATCCTTAATGTTTTCCATGAGCTCAACTTGAAGGATGCAATTAGCTATGTGGCTGAGGTACTTATGAACACTTGTTGACATATTATAGCATCATTTGGAATTTGATTTTTTAAAATTTATACTGTAACCTACAGTTGATATATTGCAGGAGATGCCTAAAGGAAAACTATTTCCATCTCTGCTCTGCTTTTTATTTCTTTTAAATGTGTTTTGAGTGTTGGTATTGCCAGTTTGAGAAGTTGTAGTTCTTACTGTTTTGCCTGATTTCCAAATATTGGTATATTGTACTTACTTCAGTGTACAATTCTATTGCACTTTACTGAATATCTTTGTTTCTATACTTATTACACGAAAAAAAAACCCCTGTAATTCTGGAGGGATGCTGTCATTCTAAATGTGTAAACAGGGTCTGGCTCCTGCAGGATAGTGGTTCTATGTGATGACAAAGCTGATTTGAAGAAGCTCACTTCCAAATGATGAAAAAATGATGTGCATATGTGGCCAAAGTATGGGACTGCTAATCTCAATCTGCCAGATCATTGTAACATGCACAAAAAAAAAAAAAAAAAAAAAAGTTAACTTAAATTCAATGGAAACACAACCCCCACGGTTCAATAATAAGGGTTAAATATACTACAAATATCAATTGATATCAAAGAATTGTGAAGTTAGGGAAACTTTAAACTTGCAACAGGAGAAATTTTTAAAGGAGATTTGAAGAAGGTTTTTGACCTTCAGCAGGAGTACTGCAGAAGTATTGGCTGACTGTGTAAGAATTCCTAATCTTCAGCATGAAACTAGTCACCTTAGTTCAAACAGCTGTGAGTGTGCAGTATTGATACAGGATAGTTTTAAATGAAATATTTTTAAAAGTGGTCTTTAAAATTAAGATCTATCCATGCCCATATTCTCCAATTGAATTAATTTTCACAGTTAGGTGATATATCAGTTAATTTCTTTAATTTAAATAAAAACTATTACTATGATTGATACTACTGCTACTAAGCTGTTTGTTTGTTTGTTTGTTTGTTTTTAAATGAGTTACAGCCAGGCAGTCTTCTTCCAATGAAACATATAATTTTGGAGATTGAATTCAGAAAACAAGATGAAATTCAAAAATTATGTCAGTATGAAAGATGGAGAATAGTTCACAAGATGAGCAAATTCTTCCTTTTGAGATATTGTAAATTATCCATCTGGTTTTTAGACCATCTGAGCTTAAGAACTAATTTTCTTTCTTGTGATAATTTCTGGGTCACACCTCAGAGGAAGAAAGTTGGATAATGACTTTGAGATGGATGACCATGAAACTCATGTTCAGATTAATTGCTGAATCTATTCAGTAGATTCGTTACAGTGTTTCTTCTCTTTAACAGATGCAAAAGGCTTTATAGACCACTAACACATGCAGATTTAGGACCAGAATTTTTTATCCAATAATTTCTTTGATCCCATATAGTAAAGACACATTACTAAAAGTTAGATTAATTAATTTTTAGAAGACGAAACACAAGGGAACTGCTTTTTGTTACTTTAGTCCAACTGCTATTTGTCTATATTGTTTCTTGCAGATAAATTCTATTTGGCAAATGTCTACTGATCTGATTATAATAGATAAAGAAATTGAAAGTTCTCCAAGTTCTACAGAAGTTTTGCAACATATTTTCTCCCAGCAGAAATTAATTATGAGTTGTGAATCCTAAAGCCATTTCACCTTTTTCACCTTTAATATTTGCTTCAAAGATACACTGTTTTAACAACTTTTTCTTCACTTTTCAAATATATCTTTGAACTAAATATCTATGAATTACAAGCTGACATTGTAAACAAAGCCATTTCTTCCAGGACAAAGTAAGACTTGCCTCCCCCAGCTACTCACTCTCTTCTTACTTGCAAGAAACTGAGGAGTTTAAAAATATTTTTATATCTTTTTCTTTGTTCAACTGTGCTGCTGTGCTGCATCTATACAATAAATAAGAGTTCAGAGAGTTCAGTCTCAATCTAAGTAAATTCCTTACAGTTGAGAGGCAAGAACCTAAACCAAGAAAAATGAAAATAATCCAGAGCAATTGAAGGGAAGTGACTTAAAATGCTCACGGCTCATAACTTGCTCTGTCTAAAATGCTTTCACTGACGATATGGTATGATATATGCATGAAACATTAAACTTGATTTGAAAAGAAAGATTAACTTAAGAAAATGGATGGGATGATGTTCTCCCAGAATTCAATTTTATTAACCTCAAGTTTTCTGCCTGCAGAGGCCAGAGTCTATTTCTTAATGTCATTGGTAACCCATATACTGTGATATGTATGTGGGCTATCACTGCAAAAGAAAGTATTTATTTGGTTTGCTCCATGTATATGAAAATGTAAAGGGAACACAGTAAAGTTAAAATTGGAGAAATGTAGATAAAATCTCTGTTCTGCAAGGGAGATTATTTTTCTTTATTATTACTGTTTAAAATCTAGAGACCTGCAATATGATTTCTCTCTGTTGTGATTCAAAACCATAGATGGTTTCAGCCTGTGTGACCACAATGTCACTCAACAGATACCTCTGAGCTAACCAAGAGATTACTTAAGGTGTGAGGAAAAGTGCAAAGACATAAAACTGAGCTTTTCCACCAGTTCACTTTCGTGACACTAGTTTTAAAACTGAAAAAAAATCTCATCTCTTGAATATCTCATCTTGTCATGCTATAACCTCTTTCTTAATAGTCTTGTAGACTTCAATCACCACTTAATATTTGCTGCTTCCAGTCTGGTAGAGAACAGAAAACTTAGTGTTGTGTCTTTGAAAATGCTACTAATACTGTGGTGGTGTTGATAGATGAACATCTGTATCTATATCCCTATGCTCTTGGCATGAAACATTGTACAAAGTAAAACTGCAAAGCTATTGAGACACATGAAATCATTCACCCCTTCAAAATCAATTCCTAAGAGTGGAATAGATTTTTTCATTGCTTTGTTTGTTGGGATAATGCCACCCAACCTAAAGAAACCATAAAACCAAAAAATGGTTTTTATTTGTTACCTAGATACAACTCCTCCATGCTTCTTGTTTCATTTGCATAAATACAGTCTCACAAATTATCTGTATTCTGATATACATTTTTTACAATTTTTTACAGCTGTAATATGTCTTGTTTCTTTCCATGACCAGGGAGAACGTAGAGGTTCGCTGGCATTTATACGTTCTCCAAGTACAGACAACATGGTAAATGTGGATTTCAGCACTCCACTCCCAAGCACTGTGGAAAGTTCTGTCTCTTACTTATTGTAAGTAATGTGGGCTGACAGGGTGGTATATGAAAGGAAATTGAAACACTGCAAAAAAATTGAAAAATGCAAATTACAGGGGCTTCACTCACTACTTTTTTGAACTTTAATTAATATTTTCTCCCACAGAAAATGGGTATATATGGATTTATAATGTATTTTGCACACAGTTTTTTTTTAGTAAAGACTGGTAAGATGAAGCAGACATCCACATTAGAGTGGTTTCATTTGCCTTTGGTTCACCAACTGTTACATACAGGGCTAGATGTTATTTCTGTGTTTGTTCCAGAAAAAGTAAGGAGAGAAGTGAGGAAAAAAGTTGCCGCTTCCTTAATTTTTTGATGAATCTGTCATTGAACAGACCATGTGTCATGTAAACTGTGAAATTAATTAATGCTACGGCCCCCTGAAAGACAGAAACCAGTGATCTTTTCACATTTCCCATTAGCCATTTATTCACTCATTGTCATTTAGCCAGTTCTTACTCTTCCTTTTTATTTTTTTTAAACTTCATCTTGTTTTCTCCTTTTCATTCCTCGTCTTCCTGTTTTTTCTTCCTCTTCAGTAATCGCTTATTTTAAAAACTGCTGTTTGGGTTTTTCTTCAGGAGAGAAAAGTCTGGACCGGTTTGCCTTGACATGCAAGCTTTAGAGCAGAGGAGGAAAAGTATCCGGGACACAGAAGATACCCTCGCTCATCACACCCTACAACAGTACCTGTATAAACCCAGGCAGGAGGTGAGAGCAAGAGGCTAGCATTAGACTGTTTTCCAGTCTAAAACTAAGAAGAAATAGGAACCAAAACTTGTGAATGAAATTCAGAAGGAGAGAATCCACTGCAAAATCCACACCCTTGAGGAAGATAGGCTCTTTGTGTGATTTCTCATTTAAAAACATAGCTTTTTAAAAGAACTAGTGCCTTTGAAATCACTGGGGCCAGTGGAATGCAGAACTGTGTCCAGAAAAGGTTCTGATCAGGATTAAATGAAGTGTATCAACTGAAATGATTCAGACAGTTATAGGGAGATGCTTACTTTAAATGACAGTCCACTCTTACACACTTAAAATTCCTGGACTTGTTTCATGAAGAAAAAAAGAAAAATGGGAGTTTCATTAATGCCTTCAGATTAGTCTTTAGTTCATTCTTTCTTATGGAGTTGTTTACATTTTCGTGACACTGATTGAATACATTGATTCAGGGCTTTCATCTGTATTTCTAAATAAATGAATATTGTCTTCCCTTCCTGGCCAGCACAAACACCTGTACAGTCGACATGAGATCATGCACAGTGAAGATGACAAACAAGACAAGGAAATTTTCCATAGGACAATGAGGAAGCGCTTAGAATCTTTCAAGAGTACCAAACTAGGAATAAACCATTCCAAGAAGTTCAATAAAATCCACAAACGAGACCGAGGCCAAAAAAGGGTAAAAATACTTTCACAAGGACCCAGATGTAGCCACCTATTATAGCAACTAATGGGTAGGATAGGGAGGGCTCAGAAGAGTCCTGTGTTCTGCATTTATCTCTGTCCTGTTGAACTTCATGAATTTAGAGGATCTAAGCAAGAAGAGATTAAACTAGGAGATAACTCAAGGGGCTTCTTCTCACATTCTGCACTTCTCTATGCTTTGGGACTCTTCTTCTGGGTGAGAGATTTCTGACTACTTGAAAAACGACTGACCCTGAACCATGCTACTACACTGTGGGGAGATTTTGCAGGATAAAAAATGTGGGGAGAGATAGCAGGATAGCTCTATAGCATGGTTCATTCAGCCAAATTTGTGTGAAACTAATGAGAGGGAACACACAGCATAAAAAGAGCCAAAGTTTCTTTTTTTTACCCTGTCTGTACACACTTCAAGTGTAGATGGGAAATTAGTGGCATCCATATTGAGTTTCAAACAGAGATTACAACGGATTTCAGGGTTATTCTGCTGGACTCATGATTTCAAAGGGTCATTTCACTACCACTGATATCGGATGACATTTTTGGTCAGTGTTTTTTTTTTCTTTTCAGAGAAATAGCAGTGTCATACCAAATGGAAACATTCCTTCAGAAAATCCGGTACAAGATTTTACTTTGAAGGAAAAAGGTAAAAAAGACTCTTAGATTGTTTTCATTAACTGAATTATACCAGCTACATTGCCAGTAAAGCAGCACTAAAAGATTTTGTGATATGCCATAGCAAATCTGATAGTAAAAAGGGACTGCTAGTCATAGTTCAAAACTTGGAGTGGTGATCTGCTTCCTGATTAAATGCAGTGATATATCAGTTAATTTAGAAATTGTTTTTTAGGAATTTGGATGACAAACAAAATTTTAGTTGGCCTTTTTGCTCACATTTTAAAAATGTCACATTTATATTCTGTAAACAAAACAATGCAGTGGCTACAATATAAATGAACTTTCAGGTTCTGTTTGGATATGGTACACAGGGCTGCTAACTTTTTTTGATCACAGCAGGATATATCTACCTAAGATGTCAGCCATATAAAATTCAGTAGCTGAGATTACATTCTTATCTGATTTGAAGTTCACTGTTTTAGAAGGGTCTGAATCAGAGTTGAGGCTAAGCAAGTATGACATCAGTCAAGGAGGGGGTAGCTTTGGAATAGTCAGAGGTCAGTTCCAGCACTGCTTTACCCTTCATGAACGTATCTATCACATGGGTCAGGCTTGGAAGTGTAATTGGAAGCTGACCAGCATGGGGACTATCCCTAGCAAAAGTTGGTTTTGCATCTAAAGCCCCAAATTCTTTCCTGTCTTAGCCATTTTTTTGGTGTCAGACATGGCAAGATTTGATGGGTGCTAACATGTTTGTTATGCAATTATAAAATAATACGAGTCACTTCAAAACTGAAATGTGGTTAAAAGCCCCTGAACTAACTTTGATTTACATTCTTCCCTCTGTTTATGCCTATAACTCCTTGATCTCAAAGACAACTCAAGTAAAATAGAGAGGGATTTATCTTTTCTCAGATTTATCTTTTCTATCTTAGCTCCAAGCAAACATATTTTCCCTTATGTATCTTCTTTGAATCATTTACTGAGTGTTATTTTTATTTGATTGAGATGGGCAGTACAGCCTGGCTCCCCAGGTGTAATATTCTAGAACTACTTTGCTTGGGAAGAGCTTTCTGAATACTCATTAGTAGGTCATGGAATATTGTCTTATTAAAGAATTCTGCATAGAGATGTCATCATCTACTTAAAACCAAAAAAGTTTAGTTGGAAGATGGTCTTAAAAAGTGGTTTAGCAGCAATTGCAAAACTTATTCTACTGCAGTAAATGCAGCAATGACCTCATTAGGTTTGAAACTAGTCATTATACTAAGGCTGACCTGTGTCAAGTGATGAAAATCCTTGCTAAAGATGTATTTTTGATAACCATGACAGTATCAAACCAGTAGGAAATAGCATGTTCTATCAGAACTGACATAAATCTCTAATGAAATGGCACTTTCTTTTTTTTTCCTTTTCTTTTTCCCCCCCTAGATTTGGAGTTTTCTGAATCAGAAGAAAATAATGATTATGAGACTTTGCATCTAGGCAAAGGAGTTGATTTCCTGGCTAATGTGACGAAACAAAATTTCACAGATACTCCTGCCGGTAAAAATATTTATTCTCTACAAAGGTGTTTTTTTTTTTTTTTCCTCAAATATAAAAAAAAAGTACTAGAAATGCTGATGTTTAGCATTTAGTTAGCCTGTTTTTTTTTGTTTGATTGAGTGATTTTATGTGTTAAATCTGAAAATACATTTGCTTAGTATTAATGTTAACATAAAGATTTTTTGATATCTGGAGGTATGGAAAGCATCACATTTGAAACTGACAGCAGTTGTGAACATGACTACCTAAACCAGTTTTAAAGCCACTAATTATTTCTAGCACCAGAAACTGTTATTTTAGAATTGCCTTACCTCACAAGAACAGTCAATACCAGTCCTCTGGAATTGTTTTTCACTTGCATTGGAACTTTGTTGTGATAAATTTTGTTCTTATTTCAGGCAAGATTTCTCCTTTTATATTCATAATCCCATCAGATTCTTACAGGCTTACAGAAGTTACTGAAAAGGGCGGATTTGCAGCATTTCTGGAGAACTCAATGCCCTTGATTTCCAGCCTTGAAAGACTCCAAAATATCAGATTGGAAGCCTATAACTATATATAACAGAAACTATATCGTATTATTTATGGAGTTATAAAATTTAGTATTTCTCATTAGCACTTTATGTTTAAATTTTTTCAATATGCCACTGTTTGCTTCATGTGTAATTGGTGCTTAGAGTGAAGAAAAACACTTGTGTCTGTACTCTTGTGGCAGACACTCTTAAATGCAGTTTATGCATGACACTGTTTCATGACAAATTTCATGACTATGCTCGGGTATCTATAAAGACACCCAGAAATAAGTGGCAAGATGCACAATGTCTATGTAAAAGCTCATCAAACCTGATAGCTGTATGAAGAGGCTCCTACATCTTACTTTTGACTGTTCCATGGCTTGCCATAGCTACCTCACACTCATCTGCTTATGGAGTGGTGAAGTTGTTTATTTTTTTTCCATATCTTGTTTTTTTTTATAGATTTGATTATAATTTTCTGCAATTATTCTACACTGTACTTTTCTTCTTGCTTAATACTTGTAGACGGATTATTTCTTTTATTGATTTTATTTTTGTCTCAAGATATCCCTAACATAATTCTAAATTTAATGTGACACGAATTTTTCTCTTTAATTGAAATCCAATATATGTCTAGCAAAACCCAAGGTGTATGTGTGTGTAATGGTCTGTGTATTGACTTAGTCACACCCAGATACACACCAGTGTATCAGCCCATTTTTTCCAACAGCCCTTCGCCTTTTATAAATCATCTTGCTGTATTACCAAGAAATTATTTTGATTACTTTTATTTGTCACCCATGAATTTTTTTTTAGGAATTGATAACCCAGTATTTTCAGCTGATGATGACCAAAGCATCTACATGAAGTTCTCACCTTGGTTATCTAGTGAAGACACTGTGGTACCATCACAAAGGGCCCGAGTGCAGATACCATATTCTCCAGACAACTTCAGACGGCTCACTCCAATCCGGCTCAGCAATAAATCAACAGATTCCTTCCTGCTAGCAGATGGCCCAGAGGACAGACCCAGATCTTTTCTCCCAGAATCAACACATATGTAATATTTTAAAAGATATTATCACCTTTCTTTTTTAATCAGACTTATCAATCCTGAGAAGTAAACTTATTTTTCTGTTTTTTCTTCTTTCAGAAAATGTCTTTCTTTCCTGATTTCTTCGTACAACTAAACATCTTTTATTTCCTTCCAACTTAATTAACAAAACATCTTTCTATTTTCCTTCTGCAGAAGAGCTGTTCAACTATTTGGGGTCCAATGTCTTGCTACTTTTACAGCAGATAAGGGTCCTTCTCTTTGTTTTCACTTGAATATTTTAAATGCCAAGAAAATAGTATTCCAAGTACCAGAATATTGGGCATACATTTTCAAGAGGCTTCAGGTTTCCTGGTTAGTCAGTCCTAGACGATAAAATTAGTACCTGGATTCACTAAAAGGAGTAAAAATTTTGACTCTGTTGCTAAGAAGCCATGAATTAGCTGTGAAGATTTGTCCAGATTATTTATTCCATGTCCAGGAAGCAAAAATGCCCCACTGCTACAATACAGCTATTCAGTGCCACTACTGATGTGCCATTAAATTACATAAGAAAGGAGTTTAAAATTAATCATATTTACTAAAATGCATCAGAGTCTACTTGTGGGGATATTACACAACAGAATTGTGGAGAAGCAGAATTCCATTTAGAGCTTTATCTTTATACTCTGAATTTATCTTAATCCACACCTTATTTTGAAACTAGAAGAAGTCTCACCTTTCTGATGCAGCAAATAACTTGTTGCTTCTAATGTGTTAGAGGCTTAAAATTAAATTGACTCTGAGTTCAAATTAATGTCCGAGTTGCCCCTTAACTTCTGCTGTGTGGAAATTTTCCACACCATAAAACCAGCCTTCATTTTTATAATCAAGTCAGGCAGTGCTTCAAACGAGGTGGGTCAGGTCCACAGTTCAGATATTATAATTGAACTGAACACAGGGCACTGCAGGGCTTGTGCAATGAAACACAAAAGTCAGTGTCACCGTGACTACAATTTTGTGGAACACATGGTCACAAATATGTCTTAGTGTCCTCTGCGCATCAACAAAAAGAGTAAGTTGAAAGTATTCTGTAGATGGTTGATAAAAAATTGTTCAGACAAGTACCTCAGGCTAAGATGAATAGTGCTAATTTTGACAGAAGAATTTCACTTGAAAAGAAACAGAAAAGGAAGTTCCATTTTTCTTCTGTTCTGGCTTCTGTCCCTTCAGAAGATGTGCTAGTTCAAGGGTAATTAGAGGAAGCACATCACTTTCTTTACTGGAGTGGCCTGTAGGTCTGTGTTTGGTTTCAGTACTCAGTTTCTTAATAATGCATCTTTGTTTATTTTTTAAATGATGTTTTAAAATAAATACAGGATTAGTTAAAGGACTGTGAATTACAGTCCAATATCCTGATTAAAACTGTGAACAATAAGCAGCATTCCAAAACGAAAATTTCACCTTGACACTTACCTACACTGAAATTCTCTTCACTTTTTTTTCCCCACTGAGAACATTGTCACAGAATATTGACATATGACCTGCAGAACATTTTCTTGCTAGCTTTTGTTCTTTTCCTCCATATAATTGTTTTATTTATAATTCACTTTATTATTAGGAAGTGGTATGTGTAAGTTCATTTGTGGTCATCTTAGATATGTCAGAATTACTGGGTTTTTGACTGCTGTGTTTCTTAATAAGTGTTTTGCAAAGTTAGACTTCCCAAGCTAATAAGCATAGACCTTGATTACTGTCTGAAACAGTCCCCTGAATAATCTCCTTAACAAAATTCTCCCAGTAAGAGAATGATACTAAAACTTCAATTTAAAGGCTTTAAAAAACAATGGAAAGTGGAAGCCAAGAGTGTTAAGTTTCTCTACATATCTAATGTATACAGAAAACTGATCATAGATTCTGATCAACATGATTTACTCAGGTAGCAGAATCAAATCTGCTACTTGACTGAAAGAGTATAATTTGTTTAAAAATTTTCTGAAATATTTCCTTGCTGAATATCAGGACTGTTTCAAGATAAAGGTACACCTTAGTGACCAGACAATGGCTCAATCTCCTTACTATCTGAAACAGGCAGTTGTTCATCCTAAACACTGAGCCAAGTTTTGCCTGACATTCAGCAAGGATAAGAACTTTAATTGATTCACTTCAGGTTGTCCAAAATAGAATTGGATACAGAGTAGTGTTCTTCAGGGACAAAAAATCTTAAACCACTCACTTTCATAAGACTTTCACAAAAATAGCCAAAACCAAAGCCCAATAGCCATCATACTAACAGATAAAGTAGGTACAAATAGAAAACAAATGTTTCTATTTAATTGTGCTCTCTAGGTGATATGGACCATGATGTTGAAATGACCGAATACTCCTCTTCAGATGATCAACTAAACCAAAATGGAAGTGTTTCAGTGAATCCCCTCCACTTCTTCCCCTCTTGTCTTCAAATGCCTTGGACACAAAACTACTCTTCATTGGAAAACAGAGGGAATATATCTCTTTCCGCTGTCTCTGAGTACATTGCTTCATGTGACCCAAATGTACCTGATCTCTTCTGGGAATCGGGTACAGATATGAATAACAAAGAGACAGTAAACTCAGGTTATTGTTCTGAAGTTAGCTTCAAGTCAGAGAATTCACAAGAAGAGAATACTCTGCTTATGTTTGAAGGGCTGGAAGACTCTTACATGAAGGAGCCCCAAGAGAAGAAAATGTTGCTTGATGTAGAAGCGAATTACAGGTCTGCTGCAGCCAGACGTGTACAAAGCCGACGTTCTTTCCACAGGCCAAAACCTCTGCATCACCCTAAGCTTCAGAAGCTGGCATCTCTTCCAGCATCTTGCCATGTCCCTCCACATTCCTTGGAACAGGAGGAAACACAGTTGTGAGCCAGGACTTAATTGAAGGAACAAGATGAATAAAGGGCTTTTGTAAAAATAGAGAGCAACGTATTGGTTCACAGGATCTTCTCTAGAATGGCTTCAGATGGAAAGGGAGGGGGTCCGTGATGTCAGAAACACTGGAGCTTTTCTGCTGCACTTACATTTTTAAGTTCTTATTCATAATGAAAGGGTGCATAGTGAAGGGGAATTATGACTCCTTGTTATTTTTTCATGTAGACTGTTACAAATAATCTATTATTTTTGGAGGGCTAAACCAAGAATCTTTTCAATGGTAAATGGTGTTTTTTTACATGGAGATGGTTTATTATGCCATAAATACATTCAAAGGAATAGGCTGCATTTGCTGCTTCAGTAATGGAATTAAGTATTTATGCTATATGAAATTAAAGTAAGAGAAGCCAATGGTTAGCCTCTTCCCTGCTAAGTCTACTCTGATTGAAATGGATCAGTGCCTTTTATAAGTGCAAACTAAAGAAAAATATTTTCCTGCTCTTGAATATTTGTGTCACTGAGTAATTGTGGAATATTGGCTCTCACGTGAAACTTTCCAGGGAGAGGAAAGTCCTGGCATCTTGAAATTTAATCAAGTACTCCAGGAGGGCCATATCCTTCCTTCACCTTCACTCCCTCAACTCAGTAGCACTGGAATGAAAGAACATCCAGAATTAGTTCAGAATTTTAATTTGCGTGGTCACAGGCAATTAATTTCATATTCTTAATTAAGCTGCTCTATTTTAAATAGCTCACTCAGACAGAAGTGTAAATATTTGTCATTTTTACTGCTGCTTTGGAAGACACCTTCCAAATACTGTTAGATTATCCTGTTAATTTATGTATCACTTTCAATAGCTGATCAGGATAGTGGTCTCTCAGATGGTGTTCTGCATTTTGCCATATGGTTTAAGTGCCACAAAAACTCAGGATGCTGATGGTTCAAAGTATTGTACAGGGGCAGTTTGGCTACTGTGCATGCATATACCTACTTGTATTAGGAATGTCCTTTTTTTTTTGTGATTTTCAAATTATAGTTATGATTGCACTAGACACTTACTGCATATGAATTAGATCTACATCACCTTAAAGACAGCTGGAGACATCAGTGAAAGCCAACTCAGATGAAGACTAAATAAAAGTGAAAACTCTAAGACCTCTCATAGATGTATAATACTACATGCCTGTGTATAGTCCTTTGCCCATTTTGCCTTGGCTAATTCCAGTCCTGAAATTTTGGCTTGAAATCTTCAGTGGTATAAAGTGTAAAGGTTCTATGACATTAATAGAAGGAGAGTGCTTAGCCATTTCTGTGATCCTAATGTGTTCTAAGTTTCTATTTGATATCAGTGTAAACCATCTGTAAATGAGCTGTCACCTTCAGGGAAGTATCTGAATTGTTTTAGATCGGATCCTGGACAGTGGCTTTATGTGGTAAATTTTACTTTATCTGTAGGAATTACTGATTGTTTCACTCTACCTACCCAGATTCTGAACGGGTTTGAGATGATTCTGTCAGATATCAAAACTGAGATTTACCTAGACACCCAAGAAGAGTGGAGCAGTGTGTGAAAACTCATGCCCATATATTTTTTCTGTCTTTGTCCTGTATGGTAAAACTGTATGTTAAGCTGATGCAAATTGCAGAGATGTGATGGCAAATATATACAAACCTAGACAGATACAAACCGTACACCTCTAGAGACTAGATTCAGAGAAGTTGTTCTTTAGGTATCAACCCACAAGCAGCTGTCTGTTTGGCTGTCATCTTGGGCAATGATTCAAATCAGTGTCCCTAACTGGAAATCTTCATCACTCACAGCTAGTCTTGTTGAAATTCAATAATGTAAATACAATTTTTGTGAAACTGAGTACATGTGAACATACTATTCTGATGAAGTAGAGAGCATATTAATGCTGTTCTAGATACTATAATTGAAACAAATATTTTAGTAATTGGCATAGAAATGTAACAGGACCATGACTGATCCCAAATGTTAGTACAGGTAAAGTGCAATGTGCCAAAATCTACCCTCCTGTCTCAGCATAATGCTGAAGTACCAACACCAAAATTGGTAAGATGCTCATCAGGTGTTGGCTTTGAAATAAAACTTTAATTTCTTATTGGTGTTGTACAGAGGTCATTGCTATGCTGCAGTCAGAAAGAGAACCACACTGAGGACTGTTTTCTGCATGCTTGTTAGACCATTACCAATCTGTTTTTGTACAGGCTACCTCAAGGAAACGTTTGTAAATTGTCATCAACAGATGGGAGTTTTCACCACGTAAATGTTGCACAGACAAGAGTATGCAATTTTGAAAATCACAAGATATGTTTTTATTGTTCTTGTAAGTTTTTAGGCTAAAGAAAAGAGGATCCACAGACACCATCGTATTTACAAACACACCAGTCTCTGTGAAAAGTCCTGAAAAGCAGGACCCTGTATGTTCTTGAGGGGGCTGTGGGAGGCAGTATTACAAAACAGAGAGAAACATCACACCATTTCAAACAACAGAAATGAAAAGACTATGTACAAAGGCCTTGCCTCTCTGTTTCAAAGGCCTTAGGCATTTTCTATATGTTGCATCACTACAGCGAAACAAGTGAAGGATAAAATGGACAATTCTGATAGTGAAGAGACCTTTTCCTGTAATATCTTGCAAAATTCCTGAAGCTTGTGTGGTCCTGGAAGAGATTTTCTAGTAGAATTGATTTTACAGCAAGGTTTTGTGTGTCATAATTTCCCACTTTGAAATGTGATGAAAAAACTTTCATGTCTCCAGTTTCCACATTTGAGAATATACTCATAGCTATAAAATAGTGGATTATAGTTTTTTTTTTTTGGTCAGGGGCAATTGCTCCCAGTGTCTACCAGGGTAAATTCAAAAAAGCAGGTAACAACAGTTGATCATTTGCCATACTTTTTTCTTTTTTTCCATACTCTTTCATTGTACATTCACATTTCTTGTGGTATGTGTATCTGTGAGTGAAAGTGGTTACTTCTTCAGCACACTTTAATCAGTCAAGTACCACTAATTTCTATCACAGCAATATAAATTCAGAGCTGCTGAGGATGTGGCTGTAAGTATTAGCTTTTTTTCCCCTTGTTTATTAGGTTGCAATGATCAGTTGACAACTCATTCATGTCTGGTGAGGCCAGTTCAGTTCTAACTTCCCTGAAAACTCTGTCTCTAAATTTTTTTTTGACATGCTTTGTCAGAAAAAGGAAAGCTGGGCATTCCACAGTTGCTATTTATTTAATAAGTAACCATGGTCTACCTTGTTGCAAAAGGATGAAATGAAGAAATATTTGATGTTCCTTCTACATATTTTGCTCCATGAATGAAGTTCTTTTTAAAAATGTTTATTATGCTGCACTATGATCTAGTAATGTTAAAAAACCTCAGAGGTGTTGCCTGCATTGAGATGAATTCTGTCTCTCTGAGCTGTGAACCTAGTCATTTAAATATATGAAATTATGTATTACAAATACATGATCTAGTCAGACATTTATGTAACAAAGGTTGCAAAATAATCATGTGCCTTAAATTGTCACTCTTCGGAGTGCTGTTGTTTGGATATACTTGTGTGTACTTTCCAAAAGGTGTCAACTTACTTCATATATTTTTAAACAAGACAAGTTGTTCTGCTAATGTCTTTATAGAAATGTTTTAATGGTATATCATCATGAGAAGTTTGGCAATAAATTGTATCACTTTGGTGGAATCACACTGCTTTGGGAAGTGATTTAGAGAATGATTTATTTATTACACTTAGAAAACACTTTGCACACAAGACTTCTGAGAAGTATATATTTCTCCCAAATCAAAGTTAAAAAAGACAATAGACTGCTGCTGGTAATTCATGTCATTTATAAAACACAAATCTCTAAAAGCAGCAACAAAACTGGTAGATCTCCTGAGGCTCACACAGACAATTGTAACACTTTTTGTATAGTTCTAGCCCCACTGTAATCAATGACAGAATTCCAATTGACTTTATAAGCCAGTATTTCCATCCATAGAGCAGAAAGGCACATATTTTGTCAAATTATATATATAATATATATATATAATATAGAGATAATATAATATATATTATAATAACTATATTAATTATTATATTATAATTATATAAATTATATTAATAAAGTATTATTATTATTATTATTATTATTATTATTATTATTATTATTATTATTATTATTATTATTCGATTATTTATAATTTAAGTTTTACATAAATGACATATTACATCTCATTATTATTATGCACCTGGATTGGGGCAAGTCAACATCATAGAAGCAAAGATCTGACCAGCCCTAGAAAGTGATTTCATCCATTTCACCAAAATTTCAGGAAAGCTAAATGATAAACACAAACCCCTACTGGCTGTAGGAGGTATTTATAGTTTATTTTAGAGTGTGATCCTCCGTGAGTTATCAACAAGGGAAGGGGCTTTTCAGACCCACTGCTGAAGACTGCAGTGCTTTCAGGAAGCATCTGTGTGCCTGCATAAAAGAGATCCTGGTAGGCAGTGTAGCTGTACTCATGACTGAAAACAGAAATGAGGAAAGTCTGAAGCAGAAGGATCAGTTTAATGCTGCTAAGGTGTGAGTAGCTAAGAATGGGAAAAAAACGTGGGCTAAGTATGTGCATGTGAATGTTCATGATAGAAACAATGAAAACTGATATAGGTAAAACTGACCTCAAAGGAAGATAATGTAGACAGGTGCAAAACACACCTGTATCACCTGCCTAATAACCAATGCTTAATTCCTACCCACACATACATATTTTTAAAGCATAACTCTATAATGCACAATTTTAGCTGACATCTTAATACTAACATTCCCTTCAGTGTAAAAGCAGTAGAAATGCCAAATAATGTAGTCACAAATAATCCTGGATCTGCAACCCAAGATGTGAGGAAAAAAAACTCAAGGAAGTTTTAACTAAGACATAAAACCCACTTATCCAGTGACTGCAGTAAGGTACCAAGAAACAACATGATGACTGCACAACTTGCAATCATCCTATACTCACTGTCTCAGAACATTACTCTATGGAGTAGAGAGTTTCACCTAGGAAATAGAAATGGATTTTGATAAGAAGCAGGATAGAATGCATTGACCAATTGCAGGGCATGACCAGATGAGCAGACTGACCACCAACCTGTTCACATGCAAGGAGTCCCTTAAATACCATTCTCTCTTTATCTCCTTACTGTTGTTCACCCTCAAAACACCTTAATCTCCCCCTTTCCCTGTCTTTGCTTCCTATTCAAAGCATCTTATACAATGTCTCACAGAATCCCAAGACCTATCCCACAGGCAGTAACTCTCCTTGGTCTGTAAGGTGATACAGAGAGCCCATCCACTGAACTGACCTCAATGGCTTTCACCACACAGCCAGTGAGGCTGACTGTCCTGCATCCGCCCTGGAAGAAGTCAGACCAGAGTGCCCCAGTTTCTCCTATTCAGCTGTAAGGGTTTCCTGACCATCACTGTCCTCTCTGTGCTCCTTTGCATGTGTGAAGATGAACTTCGTGTTTCACAATCTAAGTTTCATTGTAGATTCCGGGGGAAAAAATAAAAGGAAAAATATTCTCTCTTTTTAGTTTTACAACACATGATTTAAAATCTGCCACCTGCTCAGGTTTTGTGCATGATAAGAAATACTTTTTGAGTTGCTGGGATTATCATGATAAATAGATTTACCTGCACCAAACTGGTTTCTGCTAAAAATTGGTGGATTCTATCCATCACCTGACGTGCATAAAGAATAACAGCATCATTACAAATGGCAATTATAATTTAGTCAATTAGCCTTTTCAGATAAAAGTTTCAGTAATACTATTTATAACATTACTCGAACAAACTCCTACTTCTTTGACATGTTTAAAAGCCAGATCAAACTGACAGGTAATATACAACCCTCAATTTAATCCACTAAACATTGCCTATATTTCTTAAGATAATGAAACTATTCAGACATTCATAGAATCATAGAATTCATAGATTCAGAATCATAGAATCATTTAGGTCAGAAAAGAGCCTTAAGATCAATGAGTCCAACCAACTGTTAATCTAACACTTCCAAGTCCACCACTAAGCCATGTCCCTAATCACATGTCCAGGTCTTTTAAACGCCTCCATGGATGGTGACTCAAAACACTTCCCTTTCAGTGTTCAGAAGTGCCAACCCTTCCCCAGTGAAGAAACTTTTCCTGTTACTCAATCTAAACCTCCAATCTGCAGCCTCTTGTTTCTTGAGGCAACTTGTTTCATCTTGTCCTATCCCTGAGGAATTTGGCCACAACGCTGACCTAAAAAATGTTTGAGACATAGATACGTTGGAGAGCATCAAATGTAGGATGATTGTAAAGTCTCATACCATAACACAGGTAGGTCTGCTGTATAAATACATTTCACAGGACAAACAGAACACCCAAAAGTGTCAATGGATGGTATGTGTTAGATTTATCATTGGAGTGATTGCTGAACCACATGGGATAGGCAACCTTTCTGGAGCATTGTAAAATAGATTTTTTTGCTGCATTAGCATATGAATGGTCTAACAAGAGACATAAGTGGGCTTAAGAAACAGCTGAAGTGAAATAGTTTTTATTATACAAGAGTAAGCAAAATACTGAGAATATACACGATTACCATGTGGATACAAAACCAGACCTAATTTGGACAGAAGATAATCAATTTTTTCAGTGCTGCAAGTCTTTTTACTGTTCTAAATCCAATTTTTACATTACATAATTCCTTCTTGTTTTGGAACAAATACACCTTTTTAAGAAACTCTAATTCTTATCCAAATCATTAGGGGACAACCTTGTGTTGTGAATGTTTTATTTCTTTAACCACCTTGCACTGTAAAAAATTTAGACATTTTTTTAAATGGCAATTTTGAAATTACCAGAAACTGGTTTTGCTCATGATTTTGCTTAATGTTAGAACGATGCTTAATTCTAACACGAAATAGAGAGGAGTACAGAGATAGTTTAACCTATGATATATCTTCCCATGGAAACACTGCCCTTCTAGACAACTAAGTTCATAAGGTGGAAAAGGAAGATGTGGCTGTCTTCCCCTCTATTACCCTCCCCCATATCTTGCAACATGTAGCTAGTATCTTCAAGAATTTTCAAATTATTTGGTGATTCCCACCTGGAAAGAAATCCGAATGAATTTGTCCTGCTGCGTTGGATCTGGATACACTCTGGACAGGCCTACAAGAAAAGAAAATCTATTATGAAGGAAGGTAATGGTACTTTTGGTATACATTTGGTAAATATGTGAAGAGACAAGCAGTTACTTTTCTGGGAGCAACTGAGTGTGACCAATAGACTCTTTTTGCTAGATTTCACTAGGATTCCTAATACCTATATCTGCTAGCAACACTACCAGTTTGCAGGAATGGAGTAATGAGTTTGAACAGCCAGTGACCAGCAGATTAGATGTTGTGACAGTTTGTAGTAACCTTTGTACAGCAGGGTCAGAAAAGAAAAAAAAAAAAAAAGAAAAGACTGGGACTGAACACCTAGAATTATTTTGTGCAAAATTATCAACTTAAATATCTGTCATGAGAGAATACAGGCTCTTGTCTACATTTTTGCCATACCTAATGAGGAAACAGTGGCATATTTCAAGCATTCACCTGACCCACCTGAGCTGTGAGTCCACTTCATGTTACACTCATGTTCAAACATCCTTGAATAGGTAAAGAAGAAGCAGTTATGCATTAAGAAACTACCTACATCTAGATCATGTAAAGAACTGAATACTTCAGCTTTTCTGCAAATAATGAACCTCATTCCACATCCTCATTGTCAGTATTTTCTTTTGTTTTATTGGATTTTTTCCTTAGGCTCACTTTTAATGATGATACATATGTTTTGAGCAAATGAGAGGGACAGACAGCAAGATCCCTCAACATGAGAACATTACACAAACACAGAGCATGTGACAGGTGTTAGCAATCCATGGGCAGATAGTTTCAAAGAAACACTTTTTGAGTAGCATTATGAGTTCATGTTTCAGTTTGCCTTGCAAACAATTAGAATTATACTACAGGAGACTGTAGGAAAAAACTGTTAGATTAGATTACAAAATGAGATAAGATTAGACTATATTACATTACAGGACCCCTAGGTTGGAAGAGACCTTCAAGATCATTGAATCCAACCTACCCCTAACACCTCAACTAAACCATGACACTGAGTGCCACATCCAGTCTTTTTTTAGACACATCCAGAGTTGGTGACTCCACCACCATCCTGGCCAGACAATTCCAGTATTTTATTACTCTTTCCATAAAAAAAACTTTTTCCTAATATCCTGCATTTCCCTTGGTGCAGCTTGAGACTGTGTCCTCTCATTCTGTCAGTTGCTGCCTGGAAAAACAGACCAACCCCCAGCTGTCTACAACCACCTTTCAGGAAGTTGTAGGGAGTGATAAGGTCTTCCCTGAGTCTCCTTTTCTCCAGGCTAAACAACCCCTAAACAACCCCCTAACAGCACCTTCAGCTATTCCTCACAGGGCTTGTGTTCCAAACCCCTTACCAGCCTTGTTGCCTCCTCTGGACATGCTCAAGTGTCTCAAGATCCTTCCTAAACTGAGGGGCCCAGAATTGGACCAGTACTCAAAGTGTGGCCTGACCAGTGCCAAGTACAGGGGAAGAATGACCTCCCTGCTCCTGCTGGCCACACCATTCCTGATCCAGGCCAGGATGCCTTTGGCCTTCTTGGCCACCAGAGCACACTGCTGGCCCATGTTTAGCTGCTGTCACCAGTACCTCCAGGTCCCTTTCTGCCTGGGCACTGTCCAGCCACACCTTCCCCAGCCTGTAACATTGTAGGGGTTTTTTGCGGCCAAAATGCAGGACTCAGCACTTAGACTTAGTAAACTTCACCCTACTGGACTCCGCCCATCCACCCAACCATTCCAAGTCTCTCTGCAGAGCCCTCCTACCTTCCAACAGATCAACACATGCTCCCAGTTTAGTGCTGTCTGCAAATTCACTAATGAACGACTCAGTACCCTCATCCATGCCATCAATAAAGATACTGAACACAACTGGCCCCAGCACAGACCCCTGAAGGACACCACTGGTGACTGGCCGCCAGCTGGACGCAGCCCTGTTCACCACAACTTTCTGGGCCCGACCATCCAGCCAGTTCTTCACCCAGCAAAGAGTGCTCCTGTCCAAACCGTGGGATTGGATTAGATTCGATTATGTTAGGTTAGAAGTCTTACTGGACCTGCTACTCAGGGATACAGATGAGCTTTTTAATAGAGGTGAAGCTTTACAGGCAGCCTGGGCTGTATCCCGGGACCAGCCCCTGGGCCAAAGAGGCGGGATTCTGTCCCGGACGGACTGGGCTGGGGTCTGGGTGCGGCGGCAGAGCAAGGCAGGGCTGTTCCCGCCTCTCCCCGGCGCTCCGGGCTGCTCCCGCTGTTGTCCGGGGGTGAGGCCATCCTCGGGTCGGGGCTGCGGCCGGTTCCCGCCGTGCGCCCCGCGGCTCTCCGGCCTCTCCCCGCCCGGCCCGGCCCGGCCCGGTGAGTCCCTCTGCCCGCTGGGGGCTTCCGACCGCGGCCTGCTCGGGCTTCTCCTCGCTGGTTTCCGCGAGAAAGGCGCTGGAAGGGTTGGGGTTAACAAATTTTAGGAAACAGTCTTGTCCCAGCTGGCAGAGTTTCAGACCTACAAAGCTCTGCCAGCAGAAGGGATGGCAGGGGTCAAACTGCACCCAGTGTTCCGGTTTAGCAGTTTCCCTAGACAGTGCTTTCCAGGCGCTTTCCAAAGATTCACCGTCTGTTTAAACCGCCCTCCCTATAGTCCTGAATGCAGTTGTGTTCACACCGAATTGTTAGGCTTTCTCGAGGTGTTCTTTCACTGGCATGAACATAACCTCTCTGACAGCTACAGTTCCACGTGAAATATTTAGGGGAGCCGTTTGTATTATGGCATGATGGCTTATTGTTTGGGAGGAAAAAAAAAAAAAATAAGGGCATACCTTTCTTCTGTGCTCCAAGTGCTTGATGGAGAAATGGACTCCAGTTATAGTATTCAAGTAGAGCCATATGCTATGATTATGATACCACTTACATGTACAAACAACGTGACCTCCAATCTTTATGCTGCTATCACTATAGAAAACAAAGTTCACTTCATACCATAAGCCCCTGAAAGGTATACTTTGGAGAATTAGCATCCTGTGTTCTACAAAAAACATTGCTCACCAACTGTTAGTTAATAACATTAATGTTTTCTCCCCTTAGAATGATAGAGTGGAAAAGATCTGTGAGATCTGTAAGACTGAGTCCAGCCATAAACCTAATACTGCCAAGTCGTCTACTAAAACATTTTCCAAATCAGCACACCTATGGTTCTTGGAAGTACCTCCAGAGACAGCAAATCCACCACTGACTTCCCTGGGGAGCCTTTTCCAGGGCTTGACAGTGCTTTCAGTGAGGAAATTTTTCCTAGTATCCAATCTAAACCTCTCCTCATGCAACTTGGTGCTGTTTCCTGTCATCCTATAATTTCTTCTTTGGAAAAAAGTCCTATACCTGCCTTGCTCAATAGTTACAGAGAGTGATTAAGATCTTCCCTAAGCCTCCTTTTCTCCAGGGTGAACCACCCCAGCTCCCTCACCTGCTCATCAGACTTGATCTCAAGACCTTTAAATAATGTCATTGCTCTTCTTTGGTCAGACACCCTGCCTCAAGTTTAACATACAGATTCAAGGCTATTAGCTCTTATGTTTAAACTGTGAAAATCAAGAAATCAGAGCATGCCATATCTTGATTTTTCTATATTCCATAATCTGGCTATTTTCATTTTAATTTCTCTTCCCCTTTGGAAGATAACCTGTTCTTTACATCTCATGCCCACAGGTTTCAGTCGAATCAGAGCTACCTCTTTTGAAGCTGCAGACAACACACCTTCAACTAGTATAAAATGGTAATATATTTTTAAGCAGCAGACTAGGGTGTTAATAATTTACTAAGCTGTCAGTAAAATACCACAGCTCCTTTTGACACACAAGACTTCTGCATTGCAAGAATTCCTGCTCTGCCTGAAGATTTTGCTCATTCTAAACTCTCCTTGTCTGCGGAAACTTGATAATAATGAAGTTTATTGATCCAGTGCTTCATTCTGCATTCTGAAGCTATACAGCTATGGGATAATCACTTTCCTCCCATCCTTTATACCCCTTTTTCATGTGGATTTTTCAGTATTTATAACCTCTTTCCAGGTAATAAGGGATCCTATGTATGTGATTGCTTTCATTCAAATAAATCTTTTATTTTTAGTGTCTTCTAGTTACTTGGAAAGTAATTATAGAATATGCTTTTCAAAACAATCTAAAAGTTTGAACTGTTAAATGACAACTGAGCTTTAAGATTTAGTATATATAGATTAACTCAAAGGACTAACCAAATCCTGCCAGAATTTGTAGATTTTTGTATTGTGAAACGAGTATGTCCAGTGACTGACAAACAATTGGGTATGATCTGAAAAACCTGAAACATTTTGTGCCCTGAAGTAATCTTAAGTGGTAAGTTGTGAACGGCAAAAGCATAAAAGACCAAACAGAGGTATCTATATAGTGAAATATCAGATTAATGGAATAAGATACCAGGCTAGGAAGTGTAAGAGGTAATTATATATTACTCATTCATTCACACACTTGGTGTGGAAAGGGAGTATCTGAATTTTAGTATAATAGAAGATAATTTCATGTGCTGGTTTGCAATAGGCTTTCTTAAAACTCTCAGACATTTACTTCTTACATGATAATTCTACCTTTGGTTTCTGAATGGTAAGCTTCAATCCTGGTTTTCCCAAGAGGTTTGACTTTGTTTCTGAATTCTTAAAAAAAAAAAAATACTGTAAACAGGATGAATAGCGTAAAAGAAAATTTTAATTTCCTTCTCTAAACAGTAGACCTTCATAGACTAATTTGATGTACTAGAATGGGTCTATATTCTGATGCAAATCTGTTTTTGTTCCATACCATTTACACTTAAAGAGGATGTTATGTGTCTGGTACTTTTTATGTCATAAAAGAGTAAAAATTTCAATGAGGGGTGAAGTTTAGCTGCCCCTGACCAAACGAAAATGTGATGTAACATGTTACATAGTTTAAACTGTTTAAAAGTGCAGTTACCTTTGTCACTTAGATGTGCAAGGGAGGGAAACCAGTCTTATGTGCAAATGGTCTTTGTTAAGACTGTAGAGGAAAGCTAACAGAATTTTAGAATAATTAAATTTTCAGTGGTGGATTACAGATGTGATGTGGATTTATTTTATTTCTGTGTTCTAACATCAAGCTTCTAGCTAAAAAAAAAAATAAAATAAATTTGATTAACTTTGGTGCCTTTACATAAAAGAAAAAATGTAACTGATGTAAATTGGCTATCAACTGCAATTGATAGCCAAATTGCTCAGATTGTAGACTGGATAACTGGTTAATAAGGCTGGACAAATTTCTCAGATGAAAGTTTGTCATATTTGATAGTATAGAGTACAACTTGACACCTCGTGCCTTAATAATACTCATTGTAAAGTGGACAAAATCACAGGCTTAGTGTAGTGGGTTTAGTACTGGCCAAATGCCAGTGTACCCATTAGAATTATTTACTCATTTTTCGCTGTGAGATAAGGATTAGGAGGAGAGCAAAGCAGGCTCAAAACTTTAATGGGTATAAAGAGAACTTTATTAACAAAATTAAAAGAAAAATAATAAGAAATCAGAATAAACCTTCAGAACACTTCTCCTCCCCCTAACTTTTCTTTCTTTTTCCTACTGACAACGTAGAGATTAAATTTGGTATTTTTAGTCAGTTTACCTCTTTTAAAATAAACTTTCTTTAGGGAGAAACTTCCATTTAGGGAGAGGAGTGTCTCTTCTCATGCTATGGAGACTTTTCCACAAGAAACAGTTGTCTTGTGGTTTTAATTTTTACAAATAGCTGCCGCTCGGAAATCTGCAATCATGAAGTCCCTCCTATGGTTTTGTAGTTTCCCACAACTACCACTAGGGGTCACTTCAGCTTATTGGGGTACAATTTTAAGGATGAGCTGTTCTGGTATAGAAAAAAAAATAAATAAATCTTCTTTTATTTCTGGCAACAGAGGTTTTCTTTCTCTGTCCCTGGGGCAAGGTTTCTCATATCTTTCATCTTTTTCTTTGTTCGAGCTTCTCCTTGGATCACAGCTACTTCAACATCTGCTTGCTTCAACACGGGTGCCTTTACTCATAGCTGTGGTTAGAAGGCTACATCCCCCCAGTGCATTCCATGAGTTACAGGGGAAAAAAGGTCTGATGTATCAATTATATCTTCACCATAGCCTTACAAGAGAATTTCAGCCCAAGACTGAGGCATATCCTCATTCTCCTCCCCTCTTGTATTTGACTCCTTCTTCAGTGACCTTAGTGTTTCCATGTTGTTTTCTTCATGTGTCTTTACTCTTTCCTTTTTCTCTCACTTGAGAGAGGATTGATGTTTGCAAGTTTCATCTGTGCACTGAAGGAGTTTATATCTCGCCCGGGGCTGCAGATGGCTGTGTGATCTCCGCTGGGCTGTGGCTGCACGGCTGTTTTCCAGCCCCTGCCGTAGTCAGTTCCAGCCGTGGGGCTGCTTTCTGCACAGGGCTGCAGGGCTGCCTCTGTTCTCAGCCGCATGATTTTTCCACGGCCTCGGCAGAATGGCTCAGCAGCTCACAGCTGGAATGGAGCCTGGCTTGGCTTGTCCCGAAGCTGAGCGGGGCCGGCCTGGCCCGCCGGCCGTGGTTGGAAATTGGCAGCGGCAGAATCTGAGCCGAGCCGAGCCGTGCCGTGCTGGGCCGACCTGGCTGTGTGGTGGAGCGGGACCCAGCCTGGCCAGCGTCCAATCACCGGTTCCAAGGTCGGAAGCAAGAGAGGTTTTCCTGGGGTTTGTTCGTTGTAAAATGTGATTTCACAGAGGCGCGTTCAGCTTTCTTAAGTAGTTTAACAGGGTGTCAGTATTCAAAATTAGCCAGCTGTTTAGTTCTGTCAGGCCCGAAGGAAGCTGCCAAAGTCCCCACGGAACCACTTCTGCAGCTTGTGAACTTCCTCCCCAGCTAAAAACCAAACTATGTTAAACCATAACACTTAGTGAAAACTGTTGTCTTCCATTCTCTGATTGGTGTATTGCTCTTGGATCATGGAAAGATTTTTGTATTGTTCTCATCTGAGGCTGTGTTTAATGCACATGGGTATCAAAGGTCTCAATAGCAAATTCCTGTACATCTGCACCCAGTTGGTGCATATGCAGATGGATTTCAAGTGCATTTGCATTTCGAGGCTAAACTGATTCTTTTATCCTTCTCATCCCCCTCAGCTTCTCCCTGCCCTTTCTCTTTCAAGCTCCCCTTTCTTGATCCCTTTGCCTTTAGCCTTTCCCTACCTTTAGCCTACCCTCTGCTCTACATCCTCCAATGGATCTTTTAGCTCCTGGCCGGGCAGTGGAACAGCTGTTTGATGTACTGTTGTCACTATCTCGTTTTTGTTTGTCTGTATTGGCGTATTTTTCGTCTTTTTTGTTGTTGTTGTTGTGATTTGTTTTGACGTTTTTTTTGTAACTGAGAAAGTTATCTCAGCATGCGTCATGAAGCAGTAGAAGAACATTTTTCAGTATTTGGAAGCAGTTACTCTAATCTAGTGGAGGTGTGCGTGATTAGTAATGAGGAATGTTTCCTGGGAGCACTTAGTGTTTATAAAATTACATAAAGAAGGGTGGTGTAGGCTGAAAGATGTGTCAAGTGAAATTTAGAGTGACATGGATGTCTGTGCTTTGCATTGTCTTGAAAAAGTGCCATTTATGCAATCCCTTTTTGCATTGAAATCAGGATGGAGGAGGTCTCAAGATGCATCACCAAACCCAAGCTCCAAAGACAAGTGTTGATAGCTGTTGAAGCATAAAGGTATGTTCAATATAAGTGCAGTCAGGGAAGTGATAGCAGATGTGTGTGCCCGTATAAAAGATCTTGAGGCAATAAAATGGATGGATGTTGGTGGTAATTTTATGATTATGATAAGTAATCAAAACGTTCAGGTAGCGTTTGGTAAATCCGCATTTTATATCCAGGCTCCATTTTCCTATGAGAGACAAACAAAATAAATATGAGTAAACATTCACATTCTTCAAGAGTAACTTGGTTCTTGTGTGTAAGTTATGGGGGAAGGGGCAAAACACCATCCTTCCTTCTGTCTTTTTTCCTCAGCTTTAGAACTGAGTACATTCAACAGGATGTTTCTCACTTTCAAAAAAGAAGATGGAGGTTTTCACACTTCAGTTATAGCCATTGTGTTTTATTATTTAGGGAACTGCACTTGACTTAACAAACAGGTATGATTTAATGAAGCAGAACAATACAACAGTGTTACTTACATACAGGTTTTTGAGAAAGGCTTGGATTGGGTGACATTTCAGTAAATGAAGATAGTTAATCAACAATATTTTACATGCATTCCAGATTTGGAATACAAGAACAGATGCATTTACGGATGTCTGTTGGAGAAAAGTGCGTGTTTATTTCTCTCTAAAATTTGTGCATAAAGTGTGCAAGCAAAAATAGTGCCAGAAAAATGCTTGAAAGGACAAGAAAGTGCTGGTAGTATCAAAAAACATTGCTATTAAAGAGGAAGTTTTAAAGAACAAATTTGTTGATTGGTCAGGTGGTTTGAGTTGCCTTGTAGTGCAACTCTATTGCTATATCCCCATAATTCACAAAAGATTGTTAGTGTTCAGTGCTTATAACTTGTTGTCACATAAATAGTGAATTCAAGCCTGATTCAGTGTATTTTTTTGCTATACTGTATTTGCCATGAGGAAAATGCAGGGCCTTCTTTTATACATAAGCAAATTTCTATTAAATAAAAATGCAAAGAATATCTGTAGTGGTCTTCTGTGGGGTCACAGGGAAATTCAGCAGCTTTGACCTTCATCTGGTACACAATGGGGAAGACAACATTTAGCAAATTCAACAAATCTGTCTGTCATGCCTGTTGACCAGCATTCTAAGTATAGCAATACTTGGTTCAGTGGTTATACTCTGTGAGCCCTCTGTTCAAAATCAGTTCAGCATGGGGGACAAGTTAAAGTTCAGTAGATCATTCAAGAGAGAATTGAAATATTTCAGACTTTTTTTTGAGTTCAACAATATCTTGCTATGAAGACTGGACTCACCACCTTATTTGTCTTATTTGTCTTTGAGCTTTATTCAGCAGGTGAACCAAGTTTAATTCCTACTGCTTTGACATATAGATACTTCTTGGGGCAGCAACTGAATCTTATTTGAGTGAATAGTGTTTGATAGAGCGTTTTTTCTGCTTTTTGGTGCTAGCGGGTAGAAACAACTAGACATCCTTGTAGAATGGAGGCTAAGTGGATTGAACAAGTCAGGCAATCAAAATCTCATTTTCTCTGTCAAATTTTATTTGATTTCTCTCTCAATATTTATTTCTATTTTATGCATTTTCAGAGTTCAAAGTATGTGCTGAAATAGCCATAAAAAAGACTTAAGGTTTAACTCTAGAAATCAGATCAAACTGTTTCTTTTGCCTCAGAGGACCTTTCTCTTGGAAAATATCTCAAGATCAAGCCTGGTTTTAAGGTTCAAAAATGACTTTGTTGCTAGCAAATACGGAGAATTATAAACTCAGGCTCTAAGATGCAGCTGATAAGGAGATGGATCCAAGGGGTCAGAAGTACTGAAAACACTGTGCTTACAGAAAGGTTAAGTCTATGTAGCAACACTAGCAAGTATTTCTCTGACTAGTGCTTGGTATTTGTCTATAAAGGTTTTTACTGAAGTATGAGGCTGGCATAATCTTGTATGATTATCTCAAATCAGTACACTCCAATTGTGTGTGGAATTCTTTGGCATGCATGCCAATGAAAGTAAGTACAATGTGCCAAAAGGAATTGGGAGGTCTGTGATTGTCTCCTTTTCCCCTCCCGCTTCCAGATGAGTGAGCTGGTGGGAAAGTGAGCTAAAGAAATTCTTTTCCTGTGACTCTTTGTGAGGCAGACACCACTCTCAGGAACACTGTTTACTCCTCTTTAAGGAAGAGAGATCCTGAAGCTTAGCAACTGCTTAGAGATGATTGCTTCCTGAACAAGTGCTTTTTATGCTCTGTATTTCCACACAAATAACACCATCCATCCCTTTATATTTTAAACCAGAAATGATGAGTACAGAAACAGATTCTGGCATACTCTGTGTACTGTAAAATATTCTGGGGGTCACAACCCTAGGTCACTCTGCTTCCTATGGTCCAGTTTTCTGACTTTAAAACAGGACTTGTAAAACTTATCAGACCATTACAGTGCCAGACCAAGCTCACTCTTCTATGAAACATCTCTAAGGCTGGGGAGAATTCACTATTTTCAGCATGACCTGGAAGTGATGAATTCATTATTGGCTGAACAGCAGATCCTGGAGGGTCATGATCAGAGGCACAGGGACTAGTTGGAGGCCTGTAATTAGTGGTATCCCCCAGGGTTCTATACTGGGCCCAGTGTTGTTTAATTTGTTCATCAATGACTTGGATGAAGGGGCAGATGCCTCCCCAGCAAGTTCACTGATGACCCAAAACTGTGAGGAGTGTCTGACACCCCAGAGAGCTGTGCAGCTCTTCAGAGGGGCCTTGACAGGCTGGAGTGATGGCCAGAGAAGAACCTTCAGAAATTCAACAAGGGAAAATGCAGGGTCCTGCACCTTGGGAGGAATAACCCTGACCACCAGCACAAGCTGAGGCCAAACTGCTGGGAAGCAGCTCTATGGAGAAAGACCTGGGGGTCCTGGAAGACAACAAGCTGTCCATGAGCCAGCAGTGCCTTTGTGGCCAAGAGGGCCAAAGGTATCCTCGGGTGCATTCAGAAGAGTGTTGCCAGCAGGTCAAGGAGGTGATCCTGCCCCTCTACTCAGCCCTGATGAGGCCACATGAAGTGCTGTGTCCTGTTCTGTGCTCCTCAGGACAAGAATCGAGCTCCTGGAGCAGTTCCAGGGGAGAGCTACAAAGTTGATCAAGGGTCTGGAGAATCTCCCTTAGGATGCAAGGCTGAGGGAGCTGACCCTGTTCATTGGTTGAGAGGAGACCTCATCAATGTCTATCAGTATCTAAGTGAGGAATGCCAGAAGATGGAGCCAGGCTCTTGTCAGTGGTGCCAGCTGATAGGACAAGATGCCATGGGCAGGAACAGATGCACAAGAAATTTCACCCTTATGTGAAGGAGAACTTTACTCTTCAGGTGACCTGCTGAGCCACTTAGACACTCATAAGTCTATGGGACCAGATGGGATTCACCCAAGGATATGGAAGGAGCTGCTGTAAGGTTCACCAAGCCTCTGTCCATCATTTATAATCAGTCCTGGTTAACCAGGAGGTCCCAGACAACTGGAGGTTGGCCAATGTGATGCCCACCCACAAGAAGGACCAGAAGAAGAATGCACGGAACTACAGGCCTGTTAGCCTGTCCCTGGTGACCAGGAGGGTTGTGGAACAGATCATCTTGACTGCAATCACATGGCACATACAGGTCAACCAAGGGCTCAGGCCCAGCCAGCATGAGTTTAGGGTCCTTCCTAACCAACCTGATCTCCTTTTATGACCAGGTGACCCACCTGGTGGATGAGGGAAAAGCTATGGATGTTGTCTGCCTGGACTTCAGCAAGGCCTTTGATACATCTCCCATAGCGTACTCTAGGAAAAACTGTCAGCCCATGGCTTAGACAAGTACACTCTTTGCTGGGTTAAGAACTGGCTGGATGGCTGGGCCAAGAGAGTTCTGGTGAGTGGTGCTACATCTAGTTTGTGACTGGTCATTAGTGGGGTTTCCTGAGGCTTGGTATTGGGCCAGTCGTTTTTAATGTCTTTATTGATGACCTGGATGAGGAGATCAAGTGCACTCTCAGTAAGTTCACAAATCACATCAAGTTGGGTGGGAATTTGATCTGCTGGAGGGTAGGAAGGCTCTACAGAGGGATTTGGATGGGCTGGATTGATGGACTGAGGCCAATTTTGTGAGGTTCAACAAGACCAAATGTGTGGTCACAACAGCCCCATGCAGCTTCATGGGCTGGGTGAAGAGTGACTGGAAAGCTGCACAGTGAAAAGGACCTGGGGGTGCTGGTTGGCAGTGGGCTGAACATGAGCCAGTGTGTGCCCAGGTGGACAAGAAGGTCCAGAGGGTGTGGCTTGTATCAGAAGTAGTGTGGCCAGCAGGACCAGAACAGGGATAGTCCTCCTGTACTTGGTGCTGGTGAAGGTTGCGTTTCAAATCCCGTGTGCACTTTTGGGCCCCTCACTCCAAGAAAGTGATTGAGGTGCTGGAGCATGTCCAGAGAAGAGCAGTGGAGCTGGTGAAGGGTAGGAAGGGTAAGTCATATGAGGAGCATCTGATGGAGCTTGGGTTGTTTAGTCTGGAGAAAAGGAAGCTCAGGGGTATCTTACTGCTCTCTACAACATGGTTGTATCCAGGTGGGGGTGTGTCTTTCCTCCCAGGCAACCAGCAACATGACAAGAAGACCTAGCTTCAGGCTGTGACATTGGAGGTTTGGGTTGGACATCAGGGGCAAGCTATTCCTTGAAAGAGTTGTTAAATATTGGAATGGACTGCCCAGGGAGGTGGTGGAGTCACCATCCCTGGAGGTGTTCAAGAAACAACTGGACATGGCATTTACTCCTATGGTCCTTTCCACCCTAAGTGATTCTGTGATTCTGTGACTCATTGCTCTCACTTGGATGCAAAGAGCATTAGGAGAGGCCATAAATGTGCAACATTACAAACAAAGTTTAAACTCTCTGGCTAAAGTGTTATGTTATTTGGATTTACTTAAGATTAATTTCCCAGTATGATGAAGCAATGAAGTAATTGGAAATGGGTGTTAAAAATCACGTGTATGTTAAGTGAGAGGAAAAACAAGGGGTATGTTAATACATAAATTATATAAGGAAAACTATGTGGAACTATTCAAAGCATATATTGTTTGTCATGCAGAACAAAGCTATATACAAGTTTTACCTTTAAAAGCAGAATCTCGTTGAAGAGAACTTTTTTAACTTGACATGTCATTGGATGTGTTTTGCTGACAGTGTAAGTGGGAATACAGCTTTTTGGTAAGTTGGTGAGACTTAGTGACTGTAAACATTTATTAGCAGCCTAAGCCTAGACCATATGCTTTCAGACAAAATAAAATACATGGATGATGAACTACTTTAAAACTTTCAGAGTTTTTCCCTTGCAAATGTTTTCAGCATTTGTTTTTGGGCTTGCCACCAGCTCTGAGCCTGGGAATCTTGTGAGTCTGCACAATCCATCTGTTCCTTCTCTCTTTGATCCTTGAAACATGAAATGGAACAAGTTTTTCTGGCCAAATTAGTTCAAGGTAATCAGCCGGTGTATCAGATTATTCAGTGTCTGTCCCACTGTCTAGATGAGAAGGCAATTCATTCTGCAGGTTCTCCAAAAAACCCCAGAGACAGCAAAACTTTGCAATCAGGGAAGAGCTGCCATTCTTTGTGTTCTTTGCTTTGCCCTATTAACACTTGCAGGAAAAACTCTTTCAGTTGTTCACCTGTCCTCTGTTGCTCTGTGTCACTGGTTTAGTGTTCTTTTGCATCTAATTCATGCATGATCCAAAAAGAAGCAGAATGTGGAAATGCACGTTCTCATGTAAGCTCAAAGCAGGAGAGAAGATAGCGGTCAGAGTAATACATTATTGACACTCTTGCCCTGAACTCTTTGAAAAGTTACAGACTGCTGTGCTGAGCTTCCCTTTGCTGCAGAAGACTGATCTCTGAAATATACCATGAATATGAAAATATTTACTGTGGAGCACCAGTAAATATAACTGCTCTGCAGATTGGGACTGAAACAGCACCCCAGACCAACTAGTAACTTGGAAATGGAGCACTGTGCATGGCTTGGAGAAGTTATGGCTGCTGAGTATGGAAAAGAATTTTTTCCTGAGTTTGAAAACCACATCCACTCAAATATTCCTGTGCCAGCTAAAATACACAGCTGTACATCAGGAAATATGAGCTCTCTCTCTGTCAGTTCTCTTACTGTAAGGGAGCCAGATCCTGTTGTGCAGGTAAGCCAAGTCAACCAACTTAAATAAATGTTAGAGAAAAAGATTAGTTAACTAATACAGAGATATAATTGAGGGATCAGTGGTTATTAAAAAAAAAGAAAAAGAGATGAAGTAAAGTATTGCAGATCTAGTTTTTGGCTCTAGTTAGTGCGTAAGAGACTATTGTTGGAATGAAAATGTTCAGAAATGTGACATCTTTGTGAGACCTGTCTAGATATCTTATTTTTGCACAGCTTCTAGGTTTTTCAGAGCTGCTGGCTGTGGTTAGTCAGCATAAACAATAGGAGCAAGGCTTCATTAAGAGTTAAGGTTCTGTCTAGCTATTCAGTTTTCATTGTTTCTTTCTATGGATGGAGACAGTATTAAGTGCCATTATTTCTTCTTTGGTATTTCAACTTAATGGGAAAGTGCTTTTCTTGTACACTGTTATCTTTGCCAAGATTTCCACGAAGGATACAGACATTCTTTGGCCTAGTTTTCTATGGGTGCTGCTTATATGATGTATTTTAGATAAGCTGTCTCTTAGCTGCAGAAATGTAGCAGGATTCCTAAGCTATGGCGGGAACTGTATGTTGTCAGTGCAGTCTGAAGTATTTATTGCCTTATTCTGAGATACTGACTTTAGAACTGCAGAGTTGCAGGCAGATTTTTAGTCTGTTCCTTCTCTGTGAAAACTGGGTTAACTTTGTCTCCCTGTGTTCAGAGATCAAAAAGAGACTTCTCTTAATGATGGAATGTAACTGTTTTTACAGAACATTCTTCTCATCCTTATTCACTAACTTACTTTGATTTACAAATACCTTGGTGTCATCACAGCCTGCTTGGAGTGGCTAGTATGGTCTTTGATTATGCTACATGTAGCTGTCACCCTCTAGTGTTAGTATGTATTGCAACAGGGCCATCAAGATTGATACAGGAACTATTGAATTAACCTGGTAAGAAAGAAAGATGTTGATGCACTGTGAGAAGGATAGATTTTAAGGGGCACAAAGACTTCTGCATGTTTCTTCTGGAAGACTGTTGCATCAGTAATCAGTGACATTGTGAAAACAACCAGTAAAATTCCCAGTAGATGGTCAGGTCAAATGAAGAAGCAGTGCATGGAAACAAAACAATCAAAACCTCAGGCCAGCAGTTTAAGTCTCCTAAGCAGTAAACTCCATGGCCCTGACTTCCCACTAGTTAATGTGTGGCTGGATCGATGTCCGAGCAATAGACTCTTTCAGAGACTCTTCACTGATTTGTACAACCACTATGTGAAGAGACTTACTAAGCTTAGAATGTTTACAGAATCAGAAACTTCTGAAATGCACTAGTAATTGTTGTTGAGATGAATAGCATGAATTAATTGGAGTCTTACTGTTAATATACAAAGTGAAATTCCTGCATTTACACCTTCTCTTCCTTTTCTTTTTTAAGGAAGAAGGAGTATTCTCTTCTGATCTGAAATGGAATTTGTCTGTTCTTGTGCCATTTCAGAAGCACGGGTCATAGTCTAATGTATAAATTAGCTCTAAAGCAACAAGTAGGAATAGGTGACTATATAACTATATAATAAAATGCCAGAATACCAGAGTGACTGACTGGGTAATGTCAAAAGGGAGCTCTGAAAGTCATCTAGTCCAATGTCCCTGCTCAAGCACGTTTCCCTAGAGCACATTGCTGAGGATTGTATCCAGATGGCTATATAAATGGTAGGTGAAAAGATAAGTAAGATCTTGGAGATATCCATGAAATTATTAGCTTACAATCTTTATTTTAAATTTTGCATTTTGTTAAAATACTTATTTTTGAAACCCAAGAGTGGCTTTCTAAAGAGTCTTGTGAACACTACTGTGTGCTGCAAATATTCAGTATAGATTTTCATATTACAGTATGGGAGTGTATGACATTGAAAAACCCAAATATGATATACCCAGAGAAGAATTGCTGCATGTTTTGTTGATGAACAATTTTTAACATCCCTTGTATTATTAATTATATTATATGGCATCCCTGTGTTATTAAATGCATGTAGGACTGGGTGAAAGTGTTGGTTATTAATATTCTAAGAAAAGTAAAGTACTTATTAAGGTGTCAGTAACAGTGGTGTTTACAGAAAACTAGTATTAAAAATAGTATTAATAGTGATTAGTAAGATGCATCTTAAGAGATATCTGTAGTTCTTAATATGACATTTTTTCATGATGTTAACTAGTATTTAAATTCAGTTAAAAATTGCATGAAGAGATTGTGATTATTATTTTTTAATTTGTGAGAGGAGATATTCTAAGGTACTTTAAAATAATAAATATTATTTATGTTTTTGAATGAATGAATTTATGTAAAACTTAAATTTACTTCCATCAGTAGGCATTAATTTTAGTAGGAATTATTTTAGCATCATGGAATTTACCTGAAATTTATGGGCCAAGGTGGTGTACTGAACAGATCAAGATGTTTCAGATGAACTAAGTTGCTTTCTTGATTTTATTCTGAGTGTCAATTAGATAGGGAAACTTCTTTTTGTTGTATCTTAGCAAATGAAAGAGAATGATATTCATAGTAATGAATGTACTGTGGTTCTGAGGAGGTATATTTTAATTTGACAAGTTGAATAAAGTCTTATATTTTGTAGTTACTGGCTTGTTTGCAGTGGCATTCATTAAAAAAAATAGGGATTGATGCCTTCTGAAGGATGTAGTTTACTCCCTGACAAAGTCCACATCAGATAAATTCTGTTTACCTTTCCTCCCCATTAAAAAACCAAAAACCCATGGAGTTTGTAACCAGATTGTATAATCAAGTAGATGAGGAAGTCCACAGAGTGTTGCTGTTGTCCTATAAATGCCTTTGACAGCTGGGGAATCTTGGAGAAGCATGAAAATCTGAGGAAGATTGTGACCAGATCATCATTACTTTTTATGATTTGTATTAAACAAACTACAGTTTTAAACTTCTTTTTCTCTGTTTAAATAGCTGAATTTATCTGACATTACGTATATCACTGTTTATCGTATAGTGCTGCTCAGAGACAATATGTGTGCAGTGCTATTAATATTAATATGAGCAACTTATGAGCATACAAAACAAATTATTGTCATCAGGTCAATGTGTCAAGCTGGCCCAATACAGTTGTAACATAAAGAGGTAGAATTTCTTAAGAGAGAAATATATGAGGTAATATTATATATTAAGTATATTAACTTATATTATATAGTATATTAAGTATGTTATATATTACTATATTAACTTAATATTATATAGTAAGTATATTGACTTACTTCAACAAACCATCTTAATTTCTATGCACTATATCTGTGAAGAGTCTATGCTTGGTTTGTTGAATGGGGAAACAATTTTTTTTGCATTTTTATGCAGATAAAACTGTAGTTTGTAAATGAGCAAGGATAATATCTTGGGTCTTTAGATCAAGGACAGCTTTCATTGGAGGAAATACGAAAGCTGCAAGAAGATTTCCAGGTTTTGATTAACAAGGCAAAGGTGATGTTCTCTTTCCTTCTACACCCACCCAAATCCAAATTTAAAAAACTCAGCACAACAGAGCACTATTTAAAAAACTAGATGGACAAAAATATAGTTTGGGTGTTTTTCTCTCCCTCCCCTAAGATCAATATTACAAGAAAGGAGTGCAACTGGTGCCAGATGATTGTTAATTAAATATGGAAGAGAAAGATCAAATCTTTAACAAATACCTGATTAATACCCGAGTAACATAATCATTCTGACAGAGAGGAGGAAGACTGAGCTGAAAAAAACAGTCAATTTGTATGAGTGACTGTGTGGTACTTAATTGTTCTTTTTTTTTTTTTTTTTTTTTTTGGTAATAAGTTTAATTGCAATTCTTTTTGTAGTGAAAACTGTTATTTTACTTCATTCTCATGTAAACTAATTACTATGATGTTCATGCTATACTCTGTAAAATCTATTATTTTTTTTACTCATTAGCATTACTTGTCCTGTGCAACTATGCCTGCCATAATAACTTCTTTAGTTCTTTGTAGATGAAGCTGATGTAAAATCTCATCTACACAGATCAGATTCTAAGACCACAAATGTCATGGACTTTTCAAATTTTTCATGACAGCTTGGCAAGTCAGAAATTTTCTGTACAAAGTAGCAGAGTTCTGAGCTTCACAATAAACACTTTTAGGAAAGCAATTAACAATATTACTAATTAACTTGCATATGTAAGTCTAATTTGGTCTCAGGGCTATTGTCCTTGGTCTCAGAGTTGTGTTATGTAATAGCTTATTGCAGCATGTGTCGTCTGATGTGATGTTTATCACCTTTGATGCCTGAGCTGAGGTTATAATTTTGTTGTACTTTGTATTAATGGCTTGTGAGGTGATAGAATCGCTGGTCATGAGCTTAATTCTGTCTGCCTGCTTGGCACTGCAACACCTCTGAATCTCGGGAGCCATCTGCTGGGAACTGTTAACAATCACACCTATATTCTCCCACTTCTTCCCCTTCTCTCGGCTAATTACAGTGGCATTTGGGACTTTTGAAAAATTTGAATACTCTTGGGATGTTGAAACCAGCATGGTCCTATTGCTAGGAACCGGGAATGTGGTTCGGGTCTTGTTTAGAGGTGGGGTTTTGGTTTTATTTTTTTGTTTTGGTTTTTAATTGCCTTTTTTTTCTTTTTACTTTATTTCAACTAATAAACTGTTCTTATCTCAACCCATGGGCTTTACAATTCTCTTTTCTATCCCCCTAGGGAGGAGGGAGTGAGTGAGCAGCCACATGGGAGTTAGTTGCCATCTGGATTTAAACCACAACACAGGGTTAGACTGCTGAAGCTGGATAGTTTTCCATATAGAGATGCCAAGATAAGGATGTAAGGGCTCCTAGACAGGCAAATAATGAAAGTCTAGACTCCAGGTCAGGTCTCACCAGAGGAGAGAGAGGGAATCTTCTCCTTTGCCCTGCTGGCTTCACTGCTTTTGATGGAACCAGGGATATGGTTGGCTTTCTGGGCTGTGAGTGCACTTTGCTGGTTCATCTGCACCACCAATCCAAGCTTTTCCCATCAGGGCTGCTCTCAATCCTCTCATGTCTGTGCTGATACAGGGAGTTGCCCCAACCCATGTGCAGCACCTCACATTTGGTCTTGTTGAACCTCATGAGGTTCCCATGAGCCCACTTCCAAGCTTTTCCAGGTCCTTCTGGATGGCATCTCATCCCTTGTACATGTTCAGCTGTAACATTCAGCTTGATGTCATCTGCAAATTTGCTGAGAGTTGCCACCATGTCATTGATGAGACAGTCCTTCTCTCAATATGGACCACTGAGGAACACCACTTCCCACTGATATCCATTCAGCTTTTGACAAATACTTTCTGGATACAGCTGTCCAGCTAATTCCTTATCCACCAAACAGTCCACACACCAATTCCATCTTGCTACAATTAAACGAAAAGGATTTTGTCAGGGACCATAACAAAGGCCCTATAGAATGGTCAACAAATGTCATCCACAGCCCTTCCTTTTTTCACTGATGTAGTCACTCCATCATAGAAGTCCACTAGGCTGGAAAGGCAGGACTTGTCCTTGGTGAGCTGTACTGATATTCCCAAATTAGCTTCCTGTTTTCCATGTTCCTTAGCACAGCTCCTAGGAGGACCTGTTCCAGGATCTTCTCAGGCACAGGGGTGAGGGTGACAGGCCAGTAGTTCCCAGGGTCGTCTTCTCTACCGTTTTTAAAGATGGGTACAATGTTTCCCCTCTTCCAGTCACCTGGGACTTCACCTGATTGCCATGAATTTTCAAGTATCATGGAGCATGGCTTGGCAACTGCATCAGCCAATTCCTTCAGGACCCTGGGATTCATCTTGTCAGGTTCCATGGACTTCTGGACAAGTTCCAAGTCCTTCATGGACTTCAGGTTCCTCAGAGGTCACAAGCCCAATCTTCTTTTACTGTGGGAGGGATTTTGCTCCTCCAGTCCCTGCCTTGAGAGGTGTGGGAAGAGACATTTGCCAGTGGGGACTGAGGCAAAATACTTCTTCCACTTGCCAAGTTCAGCTTCAGCCAAACCTTGGCCTTTTTTGACCCCATCCCTACGCAACCAGGCAGCATTCCTATTGCTGTATTTTAATAAAAATCTGGGACAATAGTAGAGTGGTTTATCTTGGAACTTTTGGACCACTAGTCCAAATACACCAAGTAAGCAGATAAAGAGGTCCAAATGTACTAGGTATGCAGATAAAGAAGTCCAAATGTACTTACTAGGTTGGGAGATAAAGAGGTCCAGATGTACTAGGTAAAATAGATAAAAACCTAAGGACTAGCTTGTTCCATTTCGAAAGGCAATAAAACTAATCTGACAAAAGTTTCAATCAATTTGTACATTTTTCTTGTAATACAGTGATCAGTTATATGTGGCCATTTTCAGCATTTGTAAAGTTGCACAAAATACTGTCATACCTACATCATCAACATCTGATACACACGAACTGGAGTTGAAAAACAGAGGAAAATATTTAATACGTTGTCAAGTTCTATCTATTTCTCTTTGCATTTTTTTACCACTCATCTATTTGAAGGCAAAATTAATACAAATACAAACCAAAAGTCGGCAAAAATAAAAAGCTTCCTCACAATGACACATCTAATAGAGATGTCCCTTCCCTGTAATTTAAAGCATATTTGGGATTTTTCTTTTGCTTTTAATAAAATATTTAAATATTCCATAAGGAATTTACTTGAAAAAAGAAAAGAAACTGAATCTTTGAAGTGTGGTGTGAATTTTTCACAGCAAAACAGATATGGAATTGTCCGGAAAAGCAGGATCAGCACAGCTTGAAGGAAGTCTCCATCCCACTGGTTGCCTAGCAAAACACAAGAGGTCAGGGAGGTGTCCATCATTGCTTCCTCTGGGACGAAGTGCTAGATTGAAAGAAAGAAGCATCATCTCTGCTCTCGTGATAACTGGGTGACAGAGGCTTTTCTCCTAGCCTGGATAGATTCTGGATGTTTTCTCATTCAGTATCACAATAGAACCATCATTTCTCAAATAACAGGAAAGAAAAGACCATCTGTTGCTCAAAGCAAGAGCAATAACATGCTTGCCTGGGAAGTTATGAGAGAATTTTAACAGTGCTCTGTTTTGTTCAGCTTGTCTTGTAATCAACCTTCAGTCTCCTACCACAGCCTTCAGTCTCCTGGTCACCAAGGCTCTAAGCTCTTCTAGAGTCTTTTGTCTTTTCCACTGTAGCAACTGTATCAGCTATTCCTTGCTGACGGGAAAGGCAAAATGGAGGGATATTGATGTAGTTCAATGACTGTAGTGCCTCAGTCTTATGGCTGTAGTTTTTAGGAAAAGCTCTATGCTAACTCTGGGAAATCATCCCCATTGAAATCAGTATGGGAATTCCTAGCATAGCATCTTTCATGGAAAAAAACCTGGAATACAGATCATGTTATGCATTTAAGTGGAACTCTGAGAGCTTTTTTGTGTGGCATTAAAAAGATACAGCAATATTCTCATGTATGGTGCTGCACTGACCTTACTGTTCCTGCTGGGTAGCAGTCTGTATTTACTTGAGTTATCTTTGATATAAATGTGAGGGCTTAAAAGCTCTCTGACTAAAGATCTCACTGATGATTACTGCAGACTCACAGTATAGCTCTAAAATAGAAAGCAGCATGTGACTGTTCATTCTGGCTTCCCAGACTTCCGCTAGCAGCAAACAGCAGCTGCAGATAAAAATAGAAGGTCATAAGCAACCAGGATCTTTAGTTAAATATAGAAGTCACTCTCCATGACAGTAAGGAGTCCAGAACAACAATGAAGTCTCTCCGATTCATTAGCGCCGAAGCGTTCGTGTCAAACGCAGAGTTTGCCAGGAAGAGTCTCGGTGCTGTTGCCCATGATCTTTTTCCGCTTCTTTTTAAAGCCAGCTATTTACTGGAGCAAGGGGAAGTGATTCATGACTTGGTAGAGAACTGGCCACTTTTTGATTTTAACATGGGAAAACTTTTGGGAGCTACTCTGGACTACCAGGAAGACCTGAGCAATAGAACATGCTCAGTGTGCTTGGAAAGCTGTCTGACAGGGCTGAGAGACTATGTGCTGAATCAGTCTTCTCCCTGCATGAAAAAGTTGAGAGTGGTCGACCTGACGGGTATAAAAGATGTTGAAGTTCAGTTTTGTAAGTGCAAGAAGACAATGGGCAGGTGGGCCAGGACACAGCTGCTCTCTAAGCTTTGTTCAGAACTGCTGGTTTACCTGCAACACGCACGGTGCAATCCAGGTACCTTTGAAATCAGTATCAATGTGCTAATTGACTTGTTTGTTACAGAGCGGAACTATGATCTGGTCGTGCAGGCCCTGTTGAAGAAATGTAGTTGTCCACTGAAAATCTGCTGCGTGGCATTCAGATCTGACAACCTGACCTTGCAGAAATTCTTCTATATCATAAAGCTCACCGATCCCTCCTTGTTGCGTAAACTGGAAATAGTTCATAATGTTCACTTGGAAATGGAACACTTGGAAATGCTCCTTAACAGTATCCACTTCCCTCTATTGATATCTTTGACCTTGCCAGCACGAACATTTAATGTGCGAAGGTTCACAGCTACAGATGAACAGATGCTTGCTAACATTGGAGAAAAGATGGGTGAAATGACACAGCTCTCTGAGCTGAATATGTCATTTTCTATACTCACTGGAAGAATACAGAAGCTTCTCAGGTAATGTGGTCATCCTGCTTTCAGTCACACTGTAAAAAAGAGCACTTTGTGCTACCAGCAAGCTGGGAATCTCTGAGAATAAGGGAAGTGAGTGTATCTTGGGTGTGTGGGGGAAGGGGCAGCAGGAAACTAGGAAAGATCATTTGTGGGGGAGAATTGGCAGCCAATGCATACCTAATACAGTTTATTACTTTACAAAAAATTGACAGTTTTGATTAGTCTTCCGGAGTCCATCTGGTGAGAATATATTTTTAGCTACCACATAAGAGACATTTTTTATTTGAACTTATGTATTAATCAGCTTGCATTGCCTTTGGTGCAAATCCTGAGTTGTATTCCAAGTATTTTTTAGACCATCTAGTGAATTTTTGTCTTCTGAAGAACAGTCAGTAAATATGTTTTTCCACAGATACTGTATTTTAAGGAGGCAGGGGAATAGTAGATTTTCATTTGAGACTTTGATTTCATTTGTTTGTTGTGTCTCTTGATGTCAAGACAAGAGAGATCGGATGTTTTTCTGCACTGCAAATTAAACTGATACGTGAATATTCATTATGAATTCTTGTGGAAAATTGGCAATTTGCAAAAAGCTAGCAAACTACCAGTGAGCAGTATTCATATTGGAACAGGAAATAAGTTAATTGTAAGCTTTTCAGAGCATCTAAAAAAAAAAGGCACATTAAAGTTTCATCCAGACAAATCACCTTGGTCTGGAACTCTTCCCATACAAGAAGCCATTTTGTTTAAAATTTGAGTAGCATACTGCATATATGGATTGATGCAATTGAAATGAATTGCAAGTCTTGATCCAGCTGAGCCCTGTGGCAGAAGTCTCACTAAGATATAGTAAGTATGAAAGCGATCTCTTGATTTTCATTTGTCAGAACTATTTTATATTTAACGTAAATATGAGTATAATCTCCGTTACATTTCTTCCAACCTTCTTCATCAGAAGGTCTCTTTGCAACTCCAGAACACTATAATGTGTAAACCTCTTGGGCATTTAAAAATGTAGCAGGAAAAAAAAGCTAGAAACAAAAGCAGATATCCTATCAGAATACTGATTGGTTTTCATATTGGAATTAATCCTTCCTTGATGGAAATGATCTAAATCCCTGGAATAATGGCAGCTTCCTACAAGAAGCAGTTACCAATGCTCTTATAATAGTAGTGATCTGCTGTTAGTTCAGCAAGTCGCAGACACTTGACAACATATAATTGGTCAAAAAATAGATACATAGAATGTTAATAAATGAATCCCCATTAAAATAGCACAGTAGACTCATGCAAAGAAGGAGATAATTAATGGAACTAATTTCAGGAGGAAAATATACTTGCTATTGTTGCACATGCTTCTGTTTTCAAGAGAAGTTTGAAAAAATAATGTGGTAGATGGCTGCATTCATAATGTGGCTAGATGCATGAAATTTTGTAAATGTAGCTTTTCAACATTTTGTACCATAAAACTTCTTTTCTCTTTAATTCTGCAGCCCACTAAAAACTCCACTGAAGATGCTGGATGTTTCTAACTGCTCCTTGAACCATGCTGATATGGCCTTTTTAGCCAATAGTTTCCATGCCAATCACTTGGAAGCCCTGGACCTGAGTGGTCATGATTTACCTGAGCTTTACCCATCAACATTCTTTAAGCTCCTCAGTCATTGCTCTTCAGTGCTCAGGAGTCTTACCCTGGAGGACTGTAATATCCAAGACACTCATGTCAACATGTTGATTTTAGGTTTAAGTCCTTGTCAGAAACTACAGGAGTTTAAGTTTATTGGAAATCCACTGTCATCCCAAGCACTTAAACACCTTTTCACATTTCTCTGTGAATTGCCAATGCTGAAAAACGTGGAGTTCCCAGTTCCAAGGGATTGCTACCCTATTGGCATCACCTACCCCATTGATGATGCCAGTCTTTGCAGATATGATCACCAAAAATATGAAAGGGTAGCAGAAGAGCTTAACCTCATTTTACTCCAAGCAAATAGAGAGGATGTGAAGGCTTCAACACCACTCTTTGGGAGTTACGATGCAGCTGTTCAGGAGACAAACAATGAACTGGGAGCTTATTTGATCAAGTCCTTCAAAGAGACTTTAGAGAAGTTCACTACTTCATTTAACAAAATGAGTTAAATTTGCAAAGTTGTAAAGTGGTGATGAGATGATCTGCCAAATCAGAACTTAAATTAGTCTTTTCTAGAACTGCACCTTCAATCATTAGTTGTGAATTTTCTTTAATTTTTTGGCTGAATTTACTATTGTTTGACTAGCCCCCAATCACCTGAGGTATTGTAACTTATGCTATATCTATTGCATACACCTTACACAAGCACTACATGCTCACAAAAGAGGAGAGGACACTTAATAGCACATTATTTTATACAAATGAACTTCTTCTCAGTAAATCAAATAGGTGTTTAAGCTTGGCTGGTTTCATATACAGGTTGCCTTAGATTTGTCAGCTGGTCTGGTAGCCCTGCAGAGAAAACAGGGAAGTCCTTTCCCAAGTCCAGCAGGATGTTCAGAAGATTGTGCACATATCCTCACGTGTGGCTCCCTAAACTGACTTTTTTTTTCCTGGTCATGACCTGAATTCACCAATCTGGGCTTTATGCAGTAAATTCCCAGTAATGGAGGATGTGTAACAGCCTCCATATCCCTGTGCCTCTTTCTTCTCCAGAGGCAAGCGCCACAACTAGAATTCGTCTTATACATTGCCCTTGGTGAGAAGTAAAATTTCATACTGAGGACGCAGCAAACCAAATGGTTGGCTGACAGCAGGGGATCTGTGGGAACTCTGCTGATGTTCTTGCAATGTGTATTTTAGAAAGGCAGACGAGGACAGTGACACACAGCCACACCTCTCATGTCAGCTGGTCAAGATACTCTCTTCCTGGAATCAGCTTCTTGGCTGGTAGAATGTACCCTACCTCCATTTCAAAGAAAGTCTAGGACTGTGGTAATACTGAAAAAAAGACTGGTGTTGAAAAGACATGCAAAAAATTTTAATCCAATGCCAATTAAAAAAATGTGGAAAAGAGACAAGGCTGGTTGAGTAACTAGAAATTAGCTGTGTAAAACACTGCTGGCCTTCTGTCAGGACTGTGTATTCTCTACAGACTTGCAACCAGTTAAGGAAAAATCACATTTATCTGTCAAGCTTCAGTGCAAGTAAAGTATTAGAGTGACAGGGTAAAAAGTATCCCAGAGTCCACATATGCAGCATTGGAGCATAGGTAAAGGGGCCAACTGGATGTCAGGACAGTAAGGGCCACAAAACACACAGCTGGAGAGAATACTATAATCGGGCCCTGAGTGGTAAACAAGTGCTACTCAGCTTCTCACCTGTGAAACTAGAGACTTGGTTAGCTTCTAGATAATTAAAAAAAAAAAAAAAAAAACACCTCAGGTTAATGCACAATATTCTGCCATTAAAATATACTTTAACAGTTCATGAAAACTTGATCAAACAGGACTGAAAGTGAATATATGTAGCAGGAGCTGAAAGCATCACTGTAGTCTTGAGGATCATCATTAAGATAACAAGGACAGTTAATTTGAAATAATACTGGGCCTCATCATCTGAGGGTAAGGAAAAAAAATTTTTCATTTAGGCAGTGCTGACTTGTCAAGCTTTCTGTTTATCTACAGTAGGAATATGAAAGCAACTCTTAACCTAATTTATTAAAAAACCCCAAAACAAAACAAAAATTAATGGACTGAGTACTAAGCAGAACTTACAGGTTCCACAGTGTGAATTGAAATTATTTTTTTTGATGTCAGCTTACATTCTAACATGTTTTATTGATTAAACATATGGTGGTAAAATTGAAAGTGAATGGTCATGACCTGTTTATGTTTACAGAGCACTTAAAAAATAAAAAGGTAATCTAAGTTGCTAAGCTAAGGAGTTGTGAATAGTAAATTACATAATTGGGTTCCATACGACCTTGCTTATATTTGGACAGAATTCCACATGTTCCTTTATCCTTGCCCCTACTCTACCTTTTCTTCCTCTGACCTTGCTTTTCTTTCCATCCTTTCCATCCAGACTTGACCCACAACTTCTCAGTCAGGTGTAAGTTACTTGATTTTTGCTATGCCAAATGTCCACCTCTTTGGGATGAGTAGTGGCACTTTTGCTGGGAGAGGACACTGTACTTTAGCTCTAAAAGTGTAGTGATTTTTCCCCCTCCAATCCAACAGGTTGTACCTGGAGGTGAAGGCTGGCCATTTTGGAACATGCTGTGCTGCAACAGTCAGTCCTTGCCTTTTTCGGTACACACATTTCAGAATAATTAGTTGTCTTATAAATTCTGCTGTCTGTGTAACTGTCCTTCTGCTTTTTTCTTGCCATAGTTCACCCCTTTATTTCCTCCTGTTTCTGAACCCCACAAACTCCTGCCTTTCTTCCATTTTCAGTCTTATGCCTATACACTGGCTCCTGGGCCAGCAGAAGTATGTAGCTTTGGTTTTGGTGCAAAGTGAGAATCACCACTATGACTATTTTAGAGCTTTAGCTCTCAGATATCCCATCTTCTTTTCTTTAGGTTCTTTCTTAATTATGGTTGTTATCATTGGTTTTAAATACAGGTCGAGCTTTAGCATTTTGGTGTTTGCCTGACTTACTGCAACAAGGATTTCTGCACTCTCTCAGAAGGGTTCCTGCATGTCTTCTGCTTCACCAATGTGATTATGGTGTGGACCTGCTTTCTTCCTTTTTCTGTGTGTGTGTGACTTGAAATGCAGCTATTAGAGAAGAAGGATGAATACTACGATGACCTAGCCATATAAAGTTACCTTATACTTTGCAAGTACAGACAGATACTGATTGACTCCTATTTGGTGTTCCCTTTTCTTCCTTATGGGACTATTTCCTTATGGGAGCCATTTTCACTGGGTTCAGACCTGAGTGGATCCAAGTCCATTTGTATCGTCTATCCAGAGAACTGTCTAAAACCTTAACTATATACCACCTTGAGGTGGAGACAGTCTTCTAAGCTCCAGTTAAGGCTGCCCAGACAGAAGTTACCACAACACTGAAACCACACAGCTGTCAATGAAGAATGTGTCATGTGTTGTGAATGGAGTTGTATTCAATTCCCTCCTACCACATCTGCTCATGATGTTCCTTTAAGTGTCTGAAGAGGACTACTCTAAGACCCTTGAGGTTTATTTGTGAAAGACACAGAAGAGATGCATGTAGAAAAAACACCCTGAGAAGCAAAACGAGGATAAAACCAAAAACATTCTCACCATATTCAAGCAAATGTGCTAAACAAAAAAATGCAATAATGTGTCTCACAGAGAAGCTAAACGCTGAATTTTTAGTTCCAATATAAAGAAAGAGACTGTTAAATTTGTATTTTATTCACCATGCTTTATTCAGTACCATGTTTTATTCACCATATTGTATTCTTTATTCATTAGCATATTTAAATTTCATTTACTGGGACGTATTTTGTTCCAGTCTCTTGCAAATCTTTCTCTCTTGTAGGGTAAGAATTGCCAGAAGAGCTTTCTGCTGTTGAAATTGCTAAACTCCCCTATTCAGTAGCTGTACTGTGTTCAGTGAAATACCTAGTTCATAGAAAATAAATATTCCCCTTTGAAAATCTTCATGAAACTGAAGAACAGGTAAGAAATCTTTATAAATGATCTTTTCATAATTTAAGTCTTATATTATGTTTCAGCCACACAGAGAGCAGTTGAAAAAAGCAACAGGAAAAAAGATGATAGTAAAATTTTTACTGTGGAAGAACAGCACAGCAGCTATGTACTTGGAGACAGCTATCTCAACAACATAAAAGCCTATCAATAGAAAAAGGCAAATAAACACTACTGATGCAAAAAAGCTGTCATACATGAAACTGAAACAAGCTTCCCAATATAATCCTACACCTTTTAAATTAATATTCTTGACCCAGATTTATGGACTACAGGTCAATTCTTCTGAACAAGTATGAACTTTGCTTACAAAGCTCCTCTTTCTCTCCTTAAAATATGCACCAGTCAACAACAGAGCAGGACTGTATGAACTACCTCGCGAAGAAACAAGGGAAGGAACATTGTATCTGATGCTACTCTCAATACTGCCTTCAAGTAAAAGTACCCTGTGTGAAAATTATTGTGTGTAGGATAATAATTTATAACAGAAATTTAACACCCGTTTCAACAAATGTGTGGCCAGAGATTCAAAGCTGCCTCTGGTTAATCCTAAAAGCAGCAACTGTAAGCATTATTTTGTAGGGTTTTTTTTTTAATATTCTTATACCTAGACAAAGAAGCTTTACTTTTGAAGAAAACACGTTGACTGTGACTGATGATTGCATTATTTTTTAAAAGTCTTTCAGTAGCACCCAGCATGACCTTCTCTATCATTGTTCCAGGTACTAAGGTTAAAGATAGTTTGCTAAGGTACAGCTGCATTGATATTGCTTAATTTTACCCAAGAATATTTTACAAAATAATTGTAAAGATAGTTTTAATCTCAAGTAGAATGTGCAGACTTTATGCAACATCGGATCACTGGATTTTAAGGGGAACACCACTTGTCTGTCCAGAAAAAAAAAAAAAATTATTTCTCTGGAAGATGAGCAAATCCCACTTCTCTCCAACTTTAAGGTATTTTAAATTCCAGAACTGAGAATTTTCAAACACTGAAAGGCATATATCTGTTCTGGATATTCATAATAAAAGTGGTGGTATTTTTTTTCTTCCTTCTCAGTCTTTCAGTCAGAAGTGCTTTTTAGCTCCTATTGCCTCTGCTGTGAACTGTGGGAAATCACGCACTGAGGTGCTGTCTTTTCCTTTTCCATGCTCTTCTTCACTGGGCTGAAGGTGTCTCGTAGCCTGAGATCCATCATACAACAGTTAGAGTTTTATTTGTTTGCTGTAGAAGTTTTTACAGACTGAAAGACAACTTTGGCTATGCTTCTCATTATTTTACTTTTTATTTTGAGCACCAGCTAACCTGCTCCTAATGAAGCAGAACTATAAGCTTCATTAATGCTTAATAAAAGTTGTATTTCTTTTTTTTGTTTGTTTGCTTCTTTTTGTTTTCTGCAGTGGTTTGATATTTTAGCTCTCTTGCCCATTGCAAGGTTGGAATGGAAGTGAGTTCTGCTACTCCCTTAGCTCCATTTCCCCAGAGGTTCTTCCTCATGCAAAAGAACCTGCGCTTGGGAGGGCTCCTGACTTGCTGCCTTGTTCACTGCTGCTGCTTCCCAGCTCTCTCTGTGTCAAATAGAAGTGCAGGGCAAGCACTAGAGTGCTTTTCATGCATCACTGGTCAAGATACACAGTGGCAGAGCACATTTTGGAATGCAAAAAGTGTGCTTGTCATTGATACATGACCTACTTTGAAAAACACACCATGGCATCACACACTTATTCTTTTGTGTGTGGTCAATACTGATCCTCACTCATTCTTTTAAGTTCTCATTCTCTTTCATAAACCAACATAAAGTCCTGTATCCACTTGGAATACTTCATGTCTTTCAAAGTGCTTTTGGAGCTGTTTTCTGCAGAAGTTTGATATTTTGGTATGGTGTATATAGGGGAAGCTGTTCACCAGTGCAACATGCACATTGAAACACATTGATGTGGCCTCATCACAGTGTGACTGCTGCATGAAGTTCTTTAAATATTTAAATCCAATGCATTCTACTGAGGTTTTAAAGGAATATGCAATGAAGCTTGGCCACTTCCTCTGTTGTGATGTTGTGCTCTAGGGTATCAAGATTAGGTTCATAATGCCTGATTCCTGGATATCAGAAGAGAACAAGCTTAAAACTTAGCTCCTCAACAAGGAGGAAACAAAAATTAATCTATAAGAATTTCCTTACATTATTTCTGGACTAAATCTATATACTTTTTTTTTTTAATGTTTGCACAGTAGAGGGAGAATTGAAAGTTTATATAGTCAGTGTAAACTGCTGCCTGTGTGTAAAAGATGAGAAATGTGGGTGGAATAATGCATGAGGTTTTAGCATTGTAGTTCAGGAAGATGATGGATATTTATTCCAAGCTGCTAGGTTAAATGAGTCAGATGATTTTAAGTCAGTGGTGTTAATTGGTCTTATCTGAAAGCACTACCACGTAGAACCTAACACAGCAGAGGCTGCTTAACCATATGCTTTGATGTGATTTTATTACACTACAGCTTACCTTGATGCTATTTATGTTCAGAAATACTGATTTAATGGAAAAAGTTAAATATATATATTAACTTTTAATATATATATTAAAAACTGAAATATATATATATATATAATATATAATATATATATTATATATTTATATATAAATATATATATATATATATATTTCAGTTACTTTTCAGTTACCTTATTAATACTTGGAGAATTAAATAATCTTTTCAGATTCTTTAAGTGTTGAGGTTTTTTCTCTATCTGTGTATTTCAGTTGCCATCAAATTGGTTTCAGTTGAGCCTGAGATTCAGTCCAATGGAGCTCCCAATATAAAGGCACATGTACTTCTCCTTGAGCCTGTTTCTGTGAACACAGGCCAGGTTAATCTCTCCTGCTATCTCCATTAGATTAAACTATTTATACTAAGCCCATTTTGATAAAACCAGGCAAGGGAGTGGCTGCATGTTTAGCTGGCTGGTAGATTTGGAAGAAAATATAAACCAGTGTTATCTTTTGCCTCCCCAGAGCTACAGGCACCATGCACATCCAATGAAAAGTTCCTCAATCAGTGTTTATTTCAGCACACATGGGAATCATCAGGAAACCCTCTGAGGAATAAAATACCCCATTTTCCTTGCTGTCATTTGACCATATTAGAAAAATCACCTACTTTGCAGCAGCCCTACTTGATCCTCCTGTTTCTGGGGCATCTCTAAACACCCACAGACAAGCATGAAGCAGCACCTCTGCTCTGCTGAGGGCAGAATTTCTTTTGAGCAATTTTACTGGGGCCCAGCTGCTTTCTTAATGCCAGAGAGGGGGCCAGGAAACATGCTGCATATTGGGGCACATCTGCTGCATGGCCTTCCCTAGGTGGGAGAAGCAGAGTAGAGTAAAGGAGCTGAGGAGACCTCAACAGGCAGCTTGGGCACATCATGACAGCATATCTGACCAAAGCTGTAGTGACCTCTGAGTCTGTGAGTTCTTTTGGCTCTTACGGTCAGGAAAGCCTTGATTTTCTTTTGCATTCTTTGTCTGGGAATTAGGAGGTCTAGCATACAAACGTAAGTGTACAAAGGTCTCAGCAAAAGGCAGAGGCGGGGAGGGCTTTGAAGGATCTTTTAAGTTAAGAGAAGAAATTTGAAAAAAGCAACTGTAGGAAACAGGATTTTCTTAAGGTGATGAGATGGTGGGGGTGCCTGGCACTGATGGCAAAAGTGTTTATTGTGAATTGAGTTAATACAGGATGTGACAGAATGAGAGCTCTAGCTGCATGGACAGTCACAGCTCAGGCAAGGGGAGAGGAAGGCACGAAAAAGATCAACACTTTGATTTGTGAGCTTAAAGATGAGCTTAAATTTGTGAGTGGCATTTTGGAAACCGAAATTTCCACTTTTACATCACATCTGTCCTGTTGTTACCTGTATTATTAAAAGAGATAACTTTCTTTATAATCAGTTTTTTAATCGCTGGATATGATTAATTCTGCTGTTTCTTCTCAGGCGACTGCAGGAATGGCAGTTCAGGCTGTTACCACCGGGTGTCTCTCGCTGGTAGAGCATGGCATCCTTTTTGCTGTGACCCACATCCTCTCCCCGCCGATAATTACTTTCTCTTATCTGGTGAACAAAATTCTCTTCAAAGGATTTCTTTGATTAAGGAAATTCATTAATATGATGTCTAGATAATATTAATGCTTTCCTTAAGTCTTCTCACTTACTGTTTGAACAGCACATTATTCTATAATTTCTTAAGGAAGACCAGCATCTTCGGAGTTTAATGGAAGCTCTACTATCAATTAATTAACATTTTTAGGTTCCAGAAAAAATATTTGAGAAAAGTAAATCTATGTCTTATTATTGCAGAAAACATCCCTGCCCATCTCTTACACATACGGATTTAATGTAAATCCTTGGGCGTATTTACCTGAAGAACAATCTCCCACTTGGGCTTTCTGGGCTCATCTCACAAACTGTCGTACTCATACTCAGCAAACCGGACAAATTAAAGAAACGTTCAGGAAATTAAGGTCCTTTTGACGCTACAAGCAACAGCTAAAAGGTGTGATTGTTAACAGTTCCCACCAGATGGCTCCCCAGGTTCAGAGGTGATGCAAGCACACAGACAGGATTTGGTTCTTGCCCAGCGATCCTATCATGTCATAAACCACTCCTGCAAAGAACAAGAGTTATAACTTTAGCCCAGACCCCACTGACAATCAGCATCACCACAGGGAACACGTGCATCAAAAACACTGTTCTATAATGCGCCCATGAGCACACCTGCAGGGAACAAATGAAACAAAATGGCGAGCAGCAATGATTAAACCAATTCAATGGTTCCTTAAAGTAATCTGTTTTAACAAGCTCTGATTGGATCTGTTGTTATCTCAATCCACCGAGCACTACATTGGGCACCAAAAATGTCTGTTGTGGTTTAAACCCAGCAAGTAAGAGCCATGTAGCTACTACCTCGCTACCCTCACCCCAGTGGAAAGAGAATTGGAAAGAAGAGGCAAAGCCCATGGGTTGAGATGAGAACCGTTTAATAATTGAAACAAAACATACTACTACTACTACTACTACTACTACTGACAATTGTAATGGAAAAGACAGACAAGGGGCAATAAAACCCAATAGAAACAAGTGATGCTCAACCATTCCTCTCCACCCATTGACTGATGCCCAGCCCATCTCCCTACAGTGATTGGCCCCTCCTGGCCAACTCTCCCAGGTTTATATACTGGACATGATCTCCTATGGTCTGGAATATCCCTCTGGCCTGTTCAGGTCAGCTGTCCTGGCCGTGCTCCCTCCCAGGTCCTTGTGCAGCTCCTCAGTGGCAGAGCACGGGACCCTGAAAAGCCCCTGGCTCAGAGTAAGCACTGCTGAGCAACCACTGAGCCATCAGTGTGTTACCAACATCAGCCTCATACTGAATTCAAAACATCACGCGGTACCAGCTAAGAAGAAAATTAACTCTATCCCAGGTGAAACCAGGGCAGATCCTTTTATTTATTTCTTTCAGAAAGAAGAATTATGACAAGGAATCTATTAAAGGAAATTTATTCATTTAAGAAATGGACTTTCTGTCTCAAACTATGAACCCAGCTTTCATCACAAGCTCAGTCATAGGCCTTTACTTTATTCAGAATTAGAATAGCAGTATTCTGAAGAGTAGAGAAAAAGTTAACAGTGAGGGTTCTGAGAGGGGAAGAGTTGGGACATACATATAGAAGACAGAACAAGTTTAAAATATTTGGAGGTAATACTGTTTTTTAAAAGTAGTTGCCTAATTTACAGTGTGAACAGGTTTTGGGTTTTTTGTTAAATATTTAGGATTCTTTTTCCCCCCCCAATATGTGTTTTAAGCACTTTTGGGAAATTATAATTACGTAATATTATAATTATTTTTGTCCTGTTTGGAGTTGGTTTTGAAATTCACATTTATATGAAGCTCTAGTGTATGATTAAGGCAAATGATGCTCTTGCAACAGCAGTGCAATAAACCCCTACCTTCGACGTGTTCAACACTGACTTTACAATGAACTTGAAATCTTGGTCTGACTTTTGGGCTGGGGAAGATTTCATATTTTCTGATAGGTCTCACTTCCTTTAGTGCATCATTGCATTATGCCTGCTAAGGTCAAGCAGTAAATTCCACCTAAAATCACTGAGTTGCAACTCAGTAGCTAATATAGTAGTTGGAAATGGCAAATGTGCATATGGGCCAGTGGTACACTACCCACTGTGCCTGTCATCCACTTACTCACATCCTTCCTCTGACTTAGAAATCTCTGGAGACAATGACAAAGATAGCTCACCTTTGGAATATTTTATATATGTGTCTATCAACAAAATAGCTGCCAATATCAGTTAATCTAGATTATTTAAAGCACTTTTGCTCATCTATATTATTTGTTCTTGTACATGGAAAAATTTAGTACCTAGTAAATTTGTTGTGGAAACTATTGTTATCTCACTTTTTTGTTTTTGATATTTTCTAAATTTAAAGCAAAAAGAAGCGATGATAAGAAGAGATCCTGAGTAAGATTTAACTGATACTTCCATGAGATGCAGACCATTCTACTATTAGAAAAAGCAGTGAGAGATGTTCGCAGCAATTCAATTAAATATGAAGGGCTACATATTCTGTAAATTGAGATTTTTAATAAACAAAGCCTTTCATAAAAAGTAAACATTTGAAAAGACAATATTTCCTTTCTTCTATCATGTATACTTTCATTTGAGGTTTGATATTATTCCATGTTAACTAACACATAAATACACACTTTACTTTTCTTAATAATAGGACTTTCCTTAAACTTTAGTTGGTTCTCCGTGAATCAGAGATTGAGCACACCAGTCCCAGCAGCCTACACTGCTGTTGGATACAGGGCAAAGATGGTGAGTGCTACCCAGATAAATTGTCAATCCATTGTTCCCACCCATGTCCTGTTCTTATTTTGGTGCTGCCCCAGATGCAACATCGTTTTTCAAATGAGAGCCACAGTCACTTGTCACATTGAGATACTCTGTCATTTCAGGTCAGCAGAACCTGAGCAGTTGCTCTCCTTTCTGCAAGTGCAATAAACTCAATTAAACCTTTCATTGATGCACTTGTAAATGCAAACAGGAGTTTCATTCCTATGTGGGGAAAATAATTGGTCTCCTTTACTGTGATCATTTGAAGAGAATCCCAAGACATGAAAGTACGGGGTCAAATAGTGAAAGAACCCTTGTGAATGGATACATTTGCAGTCCCTGGACAGATTTATGAAAGAGATGGAAAACACAAGCAATGGTGTCCCTGAAACACCACCTTTCTTTCCTCCCCTCCCCTTTTTAAATGGCAGTGACAATCAGTGATGTTCTTCAGGCACACTGCCAGCAATTTTTTTCCAAATTTCTCATTAATAAGTGGAAGTATTTACTGTGCATTCCTCCAGTCAGGAGTAAGGGAGGTAGTACTAATAAAATACATGCATGGTGCATGATGAAGGAGAATGCTCTCTGAGTCTTCTCTTCAAGTAATGGAAGCTGGGGCTCTCAGAGGGAAATTGGTCAAGTAGAACAGCACGAGGCAATATTTGTGCCTGCTTTCACATTTTATGCAATTTGTAGCAAATGCTGTGAGATGTGTCAGTGAAAGAGGTGTGAGTGTTCTGTACATGAACTGGGGTTGCCTTGGGGCTGTAAAGATGACAAGATTAAAATAGGATGATTTATTATGATAGAAATATGTGTGAATGCAATAGCAGGTTGAACTCAGCCTTAATGAAAGCATGCTATGATTTATTTTTTTATTTTCTATTTTACTCCAGAAGGACTGAATTTTTATACTAAGGATTAGGACTGGATAATTAGAAAAGTTATGTATTGCACTCATTTTGTGCCACCAAATAACATTCTATTTACTATAGTAATATCTTTCATTTTATATAGCGCTGCATTTTTCCATGGAATGGAGATTTATGGAATTTCTCATTTAAGAAGTGTCCTAGGATCTGTCTTGCTCAGCCCTAAAGCCAGTCATTCATGCACCTAGGAAGGACAATAATCTGTTTTCATGTAAGGAGATGCTGCTTCAGAACTGCACTGATCAGAGCTCACGTATGGAATCAGAAATCCTGTGTTTGAAGAGGCTTTTCTGAACTCGAGAAGAACTGAACTCGAATAGGCTTTTCTGCTTTTTCTTGCAGTAGGTTTATGTTGCTATCTCAAAAATCTCTGTGGAGTCAGCTGAGTTCCAATGGTTATAAAATGATCCTTGAATGTTCCTTCAGATATATCTCAGCCTCCAGTTCTGTAAGATTTTGTATGAAAATAAATTCTAACAGTGTTATTATTTCTAAAAGAAAAAAAAAACCCACAAAACTCAATGGTGTGTGTTTCCACTTCTCTTCTTGTATCTTTCTCCCTGATTTTCCAAGCTGAGTTATTTCTCAGAGACGCAATCATGTAGGGGAGAGAGTCTATATATTCTTTCCTGGCGTTTTCCAAACTGCTCAGCCAGCCTGTCACAAAAAACGAAATTAATTTCTGAGTAGAAAGTCATGTCCTCTAGAACATAACTGACAGTAAAGTGTTTAAACCTTTAAAATTAGTTTTGGCTTTATTTAGTCTAGAAGGAATAGAGCATTGTGTGCCTTTTGCTTATGTTTACATTTATATTAAAAATGAAGGCATGATTTGTTTCTCATCTCTGAGCCAAATTACAAAGATTTTCTGTTATAACAAATCTTCTGGCTGGTGTTGAAAAAGAATAGCTGTGCACAACAGGAAGAGAAGATTATGATATGCATAACATACAGTCACCAGTGGTCTTGGGATACTCTTTTTGGTAAAAGAACAACACATGGGAATGAGCAAGATATAGTTCCAACAGATTTGCACTCGGGTCCTTTGATGAGAGTGTTTTGCACTGCTGGCTGTAAAACAGGGTGGGGGTGCTTTGGTGGAGGACCCTTTACTGGGGAGCTTCTCTCCAGAGAGAGGGAAGAGGCGTTTGCCATCATTCCATAAAACCTGTCTGCTTTCCCCTGACCTGTGCCATGACATTGTGGAATTTTTAATTTTTATTTGGTAGGTGTTGGTGTTGATGCCAAGGGTACAGAAGTTCCTTGGGTTTTTTGTTTGTTTGTTTGTTTGGTGTTTTTTGTTTTTGTTTTTTTTGTTTGTTTGTTTTTTGTTTTTTGGTTTTTTTAATCAAGACAATTTACTGTACTAGAAACTAATATGGAAACAAAGTAATTGAATATTCCGCTTCCTTCAACCGAAGTCCACATGCTGTGCCGTGGGAAGGCTGTCATGTCAGAGCTAGGTATATAAAATAAGAGGTGCTTAGAGGTCTTAGAGGTGCTAAAAACTCACAGCTCAGCACTTTTGAAATAGAGTGCAATCTGGAACATGTGAAGACTCCCTAGATGCTTTGCTCTGAACATGGAAACCCTGCTGAACTCACAGCGCACATCCATGCATGGCTTAAAATTTAAGCTTTAGAAGTCTGGAAAGATATTTGTGTGCTTCTGTATTCCATGACTGTTCTTATGTAAAAAAGTCTAAGATCTTTACATAAAAAATTATTCTTTCTTTTCCTCCTTCACTTAAGGAAATATAGGCATAAAGAGTTTCAGCTCATCAGATCTGACTGATGTAAACTAAATTTGGGTATTATGTACAGTCAATATACCACAGTGTGGCCTCTGAGTTGCAGGAAGAATCTGTTTTTTAACTGGGGAAGGGGGGGGGTGTGGTTTATCATGTTTGTACATTTTCTGTATGATCGTAAAAAGAGAGGAATTATTTTAATAACCTGCAGGGTTGGGGGGGGGAGTTTGTTTGTTTGTTGGGTTTTTTTTGTGTTTTTTTTTTTGTTTGTTTTTTTTTTTAATTTCTGGAGCAGGGATGGCATGCTTCTAGGAACACTAAATAGGAAGGATGACCTACTTTAGTTTAAAACCACAGGCGAACTGAGCCTAGTTTTTCAAATCTCAGTCCGGCAAGCAATCACATTAAAACATGGTCTTGAAATCTTAATGTGTCTTTTATACAAAATTGCTGTGTTAGGAAGAGGTGAAGAAAGTTCTCATCTGACAGTGGGCAAAGTCAAGCAGTCAAGCATACAAGCGAGCAGCCTCTCTCTCTAGGCCAATTCTTGAGGCGACAAGGAAAGGCAATGTTGTTTTCTGTAGTGTAATATCTCCAGCTTTTTCTTAATTTATTTTATTATTTTTTCAGTTTCTCTTGAATCAGTTCAGCTCTGGAGCAGGAAAGTTTATTACCTTATCCTGCACCATTCTGAACCCTCTAGTGCTGGCAATAATACCTGTCCTGGCCAGCTTGACTTCTTCCATCTCTTCTCACCATGGACTCCTCAGGAACTTTCCATACTGAAACAACTGCCTGCATGTCTGTCGCTGTACTTTCTTTTACTCAGTGTCTTGTTAGCAGATTTGAGCATTTTAGAAAACACCTGAAGTCATGTGATTGCAGCACTATCTTCAGGGTAGCTGAGGAAGTTGTCAGTGTGATCTCTGGAGGTTGTGTATCTGGAAATTAAAACAAACTATGGTTCTGAGGTCATTGTTAGAGTGTGTGTTGGGGTTGGGATTCAGAGCTTTGTACAGCAAAGGGCATTTATAGTATTTCTTATTTGAAAGTGAATTGGATTTCTGCTGCTGGTGTAGGTACATGATGCTACTGAGGCAGATTTGCAGAACAAAAAGGTTGTTTGCAGTCATTCTGGAATGAATCTGTTCACATTACTGCAATACAAGGGGGCTAGGGGGAGTGGGCAGTCTTACTGAAAAACTGCAAACAGCTTCAGTTTTTTGAACCATCTTGCTGACCATTCTAATGCTGTCACAGTTGTGTTCAAATGTGAATCAGACTTACTCATTTTAGACAACATTGCTGAACATATCACCTAGCATAGCTGGCTTGTGATCCAATGCAACACGCTGCATTAGTGCATTTACCTATAAATTTTGTCTATTTGTTCTACCTCTACTGTTTGCACCTTCAAACTATGTGCTGCAAGCACAAAATGGGAAGTGCTTGCTGAATCTTGAGAGTTGGAAGAAGTAACATTCATTTTGCCAGGTTTTCATCTGAAACAGATGAAGAAAACAAATGCAACTGATGTAAAAAGACCTGTCAGCATTATCTCCATGTGTGTTGCAAAAAATATTGCCTTTATACTGTAGAATATATTGTACTTTTAAAACATTTTAAACATATAATTTGCATATAAAGCATGATGCTTAACCTCCTGAAGATCAGTCTAAATTATTGAAAATACTAACTGTATTTTCAGATTTGCAAGAAAAGGAATTTGTGATGGAAATCAAGATCTTACTGTTAGAAAGGATGCTATAGATGGTATAACGAGTCTGTGGTGTATATGCCTTCACACTTGTCACTTCACTGCAGCTCCTTCTGGCAGGGGCAGCTTGCAAACACTCCTTACAAAGCAGGAATGGCAGCCCCTCTGCTGAAGGATGATCTCCCTGAGCTATGGTTTATTTATGGTTTATGGTAGCTTACAAGATTTGCTTCCAGCTAAGTGGAAGAAGTGGCACACAAGTGATAGGAGGTTCATTCTAACTGACACACTTAAAAGTCTGCAGAGCTGTTTCAACATTCCCAGCCTTCTCTGTGGTTTCCAAAGGATTCCATTTCCTTCATCCCAGGTAACAGGATAAATCAAAGGTTGTGTGCTGAAAACAGTGGTTACAAAGGCACATGCAGTGCATAATTCTGCTCTTGTGTTGGGGTCCCACTCTCCAAAAGTGTTTGGAAGCACTGTGCTAGGCAAGCATACAAAGTTAATGTGAAAAGCCTGACTGATACCAAAGAGTACCCTTTGTTCTTGTGTGTGGCTTGAAATATCTCTTGAAATTTGAAATTTTATGGTACATTTGACCTTTAATAATGGCAGTGATTTAATGTTCTACTAAAAGGCAGTTATTGAGGTGGAGTGCCCATGTATCCAGAAGAACACTCTGGGTCTTTGTTACTGAGCAATACTATTATTTTTAGGTAAGAAAAGTCGCCTTTAGCAGCTTCCCAGTCTAGTGTTTCTTGATGGAGATGCTAATTTCCTAGAGAGAGAACTCCATGAACACAGCCTTTAAATATTGATGAAAATCAGGAGCTGTACCATCTCTGAAAAGAGACAGGCAAAGATGAAACGGGAACATAAAAATACACTTAGCATCCTAGAACTCCAGGTTGCTCTGGGTCTGTGTGGGGTCAGGCCAGCTCACTGCCCATGTTCAGCTGTAAATACTGAGCACGCCAACACGTCGGAGCCATGCAAGGGCTGCAGGTGGGCTTACACAGGTGGCCCTCCAGCTCCTCATGTCTTCACCCCCACCACCAGGATGTTGCGAATGGAGGGGAGAAGCTGCTCTGGCTCCCAGGACAAGGGATGAAGAGTCTCTGAATCCCTCGGACACTTAAGACCAGAACCTTCCCCGTGCGGGGTAGGTGCCTTTCACCTCGGCAGCCACACAGACCGATGGGTTGCGAGCGGCATCGTTCCTGCCGCGGCTGTTGGAGCAGCAGGAGGCACGGCGCGCTGCTCTGGC